>WOXC01010269.1:200000-428244 GCA_011680675.1 Gymnobelideus leadbeateri
ATAACTGAAGTCATTCAGCTGAAAATTGAAGCGTTCTTACTTAGAAAAAATAAGGGCAGTTCCCATTTAAACTGTATTAAGCCATGATTTTCTGATTCTGTGCTCTGGTCCTCACTGTGCCTTCTGTGACCAATGGAGCAACTCTGGATTCTTCTAATTACACAATCTGGAGGAACTGGTCTTTTGTAATTGCTTGTGAGAATTGGGCATGAAGTGCCTTGTTAAATTATTCAGTGAGCAAACATCCTCTTTCTAAAAATAGTGTTAGGTTCTGTTTTTCATAAAATCCCTCCAAAAATGTATATGCTTTTCAGAGTTAAACATGTTTTAATCTATTCTATTTCTAATGTTACCTAAGGAACTGTCAGGTACATTCATAACAAAAAAATTCTGTGATGAATTTCAAATAATCTGGAAACATTTCTTTCTCCTGTTTTTCCTTTGTGTCATAGACAAGATAGACAAATACACACACAAGAATATGGTGAATTAGGAAGGATACTGGACTGGGAAGTAGGAGAAACTTGCACTCAAATCTCTCTGACATTTAATGGCGATGTGACCATAGATAAATCAATCTGTCTGAAACTTTGCTGCCTAAGGTTTCTCTCCTAAAAAAAGAGAGATAATAATGCTCGTGGTACCTATTTCCCAGGATCAATGTAAGTAGCAAATGAAATAATGTATGTAAAACCCTTTAAAAATGTCAGGATGACTTCTAGGTTCTTTCTTTAATTGTGGCTTTCAGGTAGTCCAATAATTTTTAAATTATCTCTCCTGGATCTATTTTCCAGGTCAGTGGTTTTTCCCATGAGGTATTTCACATTGCCTTCTATTCTTTCATTTGTTTGGATCGAACAGCATCTTGATTTCTCATAAAGTCACTACCTTCCATTTGCTCCAGTCTAACTCTGAGGGAATGAATCTCCTCATTGAGCTTTTGATATTCTTTTTCCATCTGGCAAATTAGGCTTTTTAAGGCATTCTTCCTGAGCCTCTTTTGCCATTTGAGTTAGTCTATTTTTTAAGGTGTTATTTTCCTCAGTCAGGCTGTTGACTGTCATTTCATACTTTTCTTGCATCTTTATCATTTCTCTTCCCAATTTTTCCCCCACTTCTCTTATGTGCTTCTTAAGGTCCTCTATGGCCTGTAGCCAGCTTTTATTTTCATTTGGGGCTTTTGGTACAGGAGTTTTAACCTCACAGTCCTCCTCCATGCTTTGATCCTCTTTGCGCCTAAAATAGGAGTCCAATGTTGAAATTTTCTGTTTATTTTGTTTCTTTTGCCTAGGCATGTTGCCACTTAATTACTTGATTTTTGGGCTTGTTGCCACAGTAGGACTCTGCTATGAGACAGGGGAGCTTCTGTCCCAAACGTGGGGTCTTCACAACTTCCGCAGGTTGGGTGGCCTCTGTAAAGCCTCCACCCGCTCTGGCAAATTGGATACCCACCCCAAACATCCCCCCCCGGACCACAATCCAGATCCAGGCAGTTTAAAGCAAGAGCGATTAACCCCCACACTGATTGCTGGATCTCCCTACAGTTTGCAGACCAGGAGCTAGAGCCACCACTGATGCTGCAAAATGGCTTCTGTGCTGCGTTTCTTCAGCAGTTTTTCACCCGCAAGGGGAGGAAGCCGATGTGTTCCCCAAATACTGGTCCCAAAATCCATAGGGCACTAACCTCTCACTCTGTCCTAGGCATATCTGTGCTGATAATTCTGGAATCCCCACAGCTGCTGGTGTTCTGGGGTCCCTCCAGCTGGGCTGCTGGCCCAGCCACCCTAGTGCTAAAACCGCGGCTCATGAGGGCCCGGGCTCAGCTCCCAGAGCACTGCACTGTCAGTTCCCAGCATGCTGTGCTGCCTGCTCTCAGAGTGCTGCGCTGGCCACTCCCTGCAGGGCTGCTGGGTTCTCCTCAGTGGGAGGTTAGTTTCTCTGTGTAGTTCTGTGGGTGCTGGGGCTCCAGAAGTTGTTCAGAGTCCCCTTTCACATTGTTTGGAAGTTTTGTGGGGCAGAGTGCCTTGGAAGTGCTGTTTCTACTCCGCCTTCTTGGCTCCGCCGGAATTCAAAGTTTTAAAATCAAATGTTTAAAAATATATAAATACTATTATTAATACTATTTTACATATATTTGGGAAATAAGATATACAGACATTGGGGCACAGAGATTCACCTTGCCCTAATGAAAAAGTTGAAGGAGGTATGGGAGAAGATATGGGAGAGAGCAGATGGGATGAGGGGATATCATGTGGGACTGCTATTCTGGGGTGGGGGGTAGGGAAAAATGGGGAAAAATTGTAACTTGAAATCTGGCCAAAATGAATGATGTAAACCAGAAGTTAGTAAGGCATTTGGAGAAAAAAAAAATGTCAGGTACTACCAGCACCAAATTACTGCCTACAACAGGACATTCCTTTTAATAATAATGATAACTAGTCTTTATATAGTGCTATAAAGTTTGCAAAAGTACTCTACCTTACCTCATTTGATCCTCAGAAAAACTCTGTGAAGTAGATGATATCATTATCATGATTTTGCAGGTGAAAAAAGTAAGGTTAAGAAAGAAAAAGTAACCTGCCTAGGGTCATTTGCTCGATTACCATTTATTAAGCACCTAAGGTGTGCTAAGACAGGGATAGAAAGAAAGAGCTAATGAATATCTGAGGCAGAATATGAATGCAGGTATTCTTGATTCAGAGTACAACACTATCCTCTCTACCACTGGGCTTTTTAGGAAACTTTTTCAGCAATGGGTATATTTAAGAAAAAAAATAAAGAGAAAAAAATTAGTGCTAGAAAGGACTTCAGAGTCAAATTCCCTCATTCTAACTGCCAGGGAAGTGGAGGGACTTGATTAAAGGGACATATGTGGTAAGCATCAGAATTGAGACTTAAACACTAACCTCATGATTCTTGTGGGAGTGGTTGTGTTACCAATCCGAAGGTGTATAATAGTTACATTTTCAGAGTGGGCATTTACATTTCAGGAATCAGCAAATGCAACAAATCAAATCTTGATTTTTGTTGTTGTTGTTGATTGGCTAGATGCCTAGATTCAAGTGATGAATGAAATTATTAATACAGATTAAACTTAAAAGTATTGTCATGCTTGCATTTTTCCCCCTAGAGAGCCAGACTGATAACTACCACTACATTCCCGTGAAGATCCAATTAATGTTCTTTATGATGAACAAGGGGCATCTAGGTAGCTTAGTGGATAGAACACTGGGCTTGGACCAGAAAACCTAAGTTCAAATCCAGCCTTAGATACTTATTAGCTGTGTGACCCTGAACAAGTCATTTAAGTCTGTTTGCCTCAGTTTCCTCATCTGTAAAATGAGCTGGAGCAGGAAATGACAAATCACTCATATATCATTGCCAAAAAAATCTCTAAATGGGTTCATAAAGAGTTGGACAAGAATAAACAACAACATGATAAAAAAAATTAATCTGGCTAGACTGGAATACAAGATACATTAGGGCAATCGAACAAGTATTTGCATAGAACTTTTGGAAATAAAACATTCTTCATAAGGCAAACATCTATTAATTTAATTTAATTTTTTTGTTATTGTACTTGTCACATAAATAGTTTGATTCTTCTTACCTCAATCTGTTTCATTTTATGCAAGTATTTCCAAGATTCTTCAAATTCCTCTAAATTCCACCCATCTTACATTCATATTACATTCACATACTTTAATTTGTTCTAACATTCCCAACTTTTTCTCTTGACAAGCAGTGTCTACTTCCTGTTAAATAATAAATCTCCCTGGAAGAACTTATAATTGTAGAGAACTTTACTACACTGTTAAAATCTTTAAATCTAACATTTCTCTATTCTTGATACGATATGATATATTTCCCATTGGCGTAGAGAGAAATTAATTCAAGATACATTAGGGCAATCGAACAAGTATTTGCATAGAACTTTTGGAAATAAAACATTCCTCACAAGGCAAACATCTATTAAGGACCAAATAAAAATGTAAGTTTAAGGAAATACATTTCCCTTTCCCAGCCCTTCTGAGGGGAGGTCCCCAGTGGATTTCCTCCTCTACAAGTAACATCTGCACCTGTGTCCAGGCACATCTGTTGATGCTCTCTCCTTATTTCCATTTCTTTCACCCAAATATCAAGGTTTCCATGTCAATCCCTTCCAGGAGCATGAACTAATACATACATGGCACTGATGATAAAACCAATGAGCTACTCCTTGGCTACAGCTTCCTTTCTATTCGTTTTGGGAAATGATTTCATATTATGGTTGTATGTCCTCTTTGCCCTCCCTATCTCCCACATATAAAGTCCCTCCCCAACTTATTTTTTGAATTATGACGTAGTAGCTGTCCTAAACCAAAATAAGATTAACTTTTCTCCTTATTCATCCTGTTGCAGATTCCTAGTCCAGATGCTCAGTCAGAGGCAAGATTAATAGATATGTTTAACACAGAAATCATTTGGTTCTCTGCCCTTCTTCTCCCAGCTGTAGATTCTTACCATCTAATTTCAGTCCATATTTTCAGAGAAATATTTGATGGAATTTTAGAGCACTAGGGACTATGGTGCCATTCATATCCCAATTGTAATCATATTTATGCTTACATTCTTGACAGACTGAATGCATAAGGAAAAATATAGCAGAAAGCATGCCCACAAAAATGGAAGGGCAAGTAAAAGAAGATTAAGAGAATGCTAATATGCAGAAAAAGAATATCAGTAGCTCAAGAATTCATCATGTCTTTCAGTCTCAGAGATAATTCTAAATACATTGTCAAGCCCACATGGATTTGCTTAGCAGTATTACTTTCTGACCTACACTGGTCCCACTTGAAGCTTTTGGTCCAAGCGATCGCCACCATTGGTCTATATGGCTAATGATGGCAACCATCAGTATTTCTACCTCTTTGTCAATAGTGTAATAATATAGATGAGTTACAACTGGCCAGTCCAACTGAAAATCACATCTGAAACTTGTTTGTCATAATTCTCTGTTATGTTTGCAGCCATATTCTAAGAGTTTCATAACATTATTATTCTCTATGGAATGCAAATATTTGGCAGATAGCAATGGCAAAAGAATCCTGATATATTTCAATCTGGAATGGACTGGAGAAGGAAATAGCATACTACTCAAGTATATCTGCTAAGAAAACCCAAAATAGGGTCATAAAGAGTTGGATAAAATTGAAAACCAACTGAACATTAATGAAACATCTAGAATGCATCAGCCAGCAACACTGACCTCTTACTCTTGCTTATACAAATGCCTTCATTTTTGGACTCTGCGCCTTTTTATTGATTGTGCCTAGAATGGTCCCCCTTCCTTGTTTCTACCTCCAGTCTTCTTACCTTCTGCAAGAGGCCCTTTTTGGTCCCCTTCAATGCTAGTGGCTTTTCTGAGATTGCCTCTAGTACTCTTTGTCTATATCTTGTATTGTTTGTAGACTGTCTCCATCATTCGAATATGAGCTCAGTGAGGTCAATGGCTGTTTTTGCCATTCTTTGTATTTTTAGCACTTAGTACGGTGCTTGGCATCATAGGCGCTTAAAAATACTTGCTAAGTTAACCTGAGTTGAAGTGACTTGGACAACAAGAGACAATGGTATTCCTTTATATTTTTAGGTATGCACCACTATGCAATTTTAGGATATAACTTACCTTCATCTATTTTGACAGGTAACTAAAATATATCACTGGTGACCAGTTTTGCAAGGATATGATTTTAATATAGGCAAATTCTTGGCAAATACTAAGGAAGAATCGTATTCTTCCACCTCTCCCTCCCAATTTCCCTCTTCTCCCCATATAAAATTCCACTACAGAATATCAATAATTGAGGGACGGGTGGAAGTTGGAGTGACTTGAAAAGCAATAGAACCTATTTATATTTTGGACAAATGAGTGAGAAAGGATAAAAGGGAGAGATTCAAAATCTCTCTAAAACCAGCAAGTTCCAGTGCCCCCATCCCCTTCTCTAATTAATAGGAGGGGAAAAAATTACTAGATAAGAGTTAGTGGTAAGAGTTGTCTATTGTGTTTGCTCATTATCAGACACTTAGTCTGAACTGCTTTAATTATGCAAATGTAGCCAATGGATAAGTACTAATAAACTTCCATTTCAATAAAAATCAATCAAAATTCAGCTGCTCTTTAGCACATCATCATTTAATTAAATTTTTGAGAGAAGTCAGTGACTGTAGAGTTATACCCATCTCAAGCAGATGATGAAATACATTATAAAGGTGCATATCTTAGATAATTATGGTCCCATACAGAGCATGCAGTTAGATCCTTGTTTTCCTAACTGATTAGAACTATTACACATGTCAGGTAAAGAGGATGACTATGGCTTTTAATTTCCAGGCCTTCCATGTTTCACACTATCAAATTTGAATCTTTGTTCTGTAACCTTGATAGCACCTTGTAGGGTTTCCCATTGGGGGAGAGAGTTAGGGGGAATAGACATCAAGTTCATTACAAAAAATCATGCCCAGTAATTTAAGCTACAGAATAAGAAGATGAAAAAAAACCCACACTCCACATGCAGTAGAGTTCTTTGACCAACCTTATAGAGCAAAGGGAGCTTTCCTAGTTTTAACAGGGCAATTCTATTGGTCACGTTTTTCATCATTTGAATCTGGCTTACATCTTCTGCAGTACCATACCTCACATCAATGACTTCAGCCTGTAAGAAAAAGAAAAACAGTAAATAAATAGATAAACAAATGAATAAATGAACAGACAGATGAATGAATAAGTGAACAGGCAGATAAATGAATGAATAAATGAATAGACAGATAAACAAACGAATAAATAAATGATCTGCTATGGAAAATTTACCAAATGTATCTATTAACATGAGATTGAAGATTGAAACAAAATGATATGCAGCTGTGAAGTCTTTGATCTGTACTCTCTGATTCCCTTGCACCATCTCCCAATCATCTATTAAGAGATAAGCAGTAACTTCTCTGTGCTTGTCAAAGTAACCTAATTGTTAAACAGACTTCTGTCACAACGATTTTTGATCATGATTTTGTTCTTATTAAGATTTTGCACAGATCTGGGCCTTGTTAACACTTTTTTTAGTCAAGCTAGAATTTTGTTTTATAAATTATGGTTTCAAAGATTTAATAATAAAAAGGGCCTCAGAGGTCATCCTGTTTGGTTTTAGTTTTACAGATGAGGAAACAAGCCCAGGTAGATTAGATGAATCATCTTAGGTTACTGGGTGTCAGAGGAAGGATTTTAATCAGTCAGTCAATCAATAAGCATCCTGAGTACTTTTTATGTGACAGGCATTAATGCTTTTGGTCCTCCAATTCTTGCATCCATACTTTTTCCTCCATACCATGATGTCAAAATAGCCACTAAAAGGCTGATTATATCAATATCCCATTGTTCACACGAGAGGCTTTCTAGTTTTCATTTGTAAATTCTAAGCTATTAATTGTTTGTGATACAAATGATAGCCCTGGTGAAGGATAATTTGCCTGGCTAATTGATATTTTCCTTTCATGTTGTCCATTCATGTTCCTAGTAATGGTAATGCCTTTCAAAGCTATTTTCTCATTATCCTGAGCTCTGGCAAAACCACAAGTAGACACCACAAACTGAGGATCGTGGGAGCTTTTGAAAAAAAAAAAAAACCTGGACAAGAGAAATAAAAAGAGTAACAATGGACTAAAAATATTTTTCCTTTGTAACAGGAAACTGACCTTGTGATTCCACTCCCCATGTGGACCTTGGAGAACACTCAGACATTCTCTAGGCTGTCCCAGGAACTAACTATGTGATAGTGACACAGACTGTGCACTGGTAACACAGTGGACCTGCTAACTATGAGAATGATGGTTCTCTCCACAAAAGTAAGGAAGTTCAGGAAAGGAGGCGATGTGGACAGAAGGAAAACAAAGAAGTTATTTTGATCAGTTGTTTCAGTTGTGTCTGATTCTTCCTGACCCCAGCATAACATCTGGTGCATTTGTTATTGTTGTTCAGTCTTATCCAGCTCTTTGTGACACCATTTGGAGTTTTCTTGGAAAAAATACTGTAATGGTTTGCCATTTCCTTCTCCAACTCATTTTACAGATGGGGAAACTGAGGAAGACAGGGTTAAGTGATTAGCCCAGGGTCACACAGTTAGGCCAGATTTGAATTCATAAAGATGAGTTTCCCTGATTTGGAGACCAGTGTTCTATATACACTGTTGCCATAATGAGGAAGACCTGAAATCAAATCCTGCCTCAGCTATTAACTATGATGTTAGACAAGTTTCTTTTCTCAGTTTCAGATTCTTCACTGATCATAATAGGACCTAACTTACAGGATGTTCTGAGGAATAAATATGAATATATACTGTGTGTATGTGTACATATATAAACATGTGTTCATATATAAATTATTTTGCAAATATTAACATAATAATATATTTGTGCATGTTGCTATTACTACTATATAAATATCAACTATTACTCATAGCTGGTATTCACATAGTGCTTGACTAGTGACACCGTAAAGAACATCAAGAACTCTGTGAAATAAGCAATATCATAATCACCTTTTTGCTAATGATGAAGCTGATTAAATGAGGAAGGGAATAAAAATTTATGGAGAGCTTACTCCATGCTAAACAACTGACAAATATCTGATCCTCTCAATAACCCCTGGATGTAGGTGCTCTTTATTATAATCATCATTTTACATTTGAGGAAACTAAGGCAATCAAAGGTTAAGCAACTTGCCTAGGGTCCTACAGCTAGTAAATGTCTTAGGACTTCTTTGAACTCTGATCTTCCTGACTCCAGGCCCAACACTCTATTCAGGGAGCCCCATAGCAACTTCTGACTTGTCCATGGTCACACAGCCAGAAAGGTTCACATCCATGTCCTTCTGGCCTCCTTCTTTCCACTTTACCCCATTGCCTTTAATTAAATAATGCAATAGCTTATGTCAGTTCAGGAACCAGAGTCAAAGTAACGTGCTTCCACAAAGAAATATTGCTTATTTGTATAGACCAATACTCTTAATTTTCACGTGGCATATTGTACTTTGAGACTATCTGTTAAAAATCAATCATTCCAGAGGCTTTCTAGTTATATATATATATTACTTAGAGAGGGGATGATAAACATATCTCAACTGCCTACTGAGAAGACTTCTGAACTAGGTCCTTTATGAAAGTGTCTTTTTTCACTTGCCTTCCAGCAAATTGAGAATCACAGCATTCACTGCTCAGTTAAAAGAAAGCTCATTGAATTTTCCCAAAGCACAAATCAATATACAGAGATATGATAAAATGTCAAGCCATCTCTTTCCACACGTGAGCTATTGCAAAGACAAGGTGCTCGGCTACATCCATTCATCCATGTGACATTTTCCTAACAACTCAACATTTCCAATTTTTAATCAAGTTCCTGGGATTGGTCAAGGACCATAGAAGGGTTAGGGGGGAGGCATTATGAATGAAGGGGAATGTTTCTGGATTTGGAGTCAGAGGTTTTGGGTTTGAGCCCAAGCTCTTCCATTTACCAGTTATGTGACAAAGGGAAATCCATTTAAACTCTCTGGGTCTTAGTTTCCTCATCTGTAAAATGGAAGGGTTGGACCAGATGGCCTCTAAACTATCTTCCAGCTTTAAATACATTATTCCTTATGGGTTGTCTCCTTTGTTAGAAACTAAGTTCTTCTGAGAGCAGGGATTATCTTACTTTCTCTTTGCTGCTCACTAAAGTACTCCCACAAATAATTGTTTTAATTGTTCATTTATTTTCTCATCCTTGAAGTCAAAGAAACATGCTCTTGAGAACTTAAGTAACTTTTTATCTGGGGATGTGATCCTAAGGCGGGGGGAGGGGGGAACTTTTTCTCTCTTACTGCAAACTAATCAACAAACAGGAGAAAGTTAAATCAAGAGCTAAGCTGGAGTCAAAAGAAGAGAGAGAGAAAAAGAGGAAAGAAATGGAACCCATTGACTTTTTAATTTAAGCAATGGAACCTAGTCTAAGAAATTTATAATATAATAACAAAAGCATATTTGAATAAAAACAAACATTAACTTGTTGAATGAACTAAATGAACCATATAGAAGAACTGTAGATTGTGCTCTTTAACAAGAATATTAGGCAATAATACAAAATATGAAGGAATGTCTGACCAGGGTAATGATCAACCATAACTAAAAGTGTATAGGCATTAAGAACAGAAACCCCATTATGTCAGTGGTTCAGCCTATCAATCACCAAAAACAAAACAATAAATCAGTGACAGCTGTTTCAGTTAAATCAAAGCAATGGGAAGCTAACTTCCTTTATTTTCTTTTCATTCTGGAAACACATCAATATCCAGCTTCCCCACAAATTTTTAATAAAACTGTGAAAGCAAACTCTTGGCTTTATATGACAAGTTTGGAGATTCTATTTTTATTAATGTAGGGAGATTATAAGGTTGTTTTTATTTTGTTTTCCTTCATAAAAACACAGAGAAGTAAGGGGATTTTGTTGATGGCAGAGATATATGATAAAGGCAGAAATTTGCACAAGGACATTAGGAGAGTGTTGTCTTAGCCTCTTTCCTTATTAATTTCATTTGCACATCAGTTGGCAAGGACTAGGTTTCAGAGCTCTGATTTTCCCACAAGACCCTTGGTGTATTTTTGGCAGAATCCATCAATAAATCTTATGACCATAGGATCCCAACCAGAGAAATAAAAGGAGTTAATTATAATATTTTTAATCCTAAATCAAATAGTTGGCTGGGTCCTGGGACTTTTAATCAACATCAGAGTCAGCTAAAAAATATAGATTTTCTATGTGGGACGTTCTGTTAATTTCTGCCAGTACTCTGGCTAGAGGTGATGGGTCATAACCCTTAGCTCTCATGGTATGATCAAAAGAGCACTGGAATTGGAGTTAGAAGAGCTATGTTCAAATTGTGATTTTCTTAATCTCTTTGCGTCAGACAATTCCTCATTTGTAAAAATGAATGCAACGACTTTTTCAGCCCTTGCAAGCTCTAAAATGATGATTATATGCAGAAAACAACTACCAACTCCTTGCTTTTAAAGACCTAGACGGGTAGAAGGTGAGGACAGGTCAGTGAGAATGAGACTAACAGAGACCTGGGGACAAGGATGTCAAGCACAAAGACATAATGCTTTGTTTCATGCTTCAGTCAAGGAAGCAGCACGGTGACGTCACTCAAAGATATTGACAAGTCTGCCAGACACATCAGAGGAGGGACTTGTGATAGCTCCACAGCTGCTGCACATGGGTCCTCCATTCAATTCAATAAACACTAATTAAGCGCTTATTATGTGCCAGGAAATGTGCTAAGTGCTCAAGATGCAAACAAGAAAAAAAAGAGATCATTGCCAGCAAGGAGCTTATAAACAATGGAGGAAAATAATACATAAAAGGAAGCTGAAAAGGGGGTGGGGTGAGCCATGAAGTTCCATGGAGTCAAAACCAAGCAGAGCTGCTGCCTGAAAATGGAGTTACCTCCATGTGTGTCTCTGGGCACACACTCTCTACACATATGGCCTTTTGCTCTTCTGTGCTGTGTTAACCATGTCACAGTGCATGGCTGGGAGTAATATTTTTGTCATTGCATTTGCTATGTTGTTTGATTAAACATTTTATTTTGAATCACCAGGCCCTCTGGCTGGTTCATAAAAGTTTGTATCAGTGCAGTATCATCAGTAATGCTTTTGGATAGATGAGGAACCAAAGAGTGCTTTGAGCCTGACATAGTGCCCCTGATGGCACTGTGGAAGGGGGTATCAAGGTGCTACACTATGAATGAGCATCACAAGGAAAGATGTGAGCTCTAGATAAAAAGCGTGCTTACAAAACAGAACCCAGGATGAAGTAAAACAGGACAGCTCTACTTGCATAGGCAGGAGTAAAACACTGCTTTAGAACTTGGAAAGAAGAGACTGAAAATTGTTTCTTCTACCCTAGCATCAGCTCATGGCACTGAAGGCTTCCTCTGTGAGCTGCTGATAAACTAACTTTGGTTTTATGATCAGGAAAAGTGGATTGAATGTATACACAAGGGTGGGGAACCTATATCCTTGAGGCTACATGTGGCCTCCTAGGTCCTCAGGTGCCCCTTTTGACTAAATCCAAGTTTTACAGAACGAATCCTTTTATGGAGGGGATTTGTTCTGTGAAGTTTGGATTCAGTCAAACAGTTGCACTTAAGGACCTAGAGGGCCACACGAGACCTCGAGGCCACAGGTCCCCCTCTCCTGGTGTAGACCAACGTGGTAAGGCTAATGATAACAATCTTCTGGTCCCAGGAGTCCTCTCATTAACTTGGATCCTCCTCAATCTTTAACTGAGGTCCATAGGGAATTGTGTTTAACTCCTTTAGGCAACTAGATGACAGGTAAGAGGAGTGAATGAGTATTTACATACCGTCTACTGTGTGTCAGTAACTATGGTAAACATTTCATTTAATCCTCAAAATAACCCTGAGAGTAAGTGTTATTATTATTCCCATTTTTCAATTGAGGAAACTGAAGAAAAATAGGGGTTAAGTGACTTGCCCAGGGTCACACGGACAGTAAATGCCTGAGACCACATTTTAATTAAGGTCTTTCTGGCTCCAACTCCAGAACCAGTACTTATCCACTACAGTCACCTAGCTGCCTGTAATGGGTGTGACTCTTTGGTGTTACTGTTATAGGGCTCTACTAATGAGGAGGGGCAAGAGAAGGGAAGGAGAAGACAAAGGGAAAGGAAGAAGGGAGGAAAGGGAAGGAGAGGGGAAGGGAAAGAGGAGGTGAACAGGAAGAGAAGGAAGAGGGAAGGGGAAGGAGAGGAGGAAAGGAAAGGGAAGAGAAGGGAGGCAAAGGAAGGGAAAGATTCTAATGCGTAGGAGAGTCAGCACATACATGTGAGTGTTAGCCAAAGAGGGGTATTTTGATTTGGAAAGGCAGAGGAATAGTGAGTAGAACCAGAGTTAGAATGACAGAAATGCTTTTTTTATGTTTCAAGAGCTAGAAAGTGGGATAGAGAGAGTCACATCTGCAGAGGGAAGGCAGCTGGGGAGAAAATGGCCCTGATGGCAGTATGGCTGAACCTGGTCTAAATGTATTAGGGACCTGAGGCAATCATCCATCATGAAAGCAGGATCCCATGGTGGGAGCTTCCAGTGGTGGAATACTAAAGCCATTCAGTACAGCTACAAGAGACAGAAAAGGAAAATTTAAGAGCATTGGGAGGGGAATGAGGCAGTTAAATTGTACAGTGGGGAGAAAGCTGGACTTGGCATCTAGGAGGCACTTTCTAGATGTCTGAAGGCAAGTCATTTACCCTCTTATCTCAATTTCTTTACTTCTAAAAGGCAACAGTAACAGCATTTACAATTCAACAACAATTACAACAATTCATGTTGTAAGGACTAAACCAGATAATGCATATCAGGTATTCTGCAAGTTTAAGGTGCTGTATAAATTCCAGAAGTAAGGGGAAGGGGGACAAGAAATATTGAATTCTGGAGGGGAAGGAATATTTAGGAAGGAGATGGTCAAAGACATTAGAGAAGTGAGAAGGGAGCCTGAGAAAAGGTCTTTGAATCTGGTAATAAGGAAGCTCATAGTGTCCTTTTCAGTAAAAAAGCTGGGGAGAGAAGCCATGTT
Source organism: Gymnobelideus leadbeateri (assembly GCA_011680675.1). Lineage (NCBI taxonomy): Eukaryota > Metazoa > Chordata > Mammalia > Diprotodontia > Petauridae > Gymnobelideus > Gymnobelideus leadbeateri. The sequence continues at coordinate 213,653 of WOXC01010269.1, forward strand.
ACAGGAAGCAGAGGAGTGAGTAGGTGGTATGGAAAAAGTTGAAATCCAAAGCAAAACCTTCTTCTTCAGGAAATGTCAGAGAAAGACAGAAGAGAAAAGGAACGATAACATGGCAAAACGAAAATCAAGCTGAACTCTGAGACCAGAAGCAGAGAAAATGGTGCCAAGAGAGAGAATTGATGGAGATGGGTCAATCAGTCAATCAACAAACTTTTTTTTTTTTTTGCTTTCTGAAGGGCATTTGGGGTTAAGTAATTTGCCCGAGGTCACACAGCTAGGATTTTGTTTGTGTGTGTGTTAAGTGTCTGAGGCCAATCCAGACTCAGGTCCTTCTGACTCCAGGGCCAGCACTCTACTCACTCCGCCACCTAGTCGCCCCAACAAACATTTCTTAAGAGCTTACAATGTGCTGATCAGCTTGGTGGTGCAGGGGATTAAGGGCTAGACCTGGAGTAAGTTCAAATCCAGTCTCTAAAACTTGCTACCTGTGTGACCCTGGGCATGTCACTTAACACTCTCTGACTCAGTCTCCTCATCTGCAAAATGAGCTGGAGAAGGAAATGGCAAAATACTCCAGTATCTTTGCCAAGAAAACCCTAAATGGGGTATGTAGAGTCAGACACAACTGAAACTGAACAAGAAAAAAAATTAATAATAAAGAACTCTAGGTACTATGTTAAGTATCGATGAGTGAACAACAACAAATGTTCTGTGCACTGTTTCCAGGCCTGGGGACATAATGGACTTGGGATCATGACGACCTGGCTTCATCCCTCACCTCAGATACTGAAGCCTGGGGAAATTACATATCCTTACTTACTGGGCATTGCAATTTAAACCCTCTTAATCCCCTACAGAATAGATAGAAGATAACCTTGGTGGGGAAGGGATTAACAACCAGGGAGCCTGGGAAAGACCTCCTGAAAAAGGTGGAACTTCAGCTGATTCCTGAAGGAGGTGAGGAAAGTAGGCATTCCAGGCACAGGGGACAGCTGATACAAAAGCAGGGAGACAAAAGATGGGATATAGTTTTCAGGAACAGAAAGTAGAACAGTGCAAATGAATCACAGAATGGATGGGAAAATCCATGTTAAAAGATGAGCAAGGTAAGAAGGAGTCAGATTAGGAAAACCTTTAAATGCCAGAGATTAAAAGTCAAGAATATAAGTAGAAGGAATAATCTTGCCAAAATCATAGAGAACTTTACCCTGTGAAACAGGATGGATGAAGATATTATGGTAAAGATTCTGAAATGTCTTAAAACATAAGAGAAGAAGGGTGAAAGGTCAGAGTATCTGTTCTTTCAGTGAATAGAGGACTAGGTCATCAGTTCTGGATGTTGGAGGCTGTTCCATGAATTTTGGAAGTAAAGCATCCTGGACAAAAGGTATCTCTCCTTGTGTTTTTTTTCCTTCCTTTCCTCCCTCCCTCTTTCCTTCCTTCCTTCCTTCCTTCCTTCCTTCCTTCCTTCCTTCCTTCCTTCCTCCCTTCCTTCCTTCCTCCCTCCCTTCCATTCTTCCTGTGAAATTATAAATCTTACTCCCAATGCAGGCTGCTAACCTCTTTACAATATATAGCCTTTAAAAAGTTACCTAGGATCAACGGGAGATTAAGTAACTTCCCCAGAGTTAAAGAGTCAATTTGTGGCAAAGTTGAGACTTGAACTTAGATCCCCCAGGTACAGAGACCAGGTCTTTCTATACATCAGAACTTGATGGCTCTGAATGAAATGCTTTGACAATGTAGCACATATTAAAATGTGTTATTATTCACTGTCATTCATTATGTGAATGAACGAGTCATACCAATTCAGGGACAGAAGGAGGACAAGGAAGGTTTAGGTGAGGGCCCAAGAAACAAGCTGAGCAAGCATTTTAAAAAGACTTTTTTCTTTGGAAACATATCACTTGGCCCCATCCCTCAAACCCCCTGCCCTTTTTTATACTCACTCCAGTCAGCTTTCCCATTGTTTATAGCAAGAGAAACCTTTTGAAAACCTCCATAGATTTGCAGTTTCCCTTCAGGAACAGAAGTTGTGAGACTGAATTCCCATCCCACAGTGGCCCCAAGAGAGAAGACTAAGCAAAGCAGATGGACCAGTCCCTGGAGGCCAGTGAGTCAAAAAGAGGGAGCCAGCCTGAGAGGAGAAAAGTACTCAGTGAAAGGAGGGCCTGGCCCCTCGTAATCTGTGCTCATAAAGCTAAGGATGCTCTGAAAGGTTTCAAGTTCAGTATTTTAAACCCAGATATTTTGTGGTTGTAAGGGGCTTGGTCAGTTTCAAGTTTTTACCAAGTATCTGGATTCATGAACTGTTAGACCTAGAAAGTAGACCTTGATTTGAAAAAAAAAAAAGCCATTTTACAATAAATCAGAATTTATAGAAATCAGAAAAGGTAAAAATGGGTCTGTTTTTTTTTTTTCAGACAAAAATCTACTAAATAAAGGAATTTAACTTGGACATTCACAGAGTCTTAACACCAATACTGTTCAAAGAGAAGGCATGCTATTCATCCATGGAGTATTGGAAAGAACCTTGGGTAAGCAGACCAAGAACCTGGGTTGAAATCCCTGTAAGGCTATTTTCTATTTCTGCAGGAGTAGACAGAACACTGGTTTTTTATTGCAATTAAAAGACCTAAATTTGAATCCTGGCTCTGCCACATACCTTTGTGGCTCAGGGCAAATCTCTTTAATTTTGTGGGGCTCGGTTTCCTCAGCTATAAAATGAAGGGGTTTAACTAGATGGTTTCTAAGGTCCCTTTAAACCCTAAATCTGTTTTCTTGTGGTATTTCAGTAGAAAGTAAGCTCTTTGAAAGCAGAGAATGTATGACATTGTTATCTGTATCACAGTGTTTGGTACATAGTAGGTGTTTAATGAAATGGTATCCACTGACTGGTATAAACAAGTCACTTGCCCAATCTGGGTCTCTCCGGTTCTTTCTTTCCTTCTTTCTTTTCTTCTTTCTTTCTTTCTTTCTTTCTCTTTCTCTCTCTTCCTTCCTTCCTTCCTCTCTCTCTCTTCTTTCTTTTTCTTCCTTCCTTCCTTTCTCTCTCTCTCTCTTTCTCTAACTCTGCCTCTTTCTTCCTCTCCCTCTTTCTTACTTTTTCTCTTCCCTCTTTTTTTTGAGGCATTTAGATTTAAGTGACTCACCAGGGTCACAGAGTTAATAAGCATGTGAAGTCAAATTTGAACTCAGGCTCACCTGATTTCAGGGCCAGTGCTCTATCTACCAAGGTACTTTGCTGCCCCAGTTTCTTCATTTGTAAGCAGAGCTGGATTAAATGATCTCTAAGGTCTTTTTCTAGGTTTATATCCTATAATCTCAGATTCAAAAATTAGCTGCCTTTTTTACTTAAAAGCATTCTGGTCCCTATAAAACATACTTGATTCAACAGTCTCTTTAGCATTTGCTGGGTGGATTTTTTGTCATTATTTTTTTGTTTGTTCTTCCAACTCAAGGGCTTTTCATCATGCAAAAACTCTTGAAGATCACAAATCTGGAAAGGATCATTTAAAATTGTAACCTCTCTAAACACATGGACGGTTTTTACTCACAGGCATTTACACACCTTCTTAAAACTGTTTGCTTCAGTGACATATAGTACATAACGTTTAGTGACAACACAAACATGCTTTTCTGAAGAGGAATAATCTAGAGTTGCTACCTCCTTAGTTTCAAAGTAGTTACTGAATTCTCGGAATAGTTTTATTTACATAGATGAAAAGACAACCTATAACAAACCAAAGCCCTTCCCATGTAGCACACTGCCTTCCTTTTAGCCCACATGTAAAGGCATGCTGGTAGAGATGGATATATGGACTAGTAAGGAACTATGTGTAGCATTCGACAGCCAGTGATCACTATGAGGGCAGTGAGGATGGAGCAGAAAGACAGGAGAATCTCAGAGGACAGCACAAGATGTTCTAGGTGATAGGGACAGCAACATGTGTTACAGCTTGGCTAAGCTCTAGGGTTATGTTATCTTAGTAGGGGGAGCTGGAGAAAACCTACTCCTCACCTTGAAGACTTTCCTATTTGCTTCAGTGAACTAATCTGGGAGAAAAGAATGAGAAGGCTGGTCTTAAGTCCATCTCTTTCCTTTAAGGAACATAGGAAGTTTGCTTAGCAAGAAGGTGGAGGCAGATGATGACAATAACTGAGAATTGAGGTGACTGACCTGGAAAATTTGATCTGAACTATGAATCTACCAAGTTCAGTCTTTGGGAAGGCTGAGAAAGTCTGCCAGTGTTATGGATATCAGAAAGGGCTGAATTTCAGGGGCAGAAAGGCAGCAGCTGCTGCCAATAGCCTTGACAAGTGTACCTACCTTTCTCCTACTCTGGGGCTAGTTATAATACTCAATGCACTGATGCATAGGTATGAAAAAAATGATCAGATTTGTTAGAAAAAAAGTTCCTTCAATCTCCCATAAAATCACTAATAAGAAAACTACTTCTGCTAAGACAAATTTGATTTAAATAAGGGAACAGACACCTATAGAAATAAGTTTTACATCGAAAATTTTAAAGGTATCAATGGAAAGGATTAGCAGCAACCACTGAAATCATTTTTTGCATAGGACATTATTATTCATTACGATGATTTAACACAATGCCAGCATTTTATGTCAAACCTTACATAACACAAAAGATGGGTGAAGAATGTCACATTATTAATTAACATTTCAGCATTGTGTGCTTTAAAACAAATCAAAAGGAAAAATGATATTGCTGGCCTGGATTTTTCCCTAAAATACCACTGGATTATGACTCTCTGGTACTTTAAAGGACAATTTTCTCTAAATAAATAAAGTCACATTTTAAAGCTCATTTTTTTCTTCTATAAATGTAGCTCAACAAAAATGTATTGCACAGATCCCTCCATCTAGCCTTCTCATCAATGTGTGTGTGTTACCCCACTCTAGAGCCTTAATCGAACTTCATGAAGCAGAGATTATTTTTTCCAGCCAGAAGATGCAATCTTTTTGAAAACATACCAAGCAACATCATGGTGAATGCTTAACCAGGGGTATTATGTTTCAAGTTATTGTTTTATCCTTATTCTTGGTCTCACACATATTAGAAAATTTCACTAAATGGATATACAATAACTTTGGGGATCCTGAAGCCATAGTCATCAGTAAGCTAGGGTCATTATGCTCAGATAATATAACCACAATAATGTAACAAAAATAATTAACTGTATAATGTTAATTCAGAAGCCAGTTGAATCCTAGAACATAAAAATGGTAAAAATCACATATCAAATGCCTAATATGTGCCAGCAGCTGTGATAGGTACCAAAGATCCAAGTACAAAAGTGAGATAGTTCTGCCCCTCAAGAAGCTCAGATTTCTAATAAGGGGAAACATATGGGAAAGGTGGCAGTCAACTGTCCCAACTTTTCCAGATGCAGCAGAGTAACATTGACACATATGTATAGAATAGGGCTAGCTAACATTTCTTTTTTTTTTTATTAAACAAATGCTTTATTAACTTCTGTTTTACATCATTCATTTTCGCCAGATTTTGAATTACAATCATTTTCTCCCCGTTATTCCCCTACCCAACCTCCCAGAATAGCAGTCCCACAAGATATTGCTTCCTCCAATCTGCTCTCTCCCATACCTTCTCCCATACCCCCTTAGACTTTTCCATTAGAGGAAGGTGAATCTTTGTGTCCCAATGCCTGCACATCTTATCTCCCAATTATAAGCAAAAGAGTATTAATAATAGTATTTATATATATTTGAAACATTTAATGTTAAGACCTCGACTTTCAGATCCATTTCCTTCTTCCCTTGTCACCCATTCCCTCTGGGGAGATAAGTAATTCAGTATATGTTGTATGTGTCTAGCTATGCAAAACATTATCATAGTAGATATATTGTACAAGGCTGCTTACAATTCCCTCCCACTCATCCCACCCCCCACCTGGTCCATTCCCCACATGATCCTGTCCCTCTTCTATAGTGGGTACTTCCAACCACCCCTCCCCCCAAGGATGCACTCCCATCCATCTTCCCTCCTCTCATCCCCCTTCCCCCTATCCTGCTGCAGGTTGAGATATCCCATTTAGCATGTATGTCATTCTCTCCCTGAACCATTCAATGAGAACGTGGTTTTGCCTTTATGCCTTCCTATTCTTCCCCCCCTTACAACCACTTCCCCTTGCTTCTTCTACATGAGATAGTTTACCCTGCCCTGTCTCTCCCCATCTCCTCTTGCCACTTTCCTCTCTCACCTCATAATTTCATCCCTTGAGTATTCTCCCTTCCCAACAAATTCAACCTATGCCCTCTATCCATATATAACTGTAACCATCTACACACACATTCACATATGTACTCATATGACCACACACCCTTCTTCCATTATTTTCATAGTGAGAAATATATCATCAGTCACCATTATTGCTTTTCCATATAGGAATGTAAATAGTTTAACTTTGATAAGCTCCTTTTGCTTTCTTTTCACTGATTACCTTCTCAGGCATCTCTTGCTTCTTGTGTCTGGATGTCAAATTTTCTATTCAATTCTGGTTTTTTCCTCAGGAATGCTTGAAAGTCCTCTATTCCACCGAATGACCATATTTTCCCCTGAAACAAAATACTCAGTTTTGCTGGGTAGGTGACCCTTGGGTTCATTCCCAGTTCTTTGCCCTCTGGAATATCATATTCCATGCCCTTCGATCCCTCAGTGTAGAAGCTGCCAGGTCCTGGGCTATTCTGATTGTGTTTCCACAATATTGAAATTGTTTCTTCCTGGCTGCTTGGAGTATTTCTCCTTGATCTGGGGATTCTGGAACCTGGCTATAATATTTCTGGGAGTTTTCTTTTTGGGATCTTTTTCAGGAGGTGATTGGTGGATTCTTTCAACCTCTATTTTGCCCTCTGGATCTAAAACATCAGGGCAATTATCCTTGAGAATTTCTTGAAGGGTGATTTCTAGGTTCTTTCTTTGATCATGGCTTTCGGGTAGTCCAATAATTTTTAAATTGTCTCTCCTGGATCTATTTTCCAGGTCAGTGGTTTTTCCCATGAGATATTTCACATTGCCTTCTACTCTTTCATTTGTTTGGATCTGCTTAACAGCATCTTGATTTCTCAGAAAGTCATTAGCTTCCATTTGCTCCAGTCTAACTCTGAAGGAATGAATCTCCTCAGTGAACTTTTGAGATTCTTTTTCCATCTGGCAAATTCGACTTTTTAAGGCATTCTTCTCCTCATTGCCCTTTTGGGACTCCTTTGCCATTTGAGTCAGTCTATTTTTTAAGGTGTTGTTTTCCTCAGTCAGGCTGTTGACCCTCATTTCATACTTTTCCTGCATCCTTCTCATTTGTCTTTCCAATTTTTCCCCCACTTCTCTTATTTGATTTTTAAAGTCCTTCTTAAGGTCCTCTATGGCCTGCAACCCGCTCATGTTTTCCCCTGGGGCTTTTGGAGCAGGACTTCTGACCTCACAGTCCTTTCCTGCTCTATGCCCCCAAAATAGGAGTCTAGGGTTGCATTTTTCTGTTTCCTTTGCCTTGGCATGTTGCCACTTAATTGCTTGACTTTTGGGCTTGTTGCCACACTATGGCTTTAAGTTCAGGTAGAGGAATTTTCGTCCCGAACGTGTGGGGGGCAACTTCCATTTCTGGCAAGCTGTAAACCCACCCACGACTTCCACCCTAGATCACAATCCAGATCCAGGGAGGTTAAAGCAAGAGTGATTACCCCCCAAGACTGATCGCTGGATCTCCCTACGGTTCAGCAGGCCAGGAGCTGGAGCTGAGTCTGAAAACTACAAAATGGAGTGTCTTCCTCAGTGGCCTCTAGCCCCCAGGGGAGGAAGCTGACGCATTGCCCAAATACAGGTCCCAAAGTCCATAGGACACTAACCTCTTACTTTGTCCTAGGCATGTCTATGTTGATAATTCTGGAGTCGCCACAGCTACTGGTGTTCTGGGGTTCCTCCAGCCGGCTGTTGGCCCTGGTGCCCTGGGGCTAAAACCTTGGCTCACTGGGACCTCAGCTCCGGCTCGGCTCGGCTTCCCGCGCTCTGCGCGCTGCCGGCTCCCAGACCGCTGCGCTGGTCCTTCCTGCAGGGCTGCTGGGCTGTCCTCAGCGGGAGGTTAGCTTCTCTGTGTTGTTCTGTGGGTGCTGGGGCTCCAGAAGTTGTTCAGAGTCCCCTTTTACATAGTTTGGGTGGAATCTGGGGGCAGAGTGGCTTGGATGAGCTGTTTCTACTCCGCCATCTTGGCTCTGCCCCCTAGCTAACATTTCTAAAGTACCTCAATTTCAATCCATTTAATAAGGATTTGTTAAGCATCTGTAGCAGATGAACTAGGGAGAGAAAAATGAAGCTGCTCCTAATGTCAAGGAGACTTAATATTGCTACCAGCACTTTATGATGCACAATGGGCTTTCTTCCCAACAAATTTATAGAGCAATATAGGTACCACACGTAATATCATCTCAATTTTATGCAAAAAAAATCTTTGCATTGGCATATTTTATTTCAGGAGCATGGAGAATTCCTGATGTGAAAATTTCCTCCACTGATGCAGATTGCAAACTTTTGGTGACTTAGTTGGTCATAGGCTCATTTTTGTGGCTGTTCAGGTGTTTTTCAGTTATGTCTGACTCTCTATGACCCCATTTGGAGTTTTCTTGGCAAAAATACTGGGGTAGTTTGCCATTTCCTTCTTCAGCTTATAGAAGAGGAAACTGAGGCGAAGAGTGTTAAGTGACTCACACAGCTATTAAGTGTCTGAGGCCAGACTTGAACTCAGGGAGATAAGTCCTGACTCTAGACCAGGCTCTCTACCCACTGAACAAACTCACCGCCCCTCGATTGCTCAGATGACTGTGAATTGTGAGCTGGAAGGGCCCTTGGATAAGGGTACCTAGTCCAAACTCCTCATTTTACAGATGAAGAAACTGGGGAAGGCAAATTCCTAGAGAACTGAGCTGCAAAGAGAGAAGTTCAGGGTCACACAGTCCACTTTCACAGACAACTAATACTTTAAGGTGTACTGAATTTCAGATGCAGGAAGTACACTGCTCAAGGTCACAAAGGGTGGGGCAGGATTTGAACCTCCAGTAGTTCTCACTCTAAATTCAGCACTGTTTCCATGACCCCACAGTCCAATGGTTTGTCATAGCTGACCTACACTCAGACTCAGTTCACTAGATGTTTATAGGGTGTTTATAAAATCCCAGGTCAGACATTCCACAGACATTTGGGCCAGGTGACTTTGCATGGACAAAACAAAACAACAAAAAACCACAATGAAAAGCAAATAAAAACATCAGCAACAAAACCTTCTGTATCCTATGAATGTCTTCCCATTGAAATTACCCTATTTATTTGGCAAATATTTTATACAGGGGATATCAAATATCTTCGTTCAATTTTGTGTGTGTGTGTGTGTGTGTTTGGTTTTTGGAGGGCAATTGGGGGTAAGTAACTTGCCCAAGGCCACACGGCTAGGTTTTTATTTGTGTGTTTGTTAAGTGTCTGAGGCCAGATCCGAACTCGGGTCCTTCTGAATCCAGGGTCAATGCTATATTCACTGTGCCACCTAGCCGCCCTGTTTGTTCAGTTTTAAGGTTTCAGAGTTTAAGATATTTGGGATCTTATCCATCCATCTATCCATCCATGTAATCTATCTGTCTATCTATCTATCTATCTATCTATCTATCTATCTATCTATCTATCTATCTATCTATCTTGGTTTCTCCAACAGAATGCAAGCACTTTGGGAGTATTTCATTTTTGTCTTTATATCTGTATTGCTTTAGAATAATGTCTGATATATTGTAGATGTTTAATAAATGTTGATTAATTGATTGTTGACAATCGATAGCCGTGCTGGTAGTCATCTCACAAATAAGTCCTTTTTTCTGAAACAGGGCCTGACCAAGAGACAATGAAAATAGAGTGGCCAATTAACGAGTACCAATCACCACTTCTAAAAACCATCCAAAGTTCTCATTTCCATGGACAGCAGCATCTTTGTATATCATGGGAGAAGCTACAAGATGACCCTGAAAGCCGATTTTTCCAATCTCCTGATATTTCATCCAGGACAATGAATCACAGAACCAACTTCACAGGGCCAGTCTTTGGATTAAAAAGTTAGTTTTTGTTTGAAAGCATTACAAAAAAAAAGAGAAAAATAAAGATGCTAATGGCAATGAAGAAATAGATATACAGCCATAAAATATTAAAGAATTTTTTACAACTGGAGGATGACTGTATTTTTCTTTTTAGATAACCTGACAAAATATCAGGGATGCTGTTCAGATTTTATACATTAACAAACTACCATGTCTTGATACTTTATCCATAAAAACAAGAAGGGCTGTTAAAGCCCAACTCTACATGATTTATCATCCCACCTTCAAGAATATAACATGTCATCCCTTTGGGCTGCCAGTATTAATTCACAATATACATTAGGGTATTATTTATATTTTATTTTTTAGTCATTGTCATCAAGGCACTTTCCTCCCTATCAGTTAATATTCATCACATTAAATTGAAGATAGGAAGAAATAATTCAAGCAGCCAAGAACAAGGTTTGCTTCCAATTTCCATGGCATATTACAATGGGGCTTCAAATTATTTTAACAATTACTTTTATTTATTTTTTATCTATTCAATCATTTGTTATTTCTTTATTTATTTAATCATTTCTACTATCATTAATTTTCCATTACATGGTGACCAGTTGGATCATACCACATACTCAGTTAAGGGGCAGGCTATAATATATTCCAGTCAAACAAGAGTACTTGCTGTTCTCATTACCAGTAACTGTTGTCCTTTCTTGTGTCTTTGTTCAATATGACTGAAATGGATTTCCTTCTTCCATTCTTTCAAAATCCCTAGTTTCTTTCAAGGTTCAGCTTACATGCGACTTCCTACATCAGACTTTTCCTGATGTGCACCCATCCCTGATCTGTGCCCCCTGAAATAACTTTGAATTTCTTGTTCGTACATATGTTTTATACTAACTTATTTGTGTACATGCAAACTTCTTGAGGGGAGGGAATTTTTCTTCTTTTGCCTTTGATCTTCAATTCCTAAACCATAGTAGGAACATAATACATACTTTTGGAAATGATAATCAAATAAACAAGAAAAATGTAATTGGAAAATAACTAGGATTTAAAAATAAGACCAAAGGAAAAAAAATAGTATCTAGTCCTTTAAATGTAATTATTGTTCTGTTCATCTGTATATTTTTTAAAAGTACAATTCTCAAGAATAGGAATGAAATGCAAAGCCAAACAGGCTATTTATGAAGGTAATGGAAAGTTGTCAGCAAAATCTTTGACCTTGGCACAGAATTACAGTTGATACTTACCTTTTAATAAAAACACAAGTCTGTGTTTATTCCCCCAAGCCAACCTTACCCATGCTAAATTATTTATGTATCCATTCTAATATGTATTTCACAACTGACAGGACAAGTCTCCTTAGAACCCTTCTACTGACCCACCTGTCATGATGACGGGGTAAACAATGTCACCTTTCCAATGCACAATGAATTCCAAAGAAGTTGCAAACTACACCATCCATCATGCTGGCACTAAGTAGGTTTTCGAAGTAGATCGCAGATATCACAAATGCTGTTTAGACTGTTACCAGAAAGCACAAATTGGATGGCTCATACAAAATCGCCCTGTGATGAATGGACAGGATGGCCCTTCAAAGGAAAGGAATGCTACTATTCTAGAAATAACCTTGTCAAAACAAAAAGGAGCTATGTGGTTTTTTTGGCAGCCAGACTACAATAACTTAAGAATTCTTTAACGGTTCTGCCTAGTAGGAAGTCAAGTAAATAAAATGTACTTCAGAGAGAAAAACAGGTCTACTAGAAACACAGGCAACAGAAACATCCCCAGGTGGATGTGAATTTGGAATTACACTTATACTTCAATGCTCCAAGAATCTGAGACCCGGAGATAGAGAGCTTAATTAGACAGTCAAAAATATTCAATAAAAGTACCTACTATGTGCCATGTAATAAGCGTTAATTCCTTACACATCTCAATAGATGGGTGCCATGTAGGGTTGTGGCAGAGGAAAAAATGAATCACTTGGCGGCTAACTCTGAAGTTGTGAGTGTCTCTAAATAAAACTAAACAGGTTTTCAAAAGATGGTATAAAATAATAATAAAATTATCATCTACATAACACTTTAAAGCTTGCCAAGTACTTCACAAATATTTTCTCCTTTTATTATCACAAATAGTAGCACAAATAATAGTAGGTGCAATTATTTTATCCATTTTACAGATGAGGAAACTGAGGCAGGAAAAGGTTCAATGACTTGTCCAGGGTCATGTAACTAATAAGTGTCTGAGGCTGGATTTGACTTAAGGTTTTCCCGACTTTCTAGAACCAGTGCTCTATCCACTGTGACATGTAACTGCTTCAAGGCAAAAAAGGATGGATTGGAGTCTGTAAGTCCTGGCTTTTGACATTTACTAGCTCTGTGAATACAGGCAAGTAGCTCTCAGTTTACTCATCTATGAAAAAAAGGAGAATAATGCCTGTGCTCTCTATTTCACAGAAGCAGCAAAGCCTAGTGGATAAAGAATGAACTTTATGATCAAGACCACCTGAGTCCAAGTACTGTATCGTACATGTACAGGTTGTGTGACCATAGGCAGGTCACGTAACCCCTTCATTGTACAACCAAAAAACGAGAGGTGAGTTCTGTGAACTGAATGAAAAACAAAACAAACCACAATCTAGCCAGTCAGAACAAATAGCAATCTGCCATGATAAACAGCCAGTTGATTCCCTGAATTCTTTACTTTGAAAATCCTTGATTCAGTTCAATACCAAGAAATACAAATTCTGTCTGTTCTGATTTAACACAGATCTAAAGGCTGCTATCTCAAGTATTTTATCCCAAATGTTCTAATTTGTTCCAGAAGTCCTTAGTTCTTATATTAAAAATCATTAAGAAATTAAGAATCAAGAATTTATATTAAGAACAGCCTTACCTCCAGGATGTTTGGATATGCATATAGCTAGCTAACAATTATTTTCAAAGAACACCTTGGGTGCTTAAATTTGACCTCAGTTATAACCGTGTTGGGGGTGTGTGTTTGTGTGTGGGTTGTGTAGATACAATGGTGATTGTATATAATTTGAAAGAAAATGGATAATGTAGGATAGGAAGATAGTCAACTACTTCTTAGATACAGAATCTAATGAAAAAAAAAAAAAACTCCCAGTCCTACCTGGGAATTTCTATAATTTCTGAGGAATGAGTTCAAGGGAAGGAGAGATATGATAATGAACTCAGCTTTATCCAATAAAGTCAGCCCATTCCCAGTGAACGGCAGAAATATAGCTAGGGTGGAAGTACTGGGGTTTTGTACCAGGTTATTAATGGGCAGCTGACATGATTGGGGAAAGCAGAGGGTGTTTCTTTGTCCAAGTTCAGTTCCCATATCTCATGATCTGTCACAAACTCTGAGCTAGTCTCCACAACCATAGGTCCCCCGTACCATGTTCCCCTCACCTCTGCTATACCCAACTTCCTCCCTACCTCCTTCCTGATGTTGGTGAGTGAGGGAATATCTGCTAATTACCAAGCATAAAGGATTTACTCTCTGGAAGGCAGGTCATTCCCTCCCACAAAATGACTGGACCCAGCTAGGGCAGACTTTAGGGGCTCCTGGAAACACAGACTGAGCCAGAGGTTCACAGAAAGATCACTCATACACATTAGCTGAGCTGGTGTCCTGAGACCTACCTTCTTCCAGGATGAGCTATTCTCTAATCAAGCCCACCCTGCTCACCCTTCTAATAGACAACTAGTGATATCCAAGGTTTAGGACTATAATAATAATCCTCTTCCAGTGGTGTCTCTCCCCCAATGAGACACCGTGTCCCAAGACCCAAGATATCTCCTAGAGGTATTCATCCACCTCATGTTCAGGTGAATTTATCCCTAATGCTGTAATGGATTGCTATGATTCACTAAGTCAGAAAGGGTAGAGTGTGGGCCTTGGAATTAAGAAGACCAGGATTCAAAGCCCTGAAACTTGCTGGCAGCATGACCCTAGTCAGCTCACTTGAAGTCTATGGACCTCAATTTCCTCATCTGTAAAATGAGATGGATTTGACCAGACAAAGACTAAGGTCCTTCCAGTTCTAAATCTGCAATACTAGAATTCTCTGATTTTGTTGAACTGAAGCATTTTGTTCAAGGAAATAATTCATGGAACTGTGTAACCTTTTGCCCCACTATGGGGAAGGAGGAGGAGAAGAGGCTTTTTGCTAATGAATATCAAGCTGGGGAAAAATAAGATCTGGGATTCTAATAAGATCATATATCCAGTCTCCCAACTAAGCAATTAATTTGTAGAAACCAGCTGGAAATAAGCATGGATTAATAGAAGTTAACGAGAAATAGGGAGAAGACAGTCCTGAGGATTCCAGATCTTTCCAAAACACTTTATTGAGTCTTAAACATTATTATACAGGTTTTATCTGGTTTGGTTAAAAACACATAAATACTCATGCTTTTTCTATAAGAATTCAGAGTACATTAAATGTTTAAAAGGAAATGCTACCAGGGAACATTCATTATATAGACCAAAGGATAGGAACCCTAAGGAGATGAAGTGACATTACTCTCCCTTCCCCAGCTGAACGCTGAGAGCACGTGAAGGTGAAGTACTATAATAGACAGAAATTTGGGAGGATAAAGAAAATGAAAGGTGACGGCTTATATGTCCTAGAGCACCAATCTGTCAGGGAGAAAAGGATGACTAACTTTTCTACAATCTCAAAAACTGGCATTGTATATGAGAAAGGGAGGGAAAGGGGGAACTTAGAGAAAGGAGAAGAGAGAAGGAGCCACAAAGAGAACAGGAATGTATGGAACCATGCCTTCAGCCTTCTACATGTACATTTGATATTTTATTAACTTTTCATTAATTTAAAGACTCCTGACAGAATTCCTTTGATTGAAAGCAAGTATGAACCTGTGTAGCTAGAGAGAGAGAGAGAGGAAAAAAAAGGGTGAATGGGTAGGGACAGTGAACATACAATTTCTAAGTAACGTTTCTAAATTATCACAGAGTAAAGATCATTCTGCAAAATATTTTAGAATTGGGCTTTATGGTCCCAAAAGTCCCAGGAACCATAATCAGAAAAACTGTCATATTATTACAATTAACCACTAACTGATGGCTTCAAAGGTAAGGAAATGAAGCATTACTTCCTCCCCCCGCCTCATTTTAAGACCCCCTTCTAAAATCTTAAGGTTAGATAAAACACAATGCATTTCTCTTGATTTTATTTACCCATTAAAAATGATCACTTCCTAGTTATCTCCAGGTCACGTCAACTCCATTCAGTCAATCATTTCCACCTCTCTTTGATGGAAAATTGGACTCTATCTCTGAAACTGATCTTGGACTATGATAAACCAGCTTTGGCCTTATCTCTCAGAATCCAGCTCTCCATAGTGCTTTTAGGCTGTCTCTTTATACCATGACAGCTTCACTCAAGCCATCACCCCTTGTTCCTATAGTTCCTTTGTATTTATTGTCTTCTCCTATTAGAATGTAAGCTCCCTGAGAACAGAATTTATCTTGTTTGCTTGTTTTGATAACCCTAGAGTTTAGACCAGTGCCTCTTGACAAAACAATAATAATAATTATTGTTCTTATTTATTATCATATAGCTTAATAAATGCTACACCTGTCTATATATTTATTGCACTCTTTCTTTCTTTCTTTCTTTCTTTCTTTCTTTCTTTCTTTCTTTCTTTCTTTCTTTCTTTCTTTCTTTCTTTCTTTCTTTCTCTCATCATCATAATAGATTTAGAGCTATAACAAATCTTAGAAACCACCTGGGATCCCTCCCTCTCTTTTTTAACTACTGAAAAAACTAAAGCCTAGAGAAGTAGATTGACTTTCCTAAGGTAGCTTAGGTAATAAGTGGCAGAGCTATGATCTTACCAAAGACTTCTGTCTTCAAATCTAACATTCTTTTCACTTTTCTGTGCTGTTTCCATATATATCAAATGGCAAGCAAATAATTAAAAATATGCAGAAGTGAAGATGCAAGCTGGTCAAGAGCAATGGTATCAAATTCAAATAGAAACAGGGGCCATAAAACTGTACATAAGGATCCCGGCAAGCACATGTTGAATTAGAAAACCACATACTAACATTATCTATGTTCTACTGTATTTTAAAATCTATTTTGAAAAACAATATAAGTCCCAATTACACTTTAATCTGCTTCATGTCATAGTTGGGAATGTGGTAGGCAATGTGCACAATGCCTCTGCTATCAACAAAGATTAAGAAGTGATGGATTCTGGTCCTGACGCTATTGTTACAAACTAATGGTATAAATTTGGGAAAATTGCTTAAGACCTCTTTTTATCATGTCCAAAACTAGGAGAGACATACTTGTCCTCCCCCATTTTATTCTCAAAGGGTTATAATAGGGAAGAAAGAATGAGATCATGGATTTTCAGACTTGGCATTGACTTCAAGGATCATCTATTTCAACACTCAAAGAGGTGTAGTTTGCCAAATACTTCTTAAGATGTAGTCTCCAGAAAAGAATACAATATTCCACTGTGGGGTGACCAATACAGAGTAGAGGAGGCCTATTATCTGCCTTAGTCTGGATGCTATTTCTCTTGAGGCAGTTTAGTCATGGTTTTTTTCTTGTTTTTGTCATTGTTTTGCTTTGTGTAGTCAATCACAGTGCTGTAAATCAACCTCTAGACTAGGACTTTTTCTCATGAAGTAATACAAAGCCATAATTTCCTCATCCCTTATCAGTTTCAATGTGAGATGCAATGTATTTTTTTTATCCCTGTTAAATTCCATTTTCTTGAATCTTGATTCTAACACCTGCCAGATCAAATAGCCTTTCCAGTTTTTATTAGAAGCAAATTTTATTAGTATTTTTCCTTTGTGGAAAAGAATCAAAGGGACATGGCAAGAAAGAGCCCAGTGACCTTCCACTGAAGCCCCCTTTCTGACTGACATCCATCTAGAAAATCAACACTTTTTCATTAAAGTTGTTCTAAAAGTTCCAAGGTACCCACTTTACTACCTAACCTCCATATCTCCCTTTTGTCCGCAAGGATCTCAAGAGAGACAAGAAGTATGAGAAGAAAATGCTGAAATATGTTACCTAGTATTGTCATAATTGACAATGAACATTCATTCCTGGAATCATGGGTTATTTACAGTTTCTGAATTAACCACTGATCATGGTGCCATGATGGAAAATGCAAGTTTTTTTTGGTTTGTTTTTGGTTTTTTTTTTCCCTCCTGAACTTGACCTGTCTTGATTATACATCAGGCAATGCTGTTTAGTGCTCCAAGTGCTACACTCAACTCAGGAAAGCATGGATTCAAATTCTGAAGCTTACTATGTGGGTGATTTTAAGTCTCTTTAAGTCTCAGTTTCTTTATCTGGAAAATGGGGATGGTAATATCTAGATTAGCTCTCTCATAAAGATGGTTATTATCTTCATATGAGACAGTTATTACCTTCACATAAAACAGTTTTCAACCCTTAAACTTATAGGAATATCTGACATTATTGTCATACAAAAGAAAGCTGACAACGGAGGCAGTTACCAAGGTCAGAAGCCAGTAACTGACCTATATTAGCTCTCTCATAAAGATGGCTATGACCTTCATAGGAGAAAAAGGATATAAAACAGTTTGCAACCCTTAAAGTTATAGGAATATCTAACATTATTTTCATACAAAAGAAAGCTGACAATGGAGGTAGTTACCCAGGTCAGAAGTCAGTAAGTGACTTATATAATGGCTGAGTCCACCTGAAATCCAACCTGAAGTTGCCTTTTTGCCTCAATGATCTGATCAGAGCTTCTCCTATCAAACTGATAATTGTCAAAAGGATAGGTCCTTATGATATGGAGCTGGAAAGACCCTCACAAATCATCTAGTACAATTCGTACACAAGCATGGTAAACACTCTATAAAATGTCTAACCAATCTCTATATGAAGACCTCTGGGAGGGTAATCCCTCTCCCCCTTCTCCCAAGGAAGCTGTTTTGAGAAAGACCTAATTATTGGGAAGTTTTTTGCACTTAACATAAAACTGAAATCTGTCTCTTTGCTACTAATAGCCATTTTCCCTCATTTATCTCTCTGGCACCAAACAGAACAAATCCATTCCAAATCAGTAAATGACAGTCCCTCAAATACTTGAAATAGCTATCATGTGCCCCATAAATCTTTTCTTTTCAGCCTAAATACCGCCAGTTTCTTCAACCATTCTTCAGGCTCTCATTTCCCTCTTCTGGATACTTCCCAGTTTATCAAAATCCTTCCTAAAATTGGACTCCTAGAACTGAACACAGAATTCCAGGTGTCATCACACCAGTTCACCCATTAGAAAGTACTGGCTAAGTGCCTACTCATAAAGAAACATTTTGTTAGGTATTGGGGAGATCAAATCATGAAAAAAAATGGCCACTGTCTTCAAGATGACCACATTCTACTGAGGGATATAATTTATATACAGATTTAGAAATAAAAAATATAGAGTATCCCAAAAGTCTTAGTGCAGATTTAAAGTGGTTTAAACCTGCACTAAGATTTTTGGGATACACACACATATGTATGCATATTTATATATACATGTATATGAAATATATTAATACATATATACATGTGTATGAAACATACATATATCTGTAATATATAACTGAATAAACATACATGTATATACAGTTGTATGTCTATATTTATTATAAATGCACATAACCATATGCACATATGAATGAAAAGTCAATTCAGGAGTGAGGACACTAAGAACTGGATAAATAAGGAAAGGTCTCACAGAGTGGACAGTATCTACACTTAGTCTTGAAGATCAGGAAAGCATTCCAAGTATAGTAACTTCACTTTAGTAGCCGTGTGAAAATGGTTTGGAGTGGTGGAAGAATGGAAACAGGGATATCAACTAGGAGGCTACTCCAGTCATCTAGGTGAGAGGTGGTAACTGTCTGAACCAAGATGGTGGCCAAGTCGATAGAAAGGTATAGAGGGTATAAGGAAGATGAAGATCTGTCTGAAGTTGGCACGTAGGTAGAGTTCTAAGCTACTTTTTGTGCAGAAGGCATACAATCCTAAGCAAGACATTACCCAAGGAGTGTATTGACAATTTTATGCAATCCAAGGAAGATACTTTTACTTCCTTCATGTCTTTCATTCTATCCCTAACATAAAATGCTCCTTCAAAAACTGTGTTCTCTGGCTATAATAAATACAAATAAGGAAGCAAGGAACTGAGAATATCCCTTTAGTTAATTTCCCTCTGAAAAAAATCCATGATAATTGAAGAAATGTCATTTTTAAAATAATTTATCCAAACCACCAAATTCATTTTCTACATCATTTTTTCTGTGAAGAAATAATCTCAGGGGAGCACCTTCCCTCTTTATGTCTTCCTATTTTAATCAATCCATTAATGTTTCCTCAATTAAATGTATGCTTTTTGAGGGAAGTAAATGTTTAATTGTGACCTGTGCATAGACTATAGTAGGTCCTTAATGAATACTTGTTGATGAACTAATTCAAGAATTGAAGAGTAAGGTATGAAAAGTGTTTTTCTCCCACCATCAGAACTTGTTTAAACTAGGAGTTAATCATGCCAAACAATAGTATTAAATCCTCATTACATGTCTTCACTTTCAAAACATGTCAACAAGAAGGTTGATCAGAGGGCCCAGTATTGCAAGTATTTCTCCTCCCTCCAGACTCTGAGCCTGTAACAGGCATTTCCACCACTTACATCTTGCCAGAGAGTTCAATTTAGATGAAAGCTGGTGTTTTCTAATTCCATTTCACTGTAAATGACAGAGACAAATGGTCATATTACCTCGAGAGTTCCTCTGGCAGAGTAGGCAGCATATGAGTACAGCAGTCCTTGGCTGGGATCCTTTGTGGGCTCTTGGTCACATGGTTGGCCATTAGGATAAAAGCATTGGCTGCTGTTCTTCAGAGTCACCGTGTTTGGAGAAGAGCCCGGCAAGCTAAGCAGGACAGAGTAATTGAAAAGCTGTACTTCTTCTAGGCCACTAGAAGTCCACTGAACCTTGAGTTTCTCTGCAAATTCTGTGTCATCTTCACTTTTGGACAATTGTATCAAATGCCTGGAGGGGAGAGGGAAAGGGAGGGAGGGAGACAGAAATATATATACAGAGAGAGAGAGAGAGAGAGAGAGAGAGAGAGAGAGAGAGAGAATTATTAGCATCCTTTACCTGAACAAATATAGATAATAGTTCTGATCCTTTAAGGTCTATGAAAAATATATTAGGTTATAAATTAGCACAGTGATATTTAGAGCTTCAGTTGCTCTTTAAAGTGATTAGAATACCATTATATAAAAATACATAGTAATTTCTCAATTATGAAAATATATAAGAACAAAATGTTTTCAAAGCCAGGCTTTGCTACTGAATATGTCAAGCACATATTTAAGCCTTGGACCTCAGCTTCCTCATCTATTAAATTCTCAGATCTCTCTAACATTCATACAACGCTTCAGATCTTACAACACACTTGGGATCATATGTTTGGAGCTGGAAGGGGTCTTCTAGGCGCTCTGCTTTATCACCTTCCCCTTTAAATGAAGCTAGAAGGGTTAAGTGACTCACCCAGTGCCACAAAGAGAACTACACGGTGGGGTTGGGATTGAACCCCTGCCCTCTGGCGTTTCATTTTACCATTTTCTATGCACCACCCCATTTTATAAGATCAGATACTACCCACTGTGGGACCATGAACATGGCCACACATGAATAAATAATGGTACCATGATTAATTCTACTCAATGACTCTAAACTAGGGGGGTTATTTCATGCATCTTCTGTAATTGTTGCATCTGTCTGTTATTTTTCCTTGGTTGATATTTGCAATGTTTTTGACTATTTAGATTTTAAAACCCTACTGAGTTTATGAAATGTTTTCTGAATTATCTCTAAAACATCACTAGACAATGCATGCTTATTAAACATCATCCTATCATAATACAGGGCCTGAGCTCAAATGAAATGGTGCAGGATGGCATTCTGTCAGGGGCTTTTTACGGTGAAAAGTCATTCTCTTAATTTGCTATTGCTACTGCATCAAAGCACTTACCTCCACCATCCTGTTCTTCCCCACTGGGCAGCCCAGTTGTGTGTGTTCAAGCACTCTATTTATGCAAGCAACTAATAGCAGAGTACTTGTATTGGGAAAAAGGAATGACCAAGTTGTTTACTGCAGCTGAAGCAAGTGATCTGGAAGTCCATAAGCATTTACTAGTTGCCTATAATATATATGTATATGTACATGTACATGCATATGTATATGTACATGTACATGTATATGTATATATATATATGTATATGTATATATGTCACATAAGCTGGAGCTACAAAAAGAATAGATTCACGGTATTTAGGTTGCACTGATACTGGCCTATGCTGTAAGATTCCCTTAAGAGTCATTGCTCAGGTATAATCATAGATTTGACACATACAGAAACGTATAGCTTTGGTCATCCCATTCACCCTGAAAAGTATGTCCTAGATGCCTCTCTTTGTACCAGCATGACCATTCTACCTCTGACGAAGAACTGAAAGAGAACTTTGCTTTTGAAATGTATTCTTTATTCTATATGGAATTTTTCTATCCCTCATCTTTTCTGCCCCACCCTCCTTATTTAATAGATTTAATAACCATTCCATGAGCATCTACTGCATGTGAGTCATTATATACTCTGGAGAAACAGGTCAGTGGCATCATACAGTGTCAGACCTAGAATTAGGAAGCCCTGAATCCAAATCTTATCTCTGACACTAACTTGCTGTGTGATGCTGAGCAACTCACTTACCATCCATGAGTCTCAATTTGTTTATCTGTAGAGGAGATAAAGATTTCATTTAGGGATCTTTCAGTAAGGAATCTCCTCTAATGCGTAAGTTGATACCTTCTTTTTAAGACTACTAGCGACTTCCCCAAGGATAGTCAGTTTGTGTCTAAGATAGCACTTGAACACAGGTCTTGACTCTGAGACCGGTGCTTTATACAACACTATCATATCTCTATTTCTCATCTGTAAAGTGAGGATAGTACCTTAAATGGTTATTGTGAGGAATAAATGATATAATCTATGCAAAGCACTATGCAACCCTTAGAGACCTCTGTAAATGCTAGCTACTGGCCAAAGAGAGCCTGGTCTGAGAGTATACCTGTTGCCATGCAGGTTAGAGGGGAGAACTGGAGGAGGAGAGAAACTGTTTCTGGAGGGGCATGATGACACAGAATAGAGGTGACTGGCTCTACTTCACAGCAGTTGCAGGTAGACTGGGGCTGTTACCTGTCTACTTATTCAGTGATAAAGAAAATCCTTTTGCCGAGGCAAAACTGAGTGGGCATTAATAAAAGGTATTAAGTATCTGAAACAATCTTTGTCTTCTCCTGTATGATCAAAGTTAAGAACATGGGCCTCTGGATGGAGAGGGAGGGGGGGAGAAAGAGAGAGAGAGAGAGAGAGAGAGAGAGAGAGAGAGAGAGAGAGAGAGAGAGAGAGAGAGAGAGAGAGAGAGAAAGAGAAACAATAGGTTTCTGCTCACACAACCTGAACTCATATGAGTATAAGGTATGACTATGTTCCTTTTATTTGATTTGTTCCTGATGTGAATATTGGAGGTAGAATAGACCAGGCAACAAACTTTTGAACTTTGAAAATCCAAAAAAACCACCACAGTTCTAGGACCTATGATACATTCCTGAGTTATCTAGAACTAAGCGCAGTGTGAACAATACATCTGAATGATCTGGAGCCTACAAAACCAAAAGAACCCCACTGACTTTCAGGGATACCTCTAGGATCCAGGAGAAGGTTAATACAGGCAAAATCTGTGGATCCAGTATTCTAGTTTTGGGGTTGGGGTGTTAAGAGAGTAAATCTAGACTATATGGTCACCACACGTGCTAAAAGATACATTTCTATATATACATGCATGTGTACATGTATATATACAAAGAGGTATGATAGAAAGTAGAGTGCCAAGAATAGATTTGATCAAGTTCATAAGACCCTTGATTGATCACTGAAAGGGATTTCAGAAGCCATCCAGTCCAGCCTACTCAGATAAGGAAACTCATTCTCAGAGAAATGAAGTCAGGAAGGTAGTAAATATCAGAGACAGGATTTGGACTTAGTTCTTCTAACTCCAGAGGCAGAGTTCATGGCATTGTACCATGGCACTGTACCATGTGTCTCCATATTGACAACTAAGGAAGGAGAAATCATGTTGAGCTAAGGTGGAATCACTGAATCAGAGACCCTCAAAATCAGAAGGAACCTCAGTGGCTAGGCGAACTGATAACTTGAACAAGTTATCCCTTCTACAACATTATCAACAAGTGGTTATCTTGTCTTCAATCAGAGACATCTGGTTAAGAAGAACAAACTCCCCCTGACACAGCTTCGTTAATTTTTGGACAAGTCCTATGGTTAGAATGTTTTCCATCATATTAAACGGCAATCAACAACATCTTACCCCGTTTTTACCAGACCTGTCCTTTAGCACCAAGCAGAAAAAGCCACATGCCATTCCTACAAATCCAGAAAGATGTGGTCAGTTCTCACCTAAGCCTTCTCTTCCCTAGACTCAAACCTTCATAGTTCCTTCACATAATTCTTTTTAGTCATGATTTATTCACTACTCTGTTGGTCTTCCCCGCAATATACTTCGGTTTATCCATATTCTTAAAATGGGCCTCTTCTCCCCCTCTCTCTCCCTCTCCCTTTCTTTCTATCCTTTTGCCTCGCTCTGAAAGGGATTCTGTAATGCAGAGAGGGGCCAGTTTTCTTCTGTTACATTCTAAAATCTGCAAAACCAGACATGTCAATATGTTCAGGACAAGGCTGATGTTAGGGAATTAGCTGCATTTTAATCTCTGCCCTGGATTTATCAAACACAGAGAAATCTTCAAGTCCAAAAAGAATATGTCACCTAAAATCACAAGTTATTTGCTTGACAGAAATTTTTACTCTTCCTTCATATTTAAAATAAAGGTTTCAATGGGCCAGTAGTTTGGCAGACAGCATAATGAACTGTCATGCCTGATACCTGACTTGGGAAGTGACTTTGGCATCAGTGTTCCATTGGCCAATAGAGACTGGAAACAGGATGATTTTGGCTTTGGTAGACAAAATGCTGTTTATATCACTGTTCAACACCTGCTACTGGATGAGCCACAGAGCATCACTGATGTCAGGGTTGGAGGAAGCGATGCATGGAGTCTTCCTAGTACTGGGGTGAGAGCCAAGAGTGTACTATAAATGACTGGTGGAGGAAGACAGTGGAGGAAACAGACTACAGCTATAAGGACATTTTTGCTACATGCCCAACGAAGAATATATGTTTGTGTGCATTTGCTTGGGGGTTCATGTATTTATATATGCATATGTCAAGAGGAGGAAGCACCCAGGAGAGGTATCTGCTTTATCAAATCATACTTCATTACATAGCTATTTGCATAAAACATTAGATGACCATCTGCTAATCTAGTCCATTTTATATATTGTATCGAAATCAGTCTGTTCATATGGCTGGTTGCTGGAAGTCAAAACAGTATGGAATCAAACAAAGAGGAAAAGGTAAAAGCTAAAGGGAGAGAGAAAGGAAGGCCAGTTTTGATAAGGAAAGCATATTGCTTATTATAACATTTGAATACGTTGTCATTTAGATACTTCACCTTTGTTGTATGCACAGAGGAACAAAGCAGGGAGATAAAAAACCACTTACATGGACATCAGCATTTTTTTTTCTGAAATGCTTTCTAATCATCCAAAGCTGAGCCCGCTGGTCCAGCTAGGCACCCCTCAATTCTTAGACTGTCACTAAACAAAAGGACTTTCCAAAATGATTCTGTTCTGGCACCGACAATGAAGAAAGAATAAGGGAAGGCAGAAACAAACAAATGCATCTAATTCCAAAGAGGAGGAAGGCAAAAGAGGGAGGGAGGGAGAGAGCAACCACCTGTGTACAAAACTTATCCTGACACTTTAGAAAGTCAGAAGCCTTTTTTTGGTAGACATCCAAGACCTGAGATTTTGAATACAAATGAACTATTACAAACAATAAATAGGAAAGCTTTAATTAACATAGATCCTTGAACTTACTTTATCTCTGCTTTATCTGGTTTCAGATAGAGAATACTGAAACAGTAACAATGAAATTGTGCTTGAAAGCTTTCAAAGAGCTTTACATACATTATTTTACCTGATACCCACAATAAGTCTGATATAGGCACTGCCGTCTTCATTGTGTTCTTTTTTACAGAAGAGGAAACTGAGGCTTTGTTAGGTTAAGTGACTTATCTATTATCATCCAGTTCATGTTGGAGATGAAATTAGAACTCTAGTCCTTCCACCACTCAGTGCCCTTTTCATTACAACTAATTCTAGAATTAGATATAACCATGTATATTAAACTGAGATTAGTGATTAGGGGAATACAGAACCAGTTATTTTCCTTCTTGAACAAATATTAAAAACATTACATAAATCAACTATGCCTCTCTCTCCAAAATAACTGGCTGGACAATTTTTGATTGGTTGACAGTGGGGGAGGAAGTTATATGATCTAAGATCATATCAAAGAACAATCAAAATAATTAGAGAATTATGATATTTGGAAAAGTCATGTTATGGTCATAATTTGCTTTAACTCAGAGGAAAAGCTATTTAGGAGATGACTAAGTAATTGTCTTCAAGGATAATGCATAGAAATGTTTGAAGGAAAAACTGAAGAGCATTTATTTTATAAGAGGAGAAAATTTTAATTGTTATGCAGAACTCTTAGATTCTTAACAGTGGGATAAATTAACTGACAGATTATTAACTCTTTGAAGGCATTTACTAGATTTTGTTTGTCTTTACAAACTTACAGTCCAACTTTCAATCTACAAGTATATATTTGCCAGGCATTGTGTTAAAGCTTGGGAAATGGAATAAAGGGAAAAAAATATAGTCCTTGTTCACATAGCTCACAGTCTATTGAACTCACAGCCTTGGAAAGAGTAGACAATATGGCTTAATTAATAACCATCAATAAATGGTTATAGAAGGATCATCAGACATCTTTCTTGAGTTAAGTGAAGACTAATGGATGTCAAAATTATTGGTTGATTGTAGGATTTGAGCTCTTTATCACCTTCTGTTTCTAAGAGACAGATCAACCCATTGGTAACCCACGTACAAAACCAAAGAAAAAAATTTTTGAGAATTACCTTATCCTAGACTATGCAAAATAGAAAATGCCAGCACAGAAACCCAATGGCAAGTCTTCACTTTTTCTACACTTGTATAGTTTCATCTCCTGTTAACAGTAAAGAAAATCTGTTTCACAGTCAGTGTGTTGACTGTTAAAAAAAAGTGTTATCAGGCATCACTAGGATGAAACAGTTAAGTACATATTCTTTAGGGAAGAAATGAAATTTAACAAAATAAAGACTATATCATGGCTGGTGATGCTAATAAGGTTTAAGAGAGAGAAGAAGAAGAGGACTCTTGCATGAGAATACTAACTATATTGTTAGCAGCATTGGACCACTAAGTATTTTTTTCCCCTTAGAAAGAATAATTGTCAAAGGTCACTCTTCAGATTTAATCTTCTTAATTTATCTAAAATAAGCCTTCAAGCAGGCTACAAAAATGGACAAGTTAATCCAATCAGTAGTATATTACAAGTCTTCAATTTCATCTGCTCTGCCCTCTAATGCAATGACATAAACTTGGAATACTGCTGAAACATACAAAGTCTTTTGATGAACATGGCCCCTACTTGATGATCTACTGTTCCCACAGGTGCTGAATACATTAATAGATTAAATAATTAGAAGAAACACATCCCATTTCAATAATGCTAATGTGAAATGGACTCCTTTCCACTGTATTCCAGGATAAGAAAACCCACTAGAAAGAAAAAAAATCATTCCTTCACTGTTCCTATCCCATGCCTCACACCAGGGGAGTTACTCAAACCAAAAGAACATATGAATAGGACCTTAGAGCTAGGAGGGACCTGATTAGAAGCAGGGCTGGGTCTAAAACTCTTAAGTTCTCAATGGAGAGAAATGATTATCTTTCTCCTGTATCAATAACTAATTATTGAATCAGGACCAAGGTTTTCCCCTTTTTCTATTTCCTCATCCAGAAATCAATCTATGTAGAAAATCTTTCCCAAAGACTTACCCAGCCAGGATGCTAAGATCTAATAAGGGGCAGGAGAAGAAATTCTAAGTTTAGGCAAATGGGTAGCTCCCTCCTCATTATGTTTACTCAGGCAAGTCTGGGAAAAGGTGGATTCTGTAACATGGGAATTGATAAGTCACTTTGACCAAGTGTGGTGTGCCTCAAGTAGTTCATTGTGATATAGTCCATCTCTCATCATTCTCTTCTTAACTGGCCAGAAAGTTGACTGTCACCCACAGGAACACCTGCTCTTCCAAGGCCATATAAACATGGAGCCCACTGCCATGAGGGGTCTTTGGCATTTGAGAGTGCCACTAACCCCTTTTATTAATAACATGCTAGCCTAATTAATACAATGATTAAATTACCCAGAAATTATGTCTCTCAAACGTTTTAAATGTCACACAACCTAGTGATCTTTCCATTACACTAGCCAGTCTCTGAAATTAGTCTTACCGATTTCACTTCTATAGCTGCTTTTTACTCAATGACCAGAACATAGTTTTTTGTTGTTGTTGTGATTGTTGCTGTTGTTATTTTAAGCTTATATTAAAAGAAACAGAGTTGTATACTGGATAGAGAGCTAGCCTAGGAGTCAGGATGGTCTGTATTCAAGTCTATGTATCTCATGAACATACTGGATATATAACCCTGGGCAACTGACCTATCCTTTTGTCCCAGAAAATTCTCTGAGATGCTAAGTTGCACAGCATGTACTGACCTGCATTAGCAGAGGGAATTTCCACAGTGGGAATTTCCCATGTTGATAAAATCACAGGTCTGATCCAAAGGCCTTTCAGTTCATTGCTATGAATCTTCAACTCTGTCAAGGTATACATTTACCTTAATTTTATTTTAGAATATTAAAACAAACTAGAGATGGCATTTTCATTCTGTAAGCAAGGACGTTTTAAAACTTGAGAGAAGCAACACTATAGCTGTTGTTGCTTTTATATTTGTTTTTCTGACACCAACTGATCATGGTAGGAATGATATTTCCATTGTTCTCAGAAGTAGGTAGGATTTAAGCATGTTTCTTCTGGAGTTGGGCTGAAATACAATCACTAACCAAGACCACCTGCCTTCATGGTCAGGAAAAAAAAAAAAACCAGTACCCAGGAGAGGTATCTGCTTTATCAAATCATACTTCATTACATAGCTATTTGCATAAAACATTAGATGACCATCTGCTAATCCAGTCCATTTTATATATTGTATTGAAATCAGTCTGTTCATATGGCTGGTTGCTGGAAGTCAGAACAGTATGGAATCAAACAAAAAGGAAAAGGTAAAATGCAAAAGAGAGAGAGAAAGGAAGGACAGTTTGGACAAGGAAAGCATATTGCTTATTATAACATTTGAATATGCTGTCATTTAGATACTTCACCTCTGTTGTATGCTCAGAGGAACAAAGCAGGGAGATAAGAAACCACTTACATGAACATCAGTACCTTTTTATGAAATGCTTTCTAATCATGTAGCCCTGAGCCTGCTGGCCCCACTAGACACCCCTCAATTCTTAGACTGTCAATAAACAAAAGGACTTTCGAAAATGATTCTGATTGGGACCTGATAACGAAAGAAAGAAGAATAAGGGAGGGCAGAGACAACCACAACCACAACAACACACCTAACTCCAAACAGGACTTGATTTTGACATGATCTGAGCACTATAAAAATCTGATCCAGGATGGTGCCATTAAAAAAAAGCACTAAAGATGGAGTCACTGTTCTTGAATTTGAATGCCACATACTTACAACTTTTAGGACCATGGTCTTAAGCTCTAGAGGCTTTAGGCAATATGGAAACATGTATTAAGCACTTATGTACCAAGCATTGTGCTAAGTGTTGAGGACATTAAAAAAAAATCCTGACCTCAAGAAACTTACATTCTAATTAAGGGGATTACATTTCACACATGCAAAATGAGGGGGATGTTTTAAAATGATCAATATTTTCGATTCTGTGATCTAATGTACTGATATTTTTCCCTCTGCCTGCCTTCTTTCCCCTCACTTCTCTCTCTTAACTCATAATTGCCTAAACTGTGATCAAGTACCATTCTCTGTGGTCTTGGAAGTAAGGAATGAGCAAACTAAGTAGGCACTGGAAGTAAGGGCTAGGTAAAGTCAATAGCCAAGGAAGGTTTTAGGTGACTTGGGTGTTTTTTTTTTTTTTGTTTTGTTTTGTTTTTGGGGTATAGGGAGCTTCCAATGAGGAAACACCCTACCAATGCAAATCAGTGCTTGACCTGAAACTTAAGGAGGACAGCAATGGAAATACCTGAAGTTTTAGAGAAAAAGAATGACTATAAAGCAATAAATAAATTGTCAACATTAAAATCACCTTCTCTTGAAAATACCTTGAGCTGTACACGGTCGGACTGTGATGTGGTACAGTCCCAAATACAGGGTTTCATATATTTATGCAAGTTGAATTAAATTTAAATACATATAATGTGACCCACACAGAGCTATGTTCATGATATGTATCTGATGTATGTAGCTAATCCTCATGAGAGGGCAAGGTCTTGTCAGATAGGCAGCACTAATCAATCAATCAAACACTTATTAAATGTCGCCTTCAGCAGGACACAGAATTAAAAGTGAATGTGGGGAGGGTGTCAGAATTTCTGTATGGGAACCCAGGTACACAACTCCTAACATGAAACCACCCCCCCCCCAAGCAAACATTTCTGAAAGCCCTCTCCCCATGACTTAAGTTTCTTCTTTCTCATAGGGAATGTGGACAGCAAAGGGGAAAGAACATTAGTTATCCAGAAGGTTCTGGCAAGAAGTAAGAGATCATAGGGGCCACCAGTACATTCTGCAGATGAGATACCTATACCCAAGAGATCTCAGCCCAAATGCTCAGAAAGTAAGTATGCAAGAATGATGGTTATATTGGAGCCAAGATGGCGGAGTAAAACAGCTCCTCCAAGCCACTCTGCCCCCAGATTCCACCCAAACTATGTAAAAGGGGACTCTGAACAACTTCTGGAACCCCAGCACCCAGAGAACGACACAGAGAAGCTAACCTCCCACTGAGGACAGCCCAGCAGCCCTGCAGGAAGGACCAGCGCAGTGGTCTGGGACCTGGCAGCGCGCAGCGCACCGAGCCGAGCCCAGGTCCCCATGAGCTGAGGTTTTAGCCCCAGGGCGGCAGGGCCAACAGCCGGCTGCAGGAACCCCAGAACACCAGGAGCTGTGGCGACTCCAGAATTATCAACAAAGACATGCCTAGGACAAATTAAGAGGTTAGTGTCCTATGGACTTTGGGACCAGTATTTGAGGAATGCGTCAGCTCCCTCCCCTGGGGGCTAGAAGCCACTGAGGAGACACTCCATTTTGTAGTTTTAAGAGGCAGCTCCAGCTCCCGGCCTGCAAATTAATTGTAGGGAGATCCAGCGATCAGTCTTGGGGGGTAATCACTCTTGCTTTAACCTCCCTGGATCTGGATTGTGATCTAGGGTGGAAGTTGTGGGTGGGTTTACAGCTTGCCAGAAATGGAAGTTGCACCCCACACGTTCGGGACGAAAATTCCTCTACCTGGCCTTAAAGCCATAGTGTGGCAACAAGCCCAAAAGTCAAGTAATTAAGTAGCAACATGCCAAGGCAAAGGAAACAGAAAAATGCAACCCTAGACTCCTATTTTGGGGGCATAGAGCGGGAAAAGGACTGTGAGGTCAGAAGTCCTGCTCCAAAAGCCCCAGGGGAAAACATGAGCGGGTTGCAGGCCATAGAGGACCTTAAGAAGGACTTTAAAAATCAAATAAGAGAAGTGGAGGAAAAATTGGAAAGACAAATGAGAAGGATGCAGGAAAAGTATGAAATGAGGGTCAACAGCCTGACTGAGGAAAACAACACCTTAAAAAATAGACTAACTCAAATGGCAAAGGAGGCCCAAAAGGGCAATGAGGAGAAGAATGCCTTAAAAAGTCGAATTTGCCAGATGGAAAAAGAATCTCAAAAGTTCACTGAGGAGATTCACTCCTTCAGAGTTAGACTGGAGCAAATGGAAGCTAATGACTTTATGAGAAATCAAGATGCTGTTAAGCAGATCCAAACAAATGAAAGATTAGAAGGCAATGTGAAATATCTCATGGGAAAAACCACTGACCTGGAAAATAGATCCAGGAGAGACAATTTAAAAATTATTGGACTACCTGAAAGCCATGATCAAAGAAAGAACCTAGAAATCACCCTTCAAGAAATTCTCAAGGAAAACTGCCCTGATGTTTTAGATCCAGAGGGCAAAATAGAGGTTGAAAGAATCCACTGATCATCTCCTGAAAAAGATCCCAAAAAGAAAACTCCCAGGACTATTATAGCCAGGTTCCAGAATCCCCAGATCAAGGAGAAAATACTACAAGCAGCCAGGAAGAAACAATTTCAATATTGTGGAAACACAATCAGAATAGCCCAGGACCTGGCAGCTTCTACACTGAGGGATCGAAGGGCATGGAATATGATATTCCAGAGGGCAAAAGATCTGGGAATGAACCCAAGGGTCACCTACCCAGCAAAACTGAGTATTTTGTTTCAGGGGAAAATATGGTCATTCAGTGGAATAGAGGACTTTCAAGCATTCTTGAGGAAAAAACCAGAATTGAATAGAAAATTTGACATCCAGACACAAGAAGGAAGAGATGCCTGAGAAGGTAATCAGGGAAAAGAAATCAAAAGGAACTTATCAAAGTTGAACTATTTACATTCCTATATGGAAAAGCAATAACTGTGACTGATGATATCTTTCTCACTATGAAAATAATGGAAGAAGGGGGTGTGGTCATATGAATACATATGTGAATGTGTGTGTATATGGTTACAGTTATATATGGATAGAGGGCATAGGTTGAATTTGTTGGGAAGGGAGAATACTCAAGGGATGAAATTATGAGGTGAGAGAGGAAAGTGGCAAGAGGAGATGGGGAGAGACAGGGTAGGGTAAACTATCTCATGTAGAAGAAGCAAGGGGAAGTGGTTGCAAGGGAGGGGGAGAATAGGAAGGCAAAAAAGGCAAAACCACATTCACATTGAATTTGGTTCAGGGAGAGAATGACATACATACTAAATGGGATATCTCAACCTGCAGCAGGATAGGGGGAAGGGGGATGAGAGGAGGGAGGATGGATGGGAGGGCATCCTTGGGGGGAGGGGAGGTTGGAAGTACCCACTATAGAAGAGGGACAGGATCATGTAGGGAATGGACCAAGTTGGGGGGTGGGATGAGTGGGAGGGAATTATAAGCAGCCTTGTACAATATATCTACTATGATAATGTTTTGCATAGCCAGACAGGTACAACATGTACTGAATTACTTATCTCCCAAGAGGGAATGGGTGACAAGGGAGGAAAGAAATGGATCTGAAATTCGAGGTCTTAACATTAAATGTTTCAAATATATATAAATACTATTATTAATACTCTTTTGCTTGTAATAGGGAGATAAGACGTGAAGGTCCTGGGACACAAAGATTCACCTTCCTCTAATGGAAAATCTATGGGGGTATGGGAGAAGGTATGGGAGAGAGCAGATTGGAGGAAGTGATATCTTGTGGGACTGCTATTCTGGGAGATTGGGTAGGGGAATAATGGGGGGAAAATGATTGTAACTCAAAATCTGGCAGAAATGAATGATGTAAAACAGAAGTTAATAAAGCATTTGTTTAAAAAAAAAGAATGAATTTGGTTTTATTGCTTTATCTTATGTTTATCATAACATTGTGCCAGACCAAGTTAAAATCATTTAACATCAGTTAAATACGTTTAATTTTAATTTTAAAAATATTTTCATCTGTTTTTTAAATAGTAACAGAATATAAAGGACATGCTCTATCACTGCTAATGGAATTTGAACTTTAACAATTTGATGGGTATGTTGGTTATGCTATTTTACATATAATAAATGAATCTTTTTATTGTAGAAAAAAAAGAATGATGGTTATAGGCCATTGTGTTCTCTGCCCTATTTCATGCTGCCTGAGGAGCAGAAGCTTGACCAAGTATCACATCTTACATGGGACTTCTCCTGGTTCTATTGTCATCATCTGCTTCAATAAAATTACCCCACATGCATTTTATATCTTTGCGTCTGTGAATATGTTGTCTCACCCCTAGAGAATGTAAGCTCTTTGAGGACAGGGATTCTTTGTTTTGTTTACCTGACACTGTATCCTTTGAACTCAACAACAGTTCCTACCACATAATAGTCATTCAGGGTATGATGGCTGAATGAATGACTGAGATCACAGATTTAGACCTGGAACAGACCTTGGAGGTAAGCTAGAATCATATGATACCAGATCCAAAGCTAAGGAGGACCTTGGAGGCCATGATGTCCAAACCCCCTAGTTCAGAGGCAAAGAAACTGAAAGCCAGGGAGGGGAGGTTATTTAACCACAGTCAGACAAGTCATCTCAGAAGAGGGATTTGAAGCATCTTTAGATTCTAGATCCAATGTTCTTCATCCTATAGCATACTTTCTCTCATCTCCCTCATTTTAGCAAAGATGTTAGCACCATTTCCTACTCTGCTCTGGGGACAGATCCAGTTCTCCTCTTTACTTCATAATAGAATTCCCAGGGTACGTTTTTGTTTTGTTTGTTTTTTTTACAATTCAGACCCCACCAGACTCACTCTATTCAACACTGCTTTCTCTTTTTTTTCTTCCAGTGTTGGTGCATAGAGAAATGATAGCTATGTTTATAGAGCTGTATCTGTTAGATGGGTGTGTTCTCTGCATTAAAACACAACTTTATTTCATATACCTCCAAGCCATACAATTTTTTGGGTGCACAATACAGACACCTGAAACAATACATTCTACAGAAATTCAATGATGATTCCAAAGAGGAAGGCTTGGTTTCTCAATTACATTGATTGATAAATCATGACAACTGTATCTTAGACTTCTATAGCTTCCAATTCAAAGAACCAATCAATAGAATTACATCACCACTCACTTTTGTCGTGAATTTATTTTAACAAGGAAACATAAAGGCAAAAAAATACATCACACAAGTTGTAATATGAAACCCTGCATTTGAATGCCACTGCTACTCTCTGTCAGTCAAGTTAAATCTCTGAGTCTCAGTAAAATAGTGTTAATAATACTCAACATGCTGCAATGAAGGGATCCAAGAGCTAACATGTGAATGTGCTTTGAAAATCTTTAAAGGTCCATACAAACATAAGGTATTCATATCATAATAAGTAAAATAATAACATTTAAGAGTTGGTGTGTCTTCTAATTGTCCAGTCCTGGCAGCAGCCTCTATGCTCAGCAGCTGACCTTTAAGGTGAAGCCAATGAACAAATGAAACACATAATAATAATGTGCAAGAAGTCTTGTGCCTCATAATCTCATTTACACTAATGACATCTGGGAGGATTAGACAATATCCATTGCATTCAACATGGTCTTAGTTATGATTCCTATTTTATACAGAGGAAAGCTAAGAGAATGAAAGAGCGCTGTAATTTAGACTTGCAATTAGACATTGAATTTTTAACTTTGTCAGCTCAATTATTATTAAGCACACATTATATAGGGCGATGTGAATACAGTGAATATAAACTGTATTCACATCACCCTATATAATACTTTATCATTCTTCTTAGTGGCCCTAATCTTTTCTACTGATTATTTTACAACGAAATACAGGAAGCCTACACCTTCTGAAAATGAATGAATAAATAAACCAAAATTAGTCAAAGCAAAAAACAAAACATGTTCCCCCCACACACAAAAAAGCATACTTCTGGATATCTCCTATAAATATACAATTACAAGAAAATTTTTGTTGATGAAATGGAGAACCTAAGAAATCAAATAGAAATTCTTTTCATTACTCTGATCCATTTCCAATAAATTCATCTTGATTTCTTTTATATCTTAGAAACAAAGTTGTAGGCTTATTTTTATCTTAGGCTAAGTATTCTTTGACTACTCAAAATATACTAATATGTTATTAATAAAATATACTATATATACTAATTTCATGGGTTGAATTGATCCCAGAACCCAGAATTCCCAGTACCAAGTCACTATATTTTCAACAACTCTCTGGTCTGAATGAGAGGATAGATAGTCTTAAAAACCATTAAGACCTGGGTTCATGTTTCACCTCTGATACAGATGAGCTGTGTGACCCTGGGCAACTCATTTAATCTCTCAATGTTCTAGATTTCTTTCTAAGACTTGTATTGACAAGAGGGACTGTCCTCTCCAGAGAGTTCACTCTACTAAGGAAATCACGGGTCTGATCTCTATATCTTATTGGTCCTGAATGATAAAGTTCTGCTTTGAGGAAACCATGGGAAATACCAAGCAATTTTTGTTAATTACCACACTTCAAAATGGCACCACATATCTGGGATGGCCAGTAGGCTACTATTCTGGTAAACTATAAAAATGAATGTTCAAAACAATTTCCTGGATGCCTTCTGGCATTGAAGTCTATGCAAAGCAAACATTAAAACAAAATGTAAAACTTACAATTCTCAGGCAATCAGCACCAAGCCTACCTGCTCCTTTTCTGTTATTTTTGGAGAAGTAACTGCCATGTAAAAGCACTGTGAGTGATAGAATTGGAAAGAAACATGCATCCCATAGCAACTCCCTCTCTGGATGGTGCCAGAGGATGAAAATAACCTCATTTTTACTGTCTCCAGCACCTCCCAAGCCAAACTGTAGCAAAGTTATTTTTAGAAGTGACCTAATGGGAACTCAGCCCAGACTAGCCTTAGATATTCAGAGTAGGAGGAACAATTCTAACTGTAACTGGATCTGTTTCTGTTTGGAATTGTTTTACCTGCTAACTTTAATGTCCCCACGATATGGGCCTGGAAGAGCTTTAGTTTGTTTGCTATTAATTACAGTTGGGTCTTTTTGTTTTTGCTAAGGAACTTCCTCTCCCAATGCTGGGTAGCACTTTCTCTGAAATTTATAGTCTGAGAGCAGGTGTGCTTAACCTAGGGTCCACTCATCCAAAAAGGGTCTATGAACTTGGATGGAGAGAAAAAAAACACAATTACATCTTTATTTGTACTACACTCTAGTTGAAATTTGGCATTTCTTTCCATTGTTTAAAAACATTATTCTGACAAGAGGTTCATAAACTTCACCAAACTGGGAAAGGGGTCCATGACTCCAAAAGACCCCACCCACTGTCTTAGAGGACTGAAAAATTAAGTGGCTTGTCCAGGGTGATACAGTCAACAGATATCAGAAAGGATAACTCAAACACTTCACCACATTGGTTCCCCTACCTAGAAATAATTGAGAAAATTCCCAATGATATAGATAGATTTGAAAGAGGTCATTATAAAAAGAAATAGAAAGAGTTGTTTTATGCTGTCCTTCACTATCATCTCAAAAACTAAAGGGAAATACTACAATCTCATGATTAAACCCATTATGTTAATGTCCTGTCAAGAAAAAGCAATAATTATGTTAAAGATTAGGAAAACAGGGGGCAGCTAGGTGGTGCAGTGAGTAGAGCATCAGCCCTCGAGTGGAGTGGCCCTGGTCCTCCTGACCTGAGTTCAAATCTGACCTCTGACACTTAACACGAAAATTGGACATGTGACCATGGCCAAGTCACTTAACCCTAATTGCCCTCCAAAAAGCAAAATAAATAAATGAAAGATATTTTGGGGTGGCCAGGTGGCGCAGTGAGTAGAGCACTGGCCCTGGAGTCAGAAGGACCTGAGTTCAGATGCGGCCTCAGACACTTAACCCACACAAACAAAAACCTAGCCATGTGACCTTGGGCAAGTTACTTAACCCGAATTGCTCTTCAAAAAGAAAAAAAAAATTAGGAAAACAACCACAGCTATAATGCAATGTACTTTAATACACACATACACACAGAAACACACACACACACACACACACACACACACACACACACATACACACACGTATATTTACCAGGGGGAAAATCAAACGTGAATTTAAACTGGGAGGGAGGGTAGGAGAGGAGCACTTTTAAGATTTGGAAAGTATATAATAGACTTGAGAGCCCCATTTTTCCATGTGCACTTACAATAGCTTTGAATAGATAAACCAAAGTAAAAAGAAAACATGTTATAAATCGAACACTACGTCAAGATTTGTACCAAGGACAGAATATCAGCAGGGTGAGAGGCAAAATCCATTTCAGTTATCTTTGAAAAAGATGATTATAAGTATCACTGGAGTTATTCTCCCATAAAGGATATATTGAAATGCCATTTTGCCACGGAAATTAGCCAAAAAATATATTTAAAAATAATCCCATTTTTCCCAACAGGTTTCCCCTCTAAAAGCAAATTATGTATATTTGCACCAGACTTGCTTATTCACTAAAGGGCAGCCCTAGGTTTTCAATTTCATTTACAGGCCTATGCAGAAGAATTTTTTTTTTCCATTTCGAGTAGAATAAAAAAAAAATCCTGGCTATAGTTCAGTCCTTTTTGTTGATATTATATGTTTCCAATGAAAATATAAACAGTGAGGCCTATAAAGTGCAAAGAAAAGTGGAGAAGTGAATTAATTTTGTAAATTCAGGGTATGCAGACAGTCAAACCACCTCTTAGGAGAATGTAAGCAGATCTCCCATGAACCCATCAACAGAATACACCCTAGTATTTACACACTGTATGCTTTTATGGGGAGAAAAAGAACTTTTATTTGTAGAGATTTCGATTAACTTGTAAAAAAGCCTACACTACTGAGCCACAGTTCCTAAAGGTTAGGGTTTTCATAAACAAAGAATCTGTTTGTATGGAGTAGAGTTTCTGCTGGCCAGAGAGACCTGTCTATCAATTTGATTTGGTATTCAGAGGCATGACAAACAGGAATACCATGAAAATGAACAAAATATATCTGTAATCTTCCTCATATAACTATTTCTATACTAGCCCAAGGATGTATTTGCTTTCCTCTTTTTGAAGACTCTGTGAAGGCAAGGGAATTCTTTTAAATTTTTAACTCCTCTTTGATATCCCCTCCCCCCTTCCCCAAAACATCTGGCTCCTTTAATTTCCAAGGACTGGGAAGAGAAGACAGATGATAAACAATACTTTAACTTTCTTAAAACACCAAGAGCACAAATAGGTCTATCAAAAATAAATCACTAACTGACATCCATACAAAACAGGCAATTAATTCCAAACCTTGTGGCTTCAAAATATAAATAACTGTCGGCAGGTGACTCTTTGTTGAAAATAAGAAAAAAGTTCCATTTAAAGGACTATGGTGAATTCCAGCTAAGGCCCAGAGCCAATGATGTGGGTTTGAAAATGGAAAGGTTGGCTTCTTATGTTTATTCCTATTTTCACAACGATTTCTTATGGAAACTGAACACTTTAAATATTGAATATCTTAAAAAAGAAACCATATAAAAGTGAACACTCGCATTATTTACAAGATTCCCAAGCATGACAAAAATATTATGATATTTATAATTTATTCAATCACCAGACCATTTTTCCCCTTGTGTTTCCAAACTCAG
Source organism: Gymnobelideus leadbeateri (assembly GCA_011680675.1). Classification (NCBI taxonomy): domain Eukaryota; kingdom Metazoa; phylum Chordata; class Mammalia; order Diprotodontia; family Petauridae; genus Gymnobelideus; species Gymnobelideus leadbeateri. The sequence continues at coordinate 252,442 of WOXC01010269.1, forward strand.
CTCGCAAGCTACCTTCTACAAGGAGATTTTACAGATTTTCCCAACTGTTGGTTTTCTCAAAAGTAATTACATGGTATCAATTTTTACATATTTTCTACATATACAAATAGGTACATGTCTCTCTCAATAGAAAGTAAGTTTCTCAAAGACAGGGTCTAAGTTTTCTCTTTGTATATTTCATACCTAGGACAGTGTCTGGAAGAGTGTAGGCACATAATGGATGCTTGTTCATTGAAATTCATGCTACCTGTAAATTATCAAGCTAAATGTCAAGGGAGGTTTAAGAATGAATAAAAATAACAAAGTCCTTGTCCTCAATGAGTTCATAATAGCTAAGAGCTCATTTGTAAAGTATGTGATTTATTTATATAATACACATAGATAAGTTGGCCACTTAGATTTATTTTTATATATAAACATTCATAATTGCTTAATTTGTTTTTTTTTTGTTTGTTTCATGGGATTTTTCCCTGACTTGAATTTAATTACCACAAATAACACATATATTTACTTCTAGCTACCCCACAGTAGCCATTGGCTTTCTACCCATAGCCATTAGAGGTTAAGTTTTATAAATCCATAAGGGAAAGGGAAGGTTCAAGGTCACAGTAAAGCTTAGTCCTTGATTGTGAGGTTGGCAGTATAGGAGGCTTGGCTTAAATGTGCTAGACCATAAAGCAACAACAAAGAGTAGAGTAAAATAGACGGTCCTATTAGAGATATGGAAAAGAGATATACTGAATCAGGATTAACAAACACAGCTAAGGTCCAAGAAACAAGATATTTTACAGAGTTCATTGGCAGGAACAATGATCCAACACTGTGGACTTTCCACAGGTTGCTTGTCCAGGAGTTTCTGGCCTCACACCAGCTTTGATCTGCCAAGCAAATATGCCCCCGTATGCAGTTGGGGAAGTATATAGTGACAGTGAAGCCCCGTTACAAGACTGTGTATAGACTGTAGGGTCTATACAAGCATAATGTAATTACAATATTACAGAATTTCAGGATGGAAAATATCCTCAATGCTTGGTCTTACGTATGATTGAAAAATAATTAGCTTTACACTCTGTCCTATGAAGACCACCTAATTCTTGTTTGAAGATTTCCCTACAGAGAGACAGTCTATTCTAAGGTATTCCAATCCACTTTTGGACAGTCCTAATTTCTGGAAGTTGGAGAATTGGGTTTTTTGTTTGTTTGTTTCTAGTTCTTTTTTTTATCATCTAGTCTAAGCCTGTATTTTTCTAGCTTTTACCAAGTTCTACTGTTACAGAATTTGGCACTCTGGGGATAATCAGAATAAGTATAATCCCTCATCCTTTGGATAGCCCTTCAAATATTTAAAGATGGCTATCATATCCTTCCCAATTCAACCTTCTCTTCTTCAGGCTAAGCATTCCCAGTGCCATCAACTGATCGATGACTGAACTCAACTAATTAATAATCGTTTATTAAGCATCTATTATGTGCCAGGCATAGTGCTAAGCTCCTTTGTACACATACCAGTTTACTGATGCTCTTAATAAAATGTGGTACCCCAAAATGAATGCAACACTTCAGATAAGGTTTGGACACTGCTGACTATAATAGGACCTTTGTAATTCTAAACTTTATAGCTATCTTTATGTAGCCCAAGTTTGAATTAATTTCCTTGCCTGTCACATCACAGCACTGTCTCCTATGGGGCTTGTAGTACACTAAAACAACCACACATTTTTTAGATAAACTCTGATTTAGACCTGCCTCCTCCATCTTTTACTTGGGAAGTTGATTTCTGAACCCAAGTGCAAGACATTACTTTATGCCTATTAACTTTAATCATTCCATTAATTTGGCCATCTATTTTCTATGAGCAAAGTCTTGCCATACACCAGCTCTAGCAGAGAAATTTATGGTCACAAGAATTTCTGAGAACAACCCAAATTATTTAACGGATATTTAGAGATCGTCTGAATACTATTACTTTGCTAAGCTGCCTAATTTAAAGATGCATTAAAATGAATAAATGTTAGACTTTAGTCCAAAATCTGAAATTGGAGATACGGACATAATTATATCAGCAGACCCATACTTGAAACACTTTTAGCTTGGTGGGACTTCAAGAGATCATGACTTGCTTTTGAAATGCCAGAGTCACCATTACATCATGACAGAGCAAAGTAAAACCCAAGAAAGGATATGGTTCATTTAAAAAGAAATAGCCTTATTGATGTATTTTATTTTCACATTATATATTTTTGCTGATTACCTTCACTCCAACAGTAGTCTGTTGTAACAAATAAAATAATTAAAGAAAACTAATAATATAGTCACTTCCTCTCAAAAGTGCATGGAATAGTAAACATCTGTAGCACCCCTCCCACCTTTTTAATTTTATTTTTTACTTAATAGATATCTATTTTCTCTCCTCCCAACTACCCCAATTGAAAAAAACAAAGAGAAAGGACAAATATGCATAGTCAAGCAAATAAATTCCTTAATTGGCTATATGCAAATACTTATAGATGTGTAACTACTGTTATAGAAATATTGTTTATATATAATTTATACATAATATGCACATACATTTATACATAATATACTCCTACACACAAATATACATAAACACAGAGATATGTCTTTTTATACACACATACACATGTCTCATTTGGAACCCTAACGCCTCTCTGCCAGAAGGTACATAGTACGTCTCAACAGTAATTTTTTGGAGTTACACACAGTCACTGTATTGATCATAGTTCTTACTCCTTTCAAAGTTGTATTGTGTTGGAGAAAGGGAATAAATATTTATATAATTATTTATATTATTTATATAATGCCTAATTTGTGCCAGGCACTGTGCTAAGCTCTTTTTTTTAAATTTTTAACAAATATTATCTCATTTGATCCTCACAATAATCCTGCATGGTAGATGTGTCATTATACTCATAGTACAGATGAGGAAAGTGATATAAACTGAGGTTGAGTGACTTGCCCAGGGTCACATAGTAAGTGTCTGAGAACTCATCAGAACCCAGATCTTCCTGAATCTAGTCCCAGTGCTCTCCCTGTTGAGCCCAAAGCTGCCATTTTACACTGTTCTTATTTTAAAAATGGTTGCCCTGGTTTTCCCAGTCTCATTCTTCATCAGTTTATAAAAGTATCCAAAATAGTATACATTTTCTCTTCAGGTTCCATTTACTTCATTGTTCCTCAGTTCATATAAGTCTTTCCAGGTCTCTCCAAAATTATCAATTCCCCCATTTCTTTTTTACAACACAATAGCATTCTTTCATACTTATATATCACAATTTATTCAGTCATTACTCAACTGACTAACATCCTTTTAGTCTAGAGAGTGTTTTGCTACCACAGAAAGAGCTGCTATCAATACTTTTGTACATATAAAACCTTAACTATTTCTTTGATCTCTTTTGTGTATAGGTCTACCAGTAGATCAAAAGCTGAATTAAAAGGCATACAATATTTATTGAGTTTCTGTGTATAATTCCTAATTAATTTCCAGAATGGTTATACCCATCCATGGTCCCACCAATGATTCATCAATGTGCTTCTTTTCCCAAAGTCCCTCTAACAATTATCATTTCCCTCTTTTTCATCTTTGTCAAGCTGGTGGGTGTGAGATAGATTCTCTGAGTTGCTTTAATTTTCACTTCTCTAATTAATAGTAACACCTTCACCTTCAGGGACCTAAAACTCTCAGAAACAAATGCAGAACGACAAGACTATTATAGTCATCCTTTATTCATCACTATGTAAATGTGTGTGTGTGTGTGTGTGTGTGTGTGTGTGTGTGTATAATCTCACCACTGAAAATGAATTAAAATTAATGAAAGATGAAATATCTCTATCCTAAAGAATTGGCAGATCAAGGACAAATCATAGAAATGATAGATAATTTCATTGAAAATAATCAATGGGGGCTGCCAAGTGGTGCAGTGAATAAAGCACCAGCCCTGGAATCAGGAAGACCTGAGTTCAAATCCGGCCTTAGACACTTGACACACTTACTAGCTGTGTGACCTTGGGCAAGTCACTTAGCCCCAAATGCCTTGCCTTCCCCCCACAGAAAAAGAAAGAATGAAAATAATGAATGACAATGAGACAATATACCAAAATTTTGGAGATACTGCCAAAGCAATCCTTAGGGGAAAATGTATAACTTTAAGCAATATTAATAAAAAAGAGAAAGACCAATAAATCAGGATCATGATTAAAATTTGGGAAAACCAACAAATTAAGAAGCTCCTATTAAATACTAGAATAGAAATCCCAAACTTCAAAGAAGAGACTAACAAAATTAAAAACAAAATCACTGAATTCATATATAAAACTCATATAAATAGAGCTCTTAAAAATAAACTATTAGTTAATTTGATTAAAAAAGAAGAAAGGGGAAAACCAAATTACCAATATCAGAAATATAAAAAGGGCATTATCCCAAATGAAGAGGAAATCAAGTATACTATTGTTAACTATTTTGCCCAAATATATGCCAATAAAACCAACTTCAATGAAATAAATGAATATTTACAAAAATATAAAATATTCAAGTTAGCAAAATAAGAAATAGAACAAACATTTAAACAACTCAATTTTAGAGGTAATTGAACAAGCCATTAATGAACTTTTAATGGTGAAAAAAATCTTCAGGACTAGAGAGATTCAGAATTGAACTCTGTCAAACATTCAAAGAACAACTAATTACCATATAAAATAAATTGTTTGCAAAAAGACAGAATCTACAATCATGTTAAATAGCCTGCAAACTGAGGTGTTTTGTCTTTTTTTTTTTCTTGCCCTGCATTCTTCTCTGAAATACTATGTTGGAAAAAGTAACTAATTCTATGTCAAATAAGGAAATACAACGAACCAGAAAGACACAGACCATTCTTTCAATATACTTACTATATATGCAATTCCAGAATAGGTTTCCTTGAGTGATTTTGAGAAAACAGCATGGGTATTATGTAAAAATGATGGGTCTTATACTCAGGAGATATGTGTTTGAGTTCCAGCTATGATAAACATTAACTGTAGGGAAATCACTGGAACACTCCAACCTTTACTTTCCTTATCTGTATTATTCAATTATCCAACTCATTAAAAAACCATTTTTAAATTCTTACTGTGTGAGGGCGGCTAGATGGTGTAATGAATAGAGCACTGGAGTCAGGAGGACTTAAGTTCAAATCCAGCCTGACACTTAACACTTATCAGTCATATGACCTTGGGCAATTCACTTAACCCCAATTGCCCTGCCCTCCCCCCTCCAAAAAAAAGCAAAAAAATAATTCTTACTATGTGTCAGGTAGAGTGACAGGCTGTAAAAAAGGAACAATTCCTACATTCGAAGTACTTATATTCTTATATTCAGTATATATATGATTTATATTCATGACATATTATTGTACTAATATATGTATTATACATACAATTAATATATAATGTTGTTGTTTACTCGTTTGAATTGTGTCTAACTTTTCTTGACCCCATTTGGGGTTTTTTTTTGGCAAAAACACTGGAATGATTTGCAATTTCCTTCTCCAGCTCATTTTACAGAAGAGGAAACTGAGGCAAACAGGGTGAAGTGACTTTTCCATGGTCACATCTGAGGTCATATTTGAACTCAAGTCTTCCTGACTCCAGGTCTGATACTTTATCTACTCTAACACCTATGAATATATAATATATTGATATGTGATGAATATAATAACTTATTATATTCATTATCCAGTAATAAATCTAAGATAAACAGAAGGTAGTTTAATACAAGGTAGATAAGGACAAAGGTTATTAGGAGTTGGGGGCCATGTAGAAAGAGCACCATCTTGAAGGACCTGAAGGATTCTATGAGTTTGATATAAGGAGAAGAGATCATTCCATGCTTTGGAGACAGCTGATGTAAACACACAGGGATAGGAGATGTAGGGTACCATGAGGAACAGAGAATGGGCCGATTTGGCTAGATTGCAGAGTTCAAGGGGAATCATTTATAATAAGACTGACATTATTGATTGGGGCCAGGTTGTAAAGTGCTTAAAAAGTCAAATAGACTTGATCCTAGAAGCAACAGGGAGCCAAATTAGAATCATTTTACTCCCTGCCCCATAAGACTTGTGAGAAAAGTCAAGTCCTACACAAATGTCAGATACTATGATTTGGGAGAGAGGGATATATGGGGAAAATAAACCTCAATAAATACAAATTAAGATCCTTCTTGACTAGTTAAATAAATCAACTTTAACCCTTTGGGACATTTCAAGCTTAATAATAAAGTTTATGCCCTTCATATAGTTTCTCATGTGGGTAAGATAAGAATATCATTGAGGCTCTCCTATCAAATTCTATGATTCTGAGATCTAAAAAGATAAATGGAAATCTTTATTCAACCCAAGAAGTTTACACTAAACCTATAAGTGCTGGGATCTGGTATAGAGTATCAAGGCATAAAAGAGTCACAGGACAAAGGAAGGCTGGTGAAAGTTGGGAACAAAATTGTTAAAGGTTACGTAATATATGCTTATAGATATAGATACAGATATGGTACTATTTTTGTATGTAGACATTTTATTTGCCTCAAGTGGTAGAAAACAATAATTCACATGAAAAACAAATTGAGACAGTTCTGAGGACCTGAGGGGGGAAATGTCACTGCAATAAATTTACTTCAAGGATCTGTTTGTAAACAAAAGTAAAGATGACCTCAGCTCATTGTGGTCACTCAGATTATTTATATCTGACTATTTTCATAGTTTTGAAAGATCTAACTTGGAAATGAGAAATCACAGAGCTTTTGGGGGTCCACAGGAAAATTGTATATTGTTCACTTTTTTAATACCTGATACAACTAGCTACTTTTTTTTTTTTCCACGATAAGTTAGAAATGGGTCACTAATCATGGAAAGGCCATGATTTGAGACATTAAAAGTTATAGGAGGAGAGAGGAAATGAGAAAATGGGAAGATAGAAGGGGAAAAGTCACCTGGAGAAAGAAGCAAATGGTAGAGAATGATCTCTTTTGTTTAAAAAGAGCAGAGTTGGAAAGAAGCAGAAGATAAGAACACATGAGCTTTATCATTGGTTCCTTTCTTAGATTCATTTTCCCAGACATTTAGTTTCTTGAATATTGATGCTTTTCCTACACTGTAATGCTTCTTCATTGGATCTTGCTTGCTAAGTATTTGTTATTAATTTTCTTCATCCCTCTTCCCTTTTAGTTCTATTCTCCTTATATTTGCAATATTCTAGGTAAATAAAACCTTATAATTCCTTGCTAAATACAACTCCTTCCTGGCTAAGAGTCATTCACTCATTCATTCATTCATTCATTCATTCATTCCAATATGGTCTGTGGTATAGAAAGCCAAATCCAGTTCTCAGAAATTTTAACCAGTTTATTACTTCTCAAATTTGTGTTTCTCTTCTGAATTTCTTGTATTTGCTTAGCAGTAGTCATGAAAATACTATCTGTCCTTTAAGGTTTTTAGTTTCTTGCCCAGGACATCAATTATTAATGTTATTACTAGACGATTTCTGACATTATCATTGGATTCCATATGAATTACCAGAAGAGGTTAGTAATTGTTCAGTTTGAGAAGCCTTGAGGAAGTCTTCCTCTTGCCTTGGATACATATGCTAGGATGATAGAAGACTTTTCAATTGTTGGTAAGACATTTCTATTGTTGCCACATCTACAGAGACCTGAGGAAGTTTCAATCAGCACAGCTAAGCATCCCCAACCACTACTTTGTACTCTTCTTCTGACTGCTTGATTGGACTGCTGTTTACCCTCCTTTGAAAGCACCTTTGAAGCTACATCATTATCTTGGGCAACAAAAGGAAATTTCCTTTTTCTGTTCTTTAACTATATCTCCCAAGATAAATGAATGGATGGGTACTTTCCATGAGAATGCAAAACCACAAGCCCATAGCTCTTTCCTTTTTCTGAATAAAGACTGAGGCAAAATAAATGTTTTTGCTAGTAGACAAACAAAAAACAATGAATTATTTATTCAATGAATTTGCTGAATAATAGTGCTAAATATTTACTGATAGCTATAATAATTGATATTCTACAGTAAAATAATTTTATCTTTACATTGGAGTTTTCCCCCATTAAGCAACTAATTCATATTGATGTTTTCTTTATTCATTAATTTAAGCTTCCAAACATTTAGCAATTAATTCATTAATTGGATGTACATTAATCCTCCAAGAAGCACAGAACTTTTAGGTAGGAGTTGTCAAATTTTAAAAATATTTGAGCAATATATTCATTAATATGGATTATCTGAAAGATCTCCTTATCATACATGGACCTTCAGAATAGCTATCCCAGGTTCAAGGTATTCCATGGACATGGATATATCTAAGCTCATGAGTCCTCTCTGACATGAACTGGTTGTGGTGCAGTCAGAAACCACTGGGTTTGGAGTTGAGAAACTCTTATTTCAAATCCAACATCTGACATGTATTAGCTGTACAACCAACCTCTTTCCATCTCAGTTTCCTCATCTCAGCCCTCACGAAAGGGTTGGAAACAATGCTCGCCTTCCAGCTCGAAATCTATGATCCCATATTTAAAAGATTATAATTCATAGTAAAGGCAGAGTGTAGGTCATATTTCAATTGCCATTCAGTCATTTCAGTTTTGTCTGACTTTTCATGATCCCATCTGGGGTTTTCTGGACAAAGATGCTGGAGTAGTTTGCCATTGCCTTCTCTAATCTTAATTTTCATTTTGGGGAGCCAATCAGGGTTGAGTGATTTGCCCAGATACAGTTAATAAGTGTGTAAAGTTGGATTTTAACTCAGGTCTTCCTGACTCCAGAGCCAGTGTTCCATCTACTGTACCACCTAGCTGCCTCCACCCAGTCTTTAAACCCTCCAATACATATTTAATGGAGATTTCTCTAGGTAATAAGAACCATTTCACCAATACTTAAGCATTAGCATATACGAAAACCTGAAATAAAATTGTATCTCACCCTGCACTAGATCATGACCTGGAAGGATCTTTAGTGATTATTTTGTTGCATACACTCATTTTACAAATGAAAACCCTGGGAAATAAAGCGATCTCCCTATGGTGACAGAAGGGCAAGGGGAAGGACCACAGTTCAAATCCAGATCCTCTGATTCTAATTTTAGACTACTTACAAGAGAGATGTTACATACTTTTGCAACTTTTAAACCTTTAAACATATGCAAGTTTACAGTGGAATTATTTGAGTTTGCATATTATACTCTACAAAACAACTCCATGAAGGCAGAAACAATATTTTACCTGAACAAGGTCTCTTCACACAGTAGGAGGTTAATAGATTTAATGAGTGAAAGAATGAATGAATGGTGAGTAAATTGAGAAATAAAATTAGTTGCTAAGGCAAGTCTGGAAAGAATTTAAGAGGGTAGTAGAACACTGAAAATGAGAAAAAGGAAATATGAAAAACTGACAAGCAACTACTGTAACCTGATTTGATATTTCTGGGAATCCCCAGATAACTGAAAATAGTAGGAACAAATATTAAGATGCTAGATTCCTATGTGAGAATAAATTTAAGCTTTTCTGCTTAATGTACTAGATTACAAATGATAAAAAGCTTTAGGATCACAGATTCATAGATTCTAAGCTAAAAGGACTGCAGATCTGCTACAGCAACTCCCTTATTTTAAAAATAAGGAAACAGAGGGCCAGAAAGGTAAGTTTTTTGTCCAAGGTCACTTAGGTAGCAAGAGACGGGCCCTAGTTTTGAAACTATGGCCATCGGACTCCAGATCCAGCATCCTTTCCATTGTACCATGTAAGAATAAAGTTGTTGTTCATAAAAAGTTTGATCAGTTTAAAAAGTGACTGTTTATAACTTCAAATAGTCTTGCTTTTAGTACAAGGTCCAGGATCTAAACAAAGAAAAGGTAGAAATGTGCCATCTAATGGCCAAAATGAGTAAAAGCTCTTAACCTGAACTCAGGTGTTTGCACATGGCAACCAGGGGAACAAAGTTAATGTCAGTTTACATACTGTACAAAATCATATTTTCTTTTATGTTACAAGGTATATTGAGGGTCCACTCCCATAAGAGCTGAACAGAGGTAATTTCTTTTTCTATAGTTAGTGAAAGTATTGACCAAGGAGATCCTCTAATTTTATTTGTTTGGTTATTTGTGTGTCCCTTAAAACAAATCAAATGGACTTAACAACTGTTAAAATCCTTAGGAGCAACCTCCAGTATTTCAATGAAACATAGTAGATCCTAGCTACATCCTTTCCTCCCCTTTGTTCTATTCTCCTCCATGGTAGCCATATTAATGTGCATTAAAAGGTAATAATAGGGGTGGCCAGGTGGCGCAGTGAGTAGAGAGTCGGCCCTGGAGTCAGAAGGACCTGAGTTCGGATCCGACCTCAAACACTTAACGCACACACAAACAAAAACCTAGCCGTGTGACCTTGGGCAGGTTACTTAACCCTAATAGCCCTCCAAAAAAAAAAAAGTAATAATAAATAAAATGACCAGCATTTGTTTTCAACTGGGATATATACTATGTAAAATATTCAGTCATCTAACTATAGACACACTGAATTCTTCCACCTTGAGGCTAACCTGCGGGAAAAGTGAGGAGTAATACATGTCTCAACAAGTTCAGACTGGCATTTCCTTCACTGATATCATAAGAAAAATGTTTCCCTAGTTCCTTTCTCTCCCACCAATTAGATTCAAAATTTAGCAGGTACAAGTCAATAGTCAGTCTAGCAAAGCTCTATTGAATCCTGGTGGATGCCTCCCCACCAAAAGTGTGAGGAACCCTTGACAAGATCATGTCCTTGTCAACAAGGCTTACAATGAGGGAGGCCTTCCATTGTGGGGCTACCATCACCCAGTGAGGTATGAACTTTAGGGTCATACCTGATATTAACTCCTCTTCTGTACATAAAGCAAGATTGTTTCAGGATGTTTTAGACTCCAGGATTACGTCCTTAGGTTTGGAAGTTTAAAGGGAGAAAAAGACAACCAAAAACGAAAGATCAGAGAGGCCAGGCACACCCCATTTGTTAGAGGGAAGCCCTCCCTGATCATGCAGCCTGTTCGTAGAACCAAGTACTATGAGAAACCAAGTGACACCCCCCCACCCCCTCAGGAGAGGAAGGAAACATGCTGCCAGAGGCATTCATGGAACAAAGATGAGATGATGGGTCAAATTGGAAGCTTCAGTATCAGGAGCCAGCAGCAGAGAAACAATAGAAAAATAACAGGAATTCTGGGCAAAGCTTCTTGAGTTTGGTGGAAGCGATCCTAAGATTAAGTGGGAGCTGGAGCAGAGGAACACCAGAGATACCATATGTAAAGTGGCTACCAACTTTAAAAAGCCAGATAAGTGAAAATCATTATTATAATAATTATTATAATGATTTTTAAATTTCAAAATAAACATCAAACACACACCAGGTCACAGGCACTATGAACCACTGGGGATATAGAGGAAAACAAGGCTACCCTGGTTTTAAGTCATGGAATGCCAACACTCACAATTGATAAAAATTGTGCATTACTCAAAGGGATAGCAAGATACCTTGGGGTTGGAAAATGGCTGTAACACATTTACAATGACACTTTATAGGTGAGAAGTGGGATAAAAGATGTCACTGAAGAGATAACAAGGCCAGAAATAGAAGTGGACTGCTCAGGGAGCAACAGTGAGAGGTCACAGATGGACATTCCAAATGCTTCACTGGTACCCAATGAAAGTGGTGCAGAGCCAGGATAGAGAGCCAGGCCTGGAGTCAGGATGACCTGAGTTCAAATCCAGCCATCTTGGGAAACTCATTTTACCTCCATATGCCTCAATTTCCTCATCTATAAAACGGCAGCAATAACAGTACCTACCTCTCATGGTCACTGTCAAGATAAAACAATAACTGTGGAGCACTTAGCCCAGTGCCTGACACATAGTAAGTACTGTACAAATGTTAACGATTATTATTCATTAAAACGGAATAACAACAGCAGCCACTTTGTAGGCTTATTATGAGGTTCTAATGGGAGAATGATTGTAGAGCGCTTAGCCTAGGCCTGGCTCCTGGTGATTATCTAAATCTATATATAAACTGTTATCATTATTATATTACTACGTAAACTACAGATTAGTTATTATTATTGTTGTTATTATTATTTGAATGGGATAATTAGAGCATCTACTTTGCAGGGTTCTTCGAAGGATCAAAGGAGATAATATTCATGAAGCCCTTTGGGAATCTTAGTGCTATTATAAAATGCTGGCCTTGTTATTGTGAAGCTGATGGTGATGACATTGGGTAGAGGACCTATGAAGTATTTATGGGACAGGAGCTGGAAAGCAGAACCGTTTAAGAGAAAGCTTGCCTCACAGTCAAGAAGAGCCGTGTTCAAGTCTCTCCTCTGACACATGCTGATATACTGATCCTGGGTAAGACACTCAGTCTCTCAGCACACCAGGTAACTCTTCAGTTTACGTTTTAGTGAAGGTATCAGTGTGCATTGGTAGAGGTAATTCTCTAATGCTATGAAATCATGTTTGATCTTTTTTTAAAAATGGAGCAGAGTTACACAGGAAAAGGCCCTTCAGAAAAAGGACCCATGGCTCTTCCCATTCATCTTCATTCTTTTATCCAACACGACTAATGGGAAAATAAGTTTGATAGGAATGTATATGTAGAGCTTATATCAGATTGTGTACTGTCTTGGGGGAGGGAGGAGGAGAAAGAGGGGAGAAAAATTTTAAACTTACATAAGTGAATGTTGAAAATTAAAAATAAATAAATTAGAAGAAGGAGGAGGGAAGAGGAGGGAGGAGGACAAGGGGGAGAAGAAGAAAGCCCACAACAGGGATAGCCTATGTGCATTCAAATATTCTGGCACCAAATTCATTCTTTCCTCCTTTTCATATTTGGTTAATCAGTTTTAAGAGTCATCAAAACCAAAATATATGATCATCTAGTGACCAGGCTTCCAGTAATGACCTCTCTTTCTTTACCTAGCTAGGCAGGTGCTAGATCAGTAGACATAGTCTGTTGCTAGGACCATATTCAAATCTTTTCATGTTTTACCTGCTAAATCTGGTGGCACAATCTTCTAGAACTCAGGGCTCCCTCCATACCACGGTGTCACTCAATATGACTAGTCAGCAAGAAAACACAGCATAGATTACTTCTGGGGTACTGAACATTGTACTGTGATCTGTGGTAGGTCACCAAATGAAATGAAAAGACAGGCATCATCTATGAGTCTTTGAAAGGAGAGATGATGGTCACACATGGCTAATATAATGACTGGACCTATTTCTTTGGCAAAAGGATTCTCCTAAGTGAAGAAACCCTTCCAGTAATGCAGGGTAGAATCTTCTTTGCAACTTGGAGATTTTCTCAGAGGATGGAAAAGTTAATTGACTTACTCAAGGTTACATGGTCAGTGTGTGTCAGAGTTTGGAATTAGATCCAGGGATGACTGAATCTGGGGTTGGCTCAATAGATCCTATGGCAAATTGTCTGTGTTAGTGCAAAAAAAAAACATATCAAAACTGTAAATATTGCCAAATGGAGGTCAGGAATCTGGGTCTATAATGGCTGAGCAGCTGTAGGCATGATAGAAATGACTGAATTGAGATAATATTAGATATGGACAATTTTTCAAGTACAAAGCAAACTCAACAGCTGACAAGCTATTTTGATTTGAATAAAGTTATCATCTCCCCAAGAGATATGTCCCCCAAATTTCTTTTGATAGACAATTTAATAAACAAATTTTAAAATATTATGACAAGATAGTTTTAATGCTTTCTGAGCCTTTCAGAGCATTTGGTTCTTATCATAGATCCCTTTTACTCCCTCTCCCAAATGTGGAGTGGGAAAAGAGATGAGACGTGTATCAGAAAAAAATCTTTCTTGAAGTGCTGCTGATACTCCTGAGGGGCTAATGTAAACATCACTTGTCTGTATTATGGTCAGATACAAAGACAGACTGAAAGGAAGAGGAGATATTAGAGATGTGATATATATTAGATAAAGATAATGGGAGATATTAAAGAATAGCAGAGGGATTCTGAAGGTGAATAGAGAACAAGACAGCAATTGAGTCAACCCGCCTACATCCCTTAGCTACTTATGTGTATTAAGACGAATGGCAAAACCAGATACCCTTTGATGAATGGAGTAGAGCCAGATGTGGGCAGTAAATAGAGTTCCTTAGATGTGCCTAGGATCCATGGCAGCAGGCAGAGTAGGGACCACCACAGGGCAGAACTAGGGTGTGAACCAGCTTGGAGCATAGTCGGACCAGTGGTCCTTATCGTGAGGTAAAACTTCTCCACCTCTGTGAAGATGATGTGTTTGCCTCATAAAAAGTCAGGTAGACTTTTGAAGTCTCAACTATACTTAACCCTTTCTAAATTGTGCTTTAGGCAACAGGTGGGTAGCATAGGATAACCAGCTTTGGGATAGGAGATGAATATTTTTGTTTGATGAAATCGGTAAATGATGAATTTCATTCAGAAACAGTGTTTTTCTATGATTTTATGATACCAACTAAGCATTTATTCTAACTAGGCATGATAGCTCAAGTAATTAGGAAGCAAAGAGGAGGCAGGGATTAAAACAAACAGTTTTCTGGGGTAGGATGGTGGCATGAAAGGAAAACCATAGCAGACACAAAGGGAAGGAAGACTAGAAAACAGCAGCTGTTAGCTCTCCAGAAGTCAGAGAGAGCTTAGCAGTCACATCCCAGTGCTTTCTGGTGTTGAGTGTCATGTGTGACAGGTGTGACAAATGTGGGCTTGTGCTTAATAGCACCTGTTACTTATGCCTGACTAGGTCGTAGTGCCTTTCAGCTCCCAGACTCCTTCAAGGCATGGGAATATTGGCAGAAAGAGAACTGGATTTGGATTCAGAGTGTGTAGGTCCAAATCCCTGCATTCCTACTGAATAAATTGAGGAAGAAGAGGATGGTGATGATGAAAGCTGCATTATTGTTATAAATACATGGGTGATGTTAGGCAAACCATTTCTCATTTTATGAGCCTATAAAGATGAGGATAAGGGGAAAAAACTAAGTCAATTTGGATTGCTTAAAGCAGATCATCTCAACTAATTTTGTGTCCTGGGCCCTTCCAGCAATCTGTTGAAAACCATGAATCTCTTCTTGAAATAATGTTTTTAAATGTGTAAAATAAAATCTGAAGATTTCAAAGGAAATTAATTGTACTGAAACAGTTATCAAAATATTTTAAAGGTCACAGAGATGAGGTTAAGAACCTTTATAGTAAAGGAATCATTTTTCAGAAGTGTTGACAATGTATATTATGTTTGAGTTAACCTTATATAATGGATAGAGCACTGACCCCTAATTCTGACACATAAATGACTGTGTGATATTGGGAAAGTCACCTAACCTCTCAGTGCCCCAAAACAATGCAAAAAGACAGTGAGTTGTAGAGAGCATTTGTAAATGTACATTGTTAGAGGGAGCTTCCTCGATGTTGAGCTCCCCAAACCAAAGAAATCATAGGCCTGGTGAAAAAACTGTTTATATGATTTATAAGTGTCATGCTAATTTTACTATTAAGGTTGAGTTTTTTTATGTTTAGGGGGTGGGTAACAAGTCTAAGCAGGCACAGTGGATAGAGGGTTAGACCCGGAGTCAGGCAGAATCATATTCCTGAGTTCAAATTTAGCCTTAGATTCTAGCAGTATGACCCTGTACAAGCCACTTACCCCTATTTGCCTCAGTTTACTCATCTATAAAATGAGCTATAGAAGGAAATAGCAAACCACTTCAATGTCTTTGCCAAGAAAATCCCGAATGGTTGTCACGGAGAATCAGACAAAGCTAAAACAACTGAACAACAGTCTAAACTTATTGCATGCCCAATCTTCTGCTGGTTGTACTCACAGTAACCTACTTCTGTGGCCTAGCATTCTACTGGTCTAGGATTTGGATGCTTATTCAGTAAAATCCTGCCTTATACTTTCACTTTAGTCTAGGAAAAATTCTTCATCTTCTTTCTAATCCCCCTGTACAAAATACTTAATAATAATAAAACTGGAAAGAACACGGCTCTTTTCCTTATGAGCTTACTATAAACCAGAGCAGACACACCATTTCCCTGAATCATATGAAAGGCAGAGTTATTAAAAATATTTTAAAAGAAACCCAGCCATTATGTAAAAGAAAACTTATTTGTAAAGAATAGTTCCAAAGTTTGTTCAAATTAGAGTGTTAACAATGTATTGACAAACTCAACTTCTGCTCTATTAGAGAAATCTACCTTGCCATTGACTAGTTTGGCAATAATTAGAAAAAAATGTAGTCCCACGGTCATAAGCTCTGGGCACTCCACAGAGCACTGTCTGTTGCCTTTATCTGCAGTGATACTTTCATACCTGCTAAATAAATGCACTCAAACCACACAGACTCCTTTGAAAACAAGGTAAGTCAAGATTTGATTCACTGTTTGAAGCTGACTTAGGCAGGGACAACAACTCATGTTTCCCCTTGATGTTCTCTTCCCTGTTATGTTTTCTCTTTAAAAGAAGCAGTGAGTGTAAAGGCAGAAGATCAAACACCAAACAAAAGGTAAACCAAGCTCCTTGATTTTTCAAAACCTCCTTTCCTTTAATGACAGAACAAAACTCCACTTTCAAAAACAATATTGCATTGTAACCACTTAAAGCAACAGGCAGAAACGTGGGCAGTAAATAGAGTGAGTACTGGTCACTATGAAAACAAGATGTTATAAAATTCAACTGGCTCAGTTTAGTTTATGTTGGGTGTTAAGGCCTGTGCTTACCCTCAGGGTCATAGGAGTTGGAGAGTTTATGCCAAGAGCCAAAGCGTTTTCTGGAGCTAAGAGGATCTCTTTCCAGCTTGCTCTGTGCATAATTCACTTTGTTTCTCCTTCTCTCCTCTTCCACAAATCAAAGATTTCCAGGGCCTAAAAAGAGACTGGGATTGGAACAGAAAGGCTATCACTCCAATGTAGTTTTCCAACTGTGAAATATCATTTAAGATAAATCAAGTCAACAAATATCTAATAAGTGTCTGCTAAGGTACTGTGCTAGAATTGGGGATATTATGGAATGACATAATCTGCCTTCAAGGAGTTTATAGTTTACTAAGAAAATGGAGGTGAGAGAGTAGAGAGAAGTAATATGGCACATAAGCATATTCTAAGTTTGTGAGTATGACAACAATGGGTAGAACTAATGAATGTATTCATGGGATCTGGCGAGGGAGCAAACATTTGCAGAGAGGAGGGAGGGAGTAATTGAAAAACAGAAGTATAGGATACAGGGTGTGCCCTGTGTGTGTGTGTGTGTGTCTGTGTGTCTGTGTGTCTGTGTGTGTGTGTTGCCCATACTGGTTGCATGTGTCCATATGGATCTGTCTAGTTCTAATTCTCAGGGAGCCATGAATAGATATCTCTAAAGTCTTTACTTTTGCTCTTCTTACAGGCACAAAGAACTGAGTAATCAATCTCCACCAAGGAGAAGAGTCTTTTGCAAACAAACAAATGAACCGTGAGTTATAGAAGGATACTGTGAGGGAGAAATGAGGAAGCAAAGCCCTCCACCGTGAACTATGCAGGGTGGCATCAAGCCAATTGTTAGGAATGCCTGGGGTATAGTTTTAGGTAATAAAGTATAATTATTCTATGTCCCTCTACTTCTCAGTCAGAACTTTCTAGAGTAGTTACCAGCACTGATCAAGTCTATTCACCAGATGTTCAGGGCTTCACTTCCTAAGTTATTTGACTCATTATCTCAACAATACATCTATTGTGGGCTTATATGAATGAATGAATGAAAAAAAAATAAGTAATTACTAAGTGACAAACCCTAGAGATACAAAGAGAAAACTGAGATAGCCTCTGCTCTCAAGGAAGGTCACTGTCCTTCAAAATCAAAGAGGACCAATATGACACCACTATGTCAGGATCAATGTACAGTGTGTCTGCCTGTGACCTGACCAATACAAGCTCAGAAGGTGTTATTACAGGTCAGACACAAATTAATGCTAACGAGAGGAAGATAACTTATAGAGGAATTTCTATAAACACAAGACAATAAATAAATACAGGTTAACTGAATCACGATATTAAAATACACTGTACTGATAAAATTCAAAGAAAGGATATGAATTAGGTGCGAGTGGGCTAATTAAGAAAGACTGCTTGACAGAGCCATTCTCAAACCTTGTCTTAAAGGAAATATCAAATATCGAATGTGGAGACTCAGTGACAGGAACAGAGACATACCAAGAAGGGGCAGAAAGATGAGAATCAGAACATTATATACCTAGAAAGTTTATGGAAAATAGCTCTCCTAGAGTGGGTAAACAGCCATGCAGGTACTGAAAAAGGCTCTTGTCTACTAACCAGAACCCTTGTTTCTAGTCCCTATTCTACCTTTAGCTGTTTGACTTAGAGAACATCACTTAGCCTTTCCAAGGTGGATGTCTCATCTCATTACACTTAATTGAACACACTTTGATTAATAGGTGCCAAGCATCATTCCAGAGGTGGGGGATACAAAGACTAAAAATAAAATAATAGATTCCCTTAAAGATCTTACATTCATTTGTAAGGGTAGGGATTAGGTCTACCCTGCCTTAAACATCACTGACCTTCAGTCAATAGTCAACCAACAAGCAATATTCCATGCATTGTTCTAAGCCCTGGGGGAATGAAGAAGGTAAAAACCAGTTCTTACACTCAGTGGGGATCACATTCTAATTGGGGAAAAAGGAGGAATAGTATTTAACTAGGTAAATACAAGACACATACAGAGTAGATGGTAAATAATCTAAGAGGGGAAGGACATGAGTATATGGAGGACAGGGAAAGGCCTCTTGCTGCAGGTGGGATTTGAGTGGATTCTTGAAGGGAGCCAGAGAAACTAAAAGATGGAGGTCAGAAAGAAAGGAATATCAGGGCCTGGAAGCAATGCAGTGCAAAAACACAGAGACTGAAATTATGTCATGTTTAACAAACATTCAGCAGATCAGGATAGCTGGATTATAGACAGTGTGGAGTAAAGAAGGAAAGAAGGAATAAAAGCCTAGAAATGTAGGAAGCACCATATTGTAAGAAGATTTAAAAGTTGACCAGAGGTGGCAGGAAGTCACTGGAGTGGTTGAATGAGGGTAGGCAGAACTATACTTTAGGAAAATCACCTTGGCAGTAAAGGGTGGGTTGAGTAAGGGGAATGTTGAGGCACAGAAACCATAGAGAAGGCCATTACAATAGTCTAGGAATCTGACGGGCTAATCCAGGCGCTGAATCAGGGAGGGGGCTGTGTGATGAAATAGAAGGAAACTTCTACAAGAAAAGTTTGTGGGTAGAAATCACAAGATTAGGCGACAAATTGTATAGGAATGAGTGAAGAGGTAAAGATGAAACCAAGGTTGCAAAGCTAAATGACTAGTTAGGATGGGAGTGTCCTTAACAGGAACGGGGAAGTTGGCAAGAAGATTTGGGGGTCCTGATGGGTCTGAGATGCCTATGGGACACCCGTCTCAATATGTCCAAAAGGCAACTGGTGATGCAGAATTAGAGCTAAGGAGAAAGACTATGACTGACCACCTAGACCTATGACTAACGAAGGGTCTAGATGACAGATCATCAGCAAACGGAAACAGAGACACTTTTCCAGAAATACATTTTTGGTCTTTCATTTCTTTTCCAGGAAGTATTCTTAACTTCCCATATTCTGCAGAATGTCTTAATGTTTTCTAATGAAATTTTTAGTGTTCTTTCTTAATCTATATTCCCCTCAGTAAATCTTTGCCTCAAGCCATTGATTCTTTAGCTAAAATAGATAATCAGATGTCCAGTCTCCCTTTTCTCTTGGGCCTCAGTTCATTTCTCTCATTCATCAAATGAAGGGAAAAAAAATAGAACTGGCACACTGATGCATTTTCCTTTACATCCCTCCGGAATAATCCCTTTTTTCAAATACTGATAAGCCTTTAAGTTTAAACTTTAGATAAAGGCAAGATTTAATAAGTCTCACTCAGCTGTAATGTGCCTCCCAATCCCATCAGAGAGACATAAAGGCATGGAATGATGAAGCAAGAAAAACACTATCATGCAAATGCATGGATAAGCAAATAGGAGATACAGATGTTGAGGAAATAGAATTAGATGGAAAGATGCCCCTAGTCTTAAGTGTGCTTTAATGGACAATCACCTGAATTACTCCCCCTAAATTACAAATGGGCTGTGGTGGTATCTGAATATTCAATCCTGGAAGCCAGATGTGGGGAGTGTTGCTAAGTAGTAAAGAAAGAATGCCATCACTCCAAAATTGCAGCCAATTAAATCTTTGGAATATAAAGCAGACTCATTATAGGAGATTAAAATTAACTTTACTCTCATTAAAAAAAAAAAAACATAGACTTTACAAGTCTATGCTTACAAGCATAGACTTTTTTTTTTTAATATACTGATAGCCATTCAGGTCATTTCCAACCATTCTCCATTAAAGTTTCTTCTGCTTTGTCATGGGGCAGCAGTGACCCCAGGCTGCCCAAAGCTATGCCAAAGGAACATACATTTTAAAGAGTCTTACCAAACTGAAAAAGGCCTTTTAGAAGCTCACCATCAGGGTAGCAACAACAGGGAGACTTTGTTTTGGCCACACAAGATCTTGAAAAGTATCAACTATGCCGTTGATGCATTTTCAATCTGTCACGTCTGTTGATGTGATCATTCATATCCAAGAAGGCACTAGTCTTTAAAGAATTCCAGTCATCATTAATACTCTAAATTGGTCGCCTAAGTGGATGGCTCAGGGGTCTGGGCCTGAGGTCAGGATGACCTGATTTTGAATCCAACCTTAGACACTTACTTGGTGTGTGACCCTGGGCAAGTCACTTTACCTCTGTTTGCATCAGTTTACTTAACTGTAAAATGAGCATAATAATGGCACTTACCTCACAGGGTTGTTGTGAGGACCAAATGAAATATTTTTAAGAAGCAGTTGGCATAGTTAGGCATATATGCAAATATATACATATATACATACATGCATACACATATGTATATGTATATACATATATATGTGTGTGTGTATGTGTATATATATATATATATATATATATATATAAATGCTTATCCCCTTCCCTCAATGAATTATCCCCCCAAAATTAGTATTAAGGACTGTTTATTACAATTTCTGTATGACAGTTGCAGCTTTTACTTACTAAATTATCTTATCATCTCCAATAAAGGACTTTTAAAGCTTATGCTAGAGGAAATATGATTTAGAGTGATGAACCTGGAACAAGGACAGAGCTGGATACTGATCCCACATCCAGCATTTACTAGCATTGTTACCATGGGCAAATCACTTAACTACATTAAGTCTCACTGGAGATATAAAGATTCCTGTAGTATTAATGCTGCAGTCTTGTTTGAAAGATGAGCTAACATAGGAGAAATTTTACAAACTTCAAAAAGAGAAATGTTAGCTAGTCTTCCTTTGCAGACCTCACTAAGATCTTTCTTTAACTTTTTCTTCTTTTCCCTTCTTTTATTTCTCTATTATCCTGCCAAGTCTACCCCCACAAACTCTCTCATATACATCCCCTTCTCCCTGCTCACTTGCCCAGCCTGCACTTCCAGGCCCTCATTCCATCTGGCTTATAGAACTCTAAGAAGCCACCCAGATGGCCACCAGGCCTTCCTCTCTCCCACTATCCTTCATCAGGTGAATGAAAACAACTCTCTGGGAAGTTATCCTCTCTTCTACTTCCCGAGAAAAATAGGGAACAATAACTGAAATAGCAAAGCATCCTGAGGGTAATACAGAAAGCAGCATTTTCCAGGGAAGTCAAACCACCACCAGTAAATAACCTGACCACTATCTTTCCTTAGACTCCCTTCCTTCCCTCCTTTTGAAGGAGAAGCCAGAGAGATACCAAAGCAGATAACAGAGGGAAAACTAAAAGTTGTCTGTAGAATGTAGTTATTTAAAGGTGACATGGTGGGAAACCAAGTGGAATCCTGTTTGTCAGACAAGCACAGTTAAGATTACTATGACGTGAGCCTGATTGGTTTGGAGTTATTTATTTGGGGCCTTATTCAAACGTTTCATTATTTTTAATTTTCTAGAAATGGGTACTGAAGAGGCAAATTAAATGATTCTGTGTAACTCTGTGCATGTTGAATGATCATAAGAACAGTAAGAAACAAATTTTATTCTTTAAAATGATGTTGCATAAAATTATCATTTAATAAGCCTGTGGGAATTTGTGAAATAATTTGAAAACATGTTATATCTAGAAGAAAAACAAATCACACAAAAATTCAAAGAAGAATACATATGCTCTATTTTTTAGTTTTTTTCTAATTAGGAAAAAAATTTTCCTCGTCTGTGGAAATAACTTAAGACAGTACATTTGCCTTTATGATTATCTAACAAGGGACATCCTAAGCCAGATGAAGCCTTTGTTTCATTTACATTTGTATGGTACATGAAAGCTAACAAAAGCCCTTACCTTATAACTACCCCATGAGACAGGTACTACAAGTATTAGTATTCCCATTTTAAAAGGGTGAAAACTGAGGGTCAGCTAAGGAAAGAGTCAGGCCCACAGCCACAAAGCTATGAAATAACTGAACTAGCCTTTATTTGAAACAGCTGCTGTCTCTAGTCCCAGGCCTTTTCACTACCACATCCAGATTCAGTATTTTTATTAATAGATATTTATTTATACATCTCTAACAATAATATTCTAATGCTTAAGGGTAATATTTGAATATACAGTTACATTTTAAAATCCATTATTCAATGTATGCTTAAATACATTATAAATGTGTTTCAGCAGGACCTAAAATATTAATGAAAACTGGGGTCACAACCCCTTCCCTAGAGTATTGTCTTGAGGCAGTGACAAAGCACAAAGAACCATGACCCTGGAGACCAAGGAGACTGATTCTGTGGCTGGGCTAGAATCCCAAGTTTTACCAGGAATGAGCAGCCTCCACTCTCTGGACCTCAGCTTCCTCATCTGTAAAATGAGGCCTCTGAGGTTCCTTCTATCTCAATCTAGGATCATCCTAGGATCCCCAGAGCCCCTTAAATCCTGTGGGTTTTTTTTCCACTATTAAGACTAGTGCCACTTTTTATGGGAGAAGCAAAAATGAAAATTCGCAGTGATGAAAATGAATTCACACACTCAGGAAAGCTTCCCCTGAGTATTTTCTTCCTAGAAAACAATAGATCGTATCCCAGTGCAACCCACATGGGGTCTAAACAGCAAGCATAGAGGAAGAAAATGTAGTGGCCTTGTGTGGAAACAGATCTTGTAAACTCTGTGTGTGTGTGTGTGTGTGTATGTGTGTGTGTGTGTTATACATATATGTATGTATATACATACACATATACATACATAGCATCTACTATTTCGTCTCTACAACAACAATAAAATAATAACCCAAGCATCCTTCCTGGGAGACTTGTGCGCATGAATTAAACAGTGGTATCCTAGACATAAGGGCTCAGTTGTTGGTTTTTTTTTAATAATTTAATAATTAGTTTAATAAATTTGTTAGTGGGGGCACTCAGGCAGCAGTTGGAAAGTGATCAAGGCATCTAAAAAAGATATCAGTTAGTACCTGAGACATAAACAAACTAGCTTATTCAGTAATCAAACCAGAAATTCAAAATTACTATGTTATAATAGAATGCATAAAAGCAAGTGCTTATAAGCAGTGCTGTATGGGGCTTCCAACGATCACATCTGTTATTTGTTAGGTAAAGGGTAGAGTGGCATAACCCAATTTTAACACCACATAGACGTGCATGCACACACACACACACACACACACACACACACACACACACACACCCCCAAAAAATAAATAAAAACCCAGTAAACTAAATCAAACTTCCTTCCACTTTAAGGGGTTAAGAAAATAATCAAGGTTGCTTGGCATGACATTTGCTCCACAAAAGGGACAATTAAAAAAAATTTTTTTCTAGAGAGGAGAAGCCCTCTCCTTCCATCTACTCATGTATGCTACACCCAATGCCTGGAATCCACTCCTGCTTATCCCGGTATTGCAGAATCTTTCTATTCACATCTTAGCTGAGTGAAATCTTCTGATTCCTTCTCTCTGAGATTAGTCATTACAGTTTCCAGTCAGCCTAGAGTCCAAGGTCTTCACATTTATGTTTTCATGAACTTCAATTAGAGACTAAGGAAGCCTCCAGATTCCTTCTCAGAATGTTTTTTTTTCCTTTTAAATAATGTATGGAAATACGAGATTTAAATGGGAATTAAAGCTGTTACTCAATGAAAGTAAGGATTTTTTTGTATTCAAGTTCATTAATTCCTGAAACTTTATCCATAGACCCCTTGGGGAGCCTTCTGTGTGACTCCCTCCTATGTCCCATATTTTCCTCCCTTACTTTCTTGCATCCCCTGCCCCCATCCTCATCCTCCCCTCCAATTATGTAAGCATCATCACTGATTGGGGACTAACTAAACAAACTGTGGCACATGAATGTAATGGAATTTTGCCATGTTGTGCTGCTAAAAAAAATGACAAACATGATGAAAACAGAAAAATATAAAAAGACTTACACGAACTAATTTGAAGTCAGAAAAGGCAGGAAGAAAATGGACACAATGATCACAACAATGTAAATGGAAAAAAATAGGAAACAAATTGAAAACCAGTGTTGTGAAATTATAAAGAACAAGGTTGACCTCAAAAAAGGGATATGAAAAGACACACTTCTCAGTACAGGTAGGGGGGTCCACAGATGTGAAACACTGAAGCAGATGTCAGATTTTCACAAATGTATTAATTGTTTTTGCTAGTTTTTCTTCTTCCTCTTTATCTTTTCCCTTAAAAAAACCTTTATTATAAGGGATAACTTTCTTGGGGTGGAAAAAATGTAAATTGTAAAGACAAAAATGTAAACTGTAAAGATAAAATGTATCAATAAAATCTATTTTTTTTTAGTTAACAAGTTCACTTTAATTAATCAAACATATATAGTTCAGGGGGAAAACGTCAGCACCCCAAACTTCAGAGTATACAGACAGATCAAATAGACAGGCTTCCAAACTGTCCAACCATGAATATCAATACCAAAATCACAGTTACCAGAGAAGGAAGCATCAACATCTGGGTTTTCAAAGCCGGGGGTCTCTCAACGGCTTCCCAGAGTCTCATCTGGTCAAATCACACAACACTTCTCAAAGTGAACCCCCAATAAAATCTATTTTTAAAAGAATCAGTTTCCTCGAATTCAGGGGCCATATTATCTTATGTCTCTTATATTCTCACTGTCAAGTTCAGTGGCTGGTACGTGGTAGGCCATAATAGGATCATAGATGTGGAGGAAAAAGGGATCCCAGGATCTCTTTGGCCCCCTCATTTTCTAGATGAAGAAACAGACCCAGAGACGTGATCATTTGTCCAGAGTCACTCTGCTGGTAACTGCTGGAGATAGATAACATTGGAACTCTGGCCTTCTGGTTTGAGTTCAGCCCCTCTATTCACTAGCCCACTGCCACTCCATGAAATTAATGAACAACAATAAACTATTTTCTCTATCTAATTTTCATACTTAAAATAAAAAAAACAAGGCCCTGAAAACCCAGCATGAATTCAATGCTCCTTGCAGTGATAACAGGCAAACAACATGTCTGGAACTGAACCTGCTTTTTCTATCCTTGGACATGTCTAGCTACAATTCAACTTGTCTCCTGGTAGATGAAGCATGACCCCCAGGAGAGCTGCTACAAGGGAGTTGCTCTTTTAGCTGGGAAGCATACTGTACTCAACGTCATTCAAAAGATGCCTTGGAGAACTCTGCAGTCGTTCATCTCCACCTCTGTCTTAAAAAAAATAATAAAATAAAACATAGATCTGAGGCTGTCCAGCTGGGTAGGCACAATTACCTTTGTTCTATGGAATTGCTTGGGGGAAGGGAGAGGTATAGAAAGGGAAGTCTCCTTATAAAACAAAGTTAAAGTCTCCCAGAAATAAATGAACATTGTAGGAAAATGTAAAGTCCAGACATGATCCAAAATGATGATGAGCCAAACATAACACGTTTTCCTCCCAAGGAGCAAATGGTTCACCCTGTTACGACTGGATGTCATCTTATTCTATATGGCTGACAACTGGTTGGTTGCTGTCTGGAACAAAATGACATCACTACATTGGAGTCAAGGTACATGGCTGACAAATGACCCACTGGAAGATTCTCAGTAAAATAATAATGCAGAACTATTAATGTGTCCACTACGTAAAGGACAGCTTGGAGAGAGAGGAAAATGGAGCAAGTTAATGGCAATCCCCTTTTGAGTGGTTCAGAGGGATCTCTACTATACTGACACCATGGCATCACTATAAACAAAAAAAGTGTGAGAAAAGTTGTTGAAGTAGAATTGTCAGATTTGAACAGATAAGGAGGTAAGAAAGGTCATAAAAATTTCAATTTAAACAAGCTGATTTTGAAGTTTAATGGATTATATAGGTATAACAGGTATATTATATAGGTATAATTAGGTAGATAGATATAGATATAGATACATCATACATCTAACAGGAGAGGCCAGGACTGGAGACAGGGATTGGGGAGATGTCATACTGGGCTTTGTAGCAGCAAGCACCCCAACATCCCCAGGGTGGCTACCAACATAGGTTCTTAAATCTGCTTTTCTAAAGGAAAGCCAACTCAAAATGGGTTAACAAGCTTACTTTAATCAAACAAACATATATTACCTAGTTTAGAGGGAAAAGGTCAGCACCCTGAACTTCAGAGTATACAGACAGAAGTTTCAAAACAGAGAAACAAACAGATCAAGCAGGCAGGTTTCCAAACTGTCCAACTATTATCAATATCAAATCACAGTTACCAGAGAGGGAAACATCAACATCTGGGTTTTCAAAGGTGGGGAGGGGGCGGGGGGTGGCTCTCAAAGTGGGCCCAGAGTCTCATCTGGTCAAATCACATAACTCTTCTCAAAGTGAGCCCCAAAGCAAAGCCTCCCATCAGGGTTTATATAGCCTTCTCTTTGCTCAGAGAATGTAACAACCTTCTTGACCCACTGCCCAATCACAAAGTATCGAGGTGTGGGCTTTCCTGAAAAACAAGCCTCCCACCACAGGCTCCAGGTGCACTTAACCTAGGGGCAGGGAAGATCTTTAAATTTGCATTTCCATTACAGGCTTGTACCTCAAAGGACTCAGGGAAGTAGCTGAAATTGATCAGGGAAAGAGCCTATGCAGAACAGGGAGATTCCAGTCCCTGTGGGTTCAGACTAGTGGCCTCTGTGCTAGATAGCTATAAACTCCTCCAATCAATCAATATTCCATTTTCTAGACTAATCATTCCCAATTCCTTCAAATGATTTTCATACTGTCTTATTTCCATTTCTTCTTCTTGTTTTCCTGTTTTCTTTTGATTTGCTCCTGTTTTGCTAGTATATTTCTTAAAATGAAATGCCCAGAACTGAACATAATATCATAGATCTAATCTGATCAGGGCAAAATACAGTGAGATTTTTACTTCCATCATTCTGAGGACCCTGTCTCTTTAAATGCTAACGTTGAATTAGCTATTTGGGCTATAAGATCACCCTGTTGATGCATATTAATTTCCCAGTCTACTAAAATCCCCAAGTATTTTTTACATAAGTCATTGGCTAATCATGCCACATATACCATCATATGCTTTGAATGTTTGAGCCCTGGTATAGGAGTCTGCATTTTTTTTAAAATAAAATTCCAATTTATTATTTGAGGACCAATATTCTAGCCATGAAGATCTTTTTTTTTTCTTTTTTTGGAGGGCAAGGTCACATGGCTAGTAAATGTTAAGTATCGGGCCGGATTTGAACTCAGATCCTCCTGACTCCAGGGCAGTGCTCTATTCACTGTGCCACCTAGCCACCCCAGATCTTTTATCTGTTGTCCAAAATGTTAACTATATCTCTCAGTTTCATGTCATGTGCAGATATAATCATGCATGCAACAAATAATAGAACAAAATCCTGGGGAAGGCAAGAGGGGACAGAACTGAAGTGGATGAAATAGCCTTGTCAAGGAGTCAAGGAACCTCTTCTACTGAGACAAAAACGGAATGAATGAATGGATAAATGAATGCATGGAATGAATTTATTAAACATTAAGTATATGTTAAGCCCCAGAGATACTAATAGCAAAGTGAGACAGTCCCTTATCTCAAGGAACTTACACATTAATGGGAAAGACATGAAAAAGAGAGTTCAGGTGCAAGGTAGAGAGAAGGGCCAGGAAGTCCAAAGTATCTGGAATTGGGTCAGATGTCAAGCCCCAGATGAAGCCCTTTGGCTACATTGATAAGTTATATGGCAGGGCCAAAGAGTCTAGAAGATGTAGAGTCAGTCTGGAGGGTGTGGCATCAGGACCAGTATGATGCAGCTGTAGAGCAGATGGTAAAGCCTTGAATTCTCCACCTCCCTAGAAGGATTATAGCTGGTGGCTGCCAGCTGATCCAAGTCCTGGGAACAGCCATATTACTCATCTCTATTAGCCATTCCATTATAGTCTGGATGGTCCCTAGGCCTGGGAGAAGTAAAAAAACAAATAAATAAATAAGGAGAAAATGGGTGAAGGCGCTGAAAAGCATTAAGGTATGGAAGAGGGGAAATGAGCAAGTTCATGATGAAGAGCCACCATCGTTTGAGGGAAATAATAAGGGAAGTCACATGCTATGAGTGAGGGGCAGGAGTGGGGTCAGAAATAGGATAATGAAGGAAATAGAAATAGTCTGGAAAGACTCTGAGTGGGGTGAGATAGGGAAATAATCAGTTCAGTCAGGTATGATTATTTGGAAACCGTTATCAGGAATACTTATGAAATTCAAGCACGTTTATTTGGCACTACCTTTAGCAAGGTCTTAGAAAAACAGATGTTGTTGAATGTTGACATAAATAAAGAAAAGTGAAACACCTGTTTTTACTTAGTCAAATAATATATTTGAGGCAGCATGAAATAATGAATAGGCCTTAGAGCTAAGGCCTGGGTTCAAGTTCCTCCTCTGACTAATGTAACTGCTTAGTGCTCTAGGTCACTCCTTTAAGACCACACACTGAAGAGGTCATGCACTGGCAGATGAAGTATTCTCATCCAAAAGCTTCACATACAAATGAAATCATAGGTCCAGTCTCTGTCCAGCCTCCATCCCTGCACCAAATGAAATATAAACTAAATCCTAATAGGCATGAAGCCTGTGCTATAGCTGCAAAAGACTGTTAGATCCTAAAGGTTAAAAATCAAAGAGATGCATGATTTGCATCATCAGGTCCCAGTTTTCATAATATAAAAATGATTTCATAATGTCCTTTTCTCAAATTGCCCTTACAATGGCAGTTTGTATTTGTAGAGAACTTTATAGTAACAAAGCATCTTTCACACACACACACACAATTATATATAAACTATATGCACATAACATAATTATATATGTATATAATACATAATTATATATGTATATGAAATATAGTTCCATATTTTATATTGTATCTATATGTACATACATACAAATTTCTCCATATATAAATATATGTATATATCCATTCTTATTGGAACTTCAGAAAGCAACCTTGTTGAGATGGGTAGTATAAATATTCTCATCCTCATTTCAGGGAGGAGGAAGCTGAAAATCAAAGCTGAAGCCCAAAGGTCACAAAGCTAGCATCCTGATATGCAGCTCACTTCAGCCAGATGACCTGAATTCACCAAGGGAAACTATTATTTCTTTCTTTATATTTTTCTAATTTTATTTTATTTTCAGTTCCAAATTCTATCCCTCTTCCTCCCTCTCCCACTGAGAAGGCAAGAAAAACAAAACAACTAGGTCCTTTCTTATAAGTTCCTTGCGTCATTATTTTCTCCCACTAGAAGGCTGCTGAGGCCTCTTGGAACTAAAAGTTATGTGATTCTGAGTCAGCAAACTCAGCTTTCTTCTTGTATGCAAAGGCCACGATGGCCATAATTTTCTCTGGTTAGCTCACCTTGTAGTGTCCATGCCTAGCATAAGCAAAAAAAAAACCAAAAACAAAAACAATTATGAAGATCACAAGTTTAAATGGCAAAATCGATTTCAGAGGAAGGGGAAGCCATGAAAGAATGTCAAAACTATTAAACCAAATAAACAAATATTTAGATATTTGATGACTTCAGTGTGAAGGTAGGAATAGAACATTAGAAAAAATGTAGAAAATATTGTTTATGATTAAGATATGAAAGAAGCCAAAGACTTATAAACCACACCTAAGCTTCCAGATGAGAGATCACAAATAGTTTCTTAGAAAATGTGGTCAGAAGTCTTGGACAAAGTGTACACTAAACAATGATTATCTTTTTTTTTAATGAAATGAAATGTATACTAATAAACAGGGGTCTTATACACATACACACACATGTATGAAACACACATTTTATCTAATAGAGTCCCTTGGGTAGGATCTGTTTGATTTGGTTCAGACTTTACTTTGGCATAAAGAATGTCCTACCCCAAAGCAGACCAGCATCTACTTTGAAACGTATACAACTACCTGGGGTGCTAAGAGTAAAAATGATTCCCCAAGGTCAAACAGTCACTGTGTGTCCCAGGGAGAACCAGAACCCAAGTCTTCCTAATTCTGAGGTATCTCTCTTTCTGCTTCATCTCTTTATGAGTAGAATGACATTAATAACAATTTGCATTTATATAACACTTTATGGTTTACAAAATGCTCTATGTTATCTTATTGGATAGCTGAAGAAGTTGGGGATGCCATTCCAGATTAGATAAAACTAAGGCAGAGAAGCAGGAAAGAAAAAGTATGTTTAGGGGAGTTAACAGTCAATGAATGAATGAATGAATGAATGAATGAATGAATGAATGAATGAATGTGCAAAGAAGTAAGCTAAATGCTGGGATACAAATAGAAAAGCAAGACATACCCTGCTCTCAAGGAAATCACATTCTCCAAGTTCAAATCTTGTTTAAGACACTTATAGCTTTCTGACTGATTAACTCAATTAATCTGTTTGCCTCAATTTGTTCAGTAGTAAAATGTGCAAAATAATAATATTAGCCTATACTATAACAGGGTTGTTGTGAGGACTGAATGAGATAATGTTTGTAAGTGCTTAGCACAGTGTCTGGCATTACATAAATGCTTATTCTCTTTGCTCTGCTTCAGGGAGGAGACCAGATAGAGAGGAGGAATAAAATGCAAATCAGGTAGAGAGACACAGTGGTCTGGGGGTATATTTAAAAAACCAGACCTTTTCTTGAATTTGAATCATTTAACAAACTTTTCTGTTCTAGGCACTGGAATCTTTTTGACTATTTTTGTTACAAAGAGAATAGTTTACTGCTGTATGACACATGCAATGTGTGTGTTTTCAAACTTTCAATCAATAGTCTGTTGTATGAAATACAGTATTTATCATAAAAGCACAGGACCCCAGATTTAGAGCCAGAAGGGAAATGAGAGGTCATTCAGCCCAACCTCCCAACTCTCTACCCCGACACCATTGTACAGAAGAGGAAAGTGAAGCCAAACAAGAGAAATAACTTTCTTTGTCATACAGGTAATATGTATAAGGTCAGGATTAAAAGTCAGGTCTTCTGAATCCAAACCCTTCAATGCCTCTCCCCAAACCAGTCCAAAAGCATTTTTTGAAGCATTTACTATGTGCCTGACACTATGTTAAGTTTTAAGGATACAAAGAAAGATAAAAAACAGTGCCTGCCTTCAAGGAGTTTATAGTCTAAAGAAGGAAACCACACACAAATGATGGCACATATACATGATTTATACAGTGTACAATAGAAAATACCATATGTCTTTCTTCTAGGTGTTCTAATACCCAAGGGGATATCCACCAATTCATCTCATCACAAATCAGAATTTTTGTGGTGCTTGTGTTGATATATGTCTTTCTATTTTGGGGAAAATTCCTTAAAATAAGGTCAGCATAATCTATATGCATTAATATAGGCATGATGAAAACAAACTATTCTCTCCTCCCAAAACAGATTACTTCACTCTAAGTAAAGGGCTTCTTTCAAAAGGAAATCACTTATGAATAACTAAGCTAAATTAAGGTACACTATTGCCTTACCTCCCTCTACATGCCCACCCCAACTCTTTCCAATATCCTACAGTGACTTTTCACTGTTCTCAATCATGCCTTTGGAAAGGCATCTTTTCTACCCCTACACTGAAGTATAGATTGGTTTGAGTGAAGACCAGTATGGGGTACTCTATCCCTGATAGACCGTATCCCAATACCCTCTCCCCAAAAGCGTTCCCACAAATAGCCCCTCACTGCTATTTTAGTGAGCTTGTTTTCCTATCACCTGAAAAAAAAAAACAAAACTGAACATGACATAGTTGAAAGACCCATGAAATCATGTTTCCACAGAAGGGCTATGTCACATCAGAACCAAGCTTCCAATTATCCTAGATAATGCCAATCATTTAATTGATGGCTACAGCTATGGAGGAATCTTGCAAAATAGTAATGAAAATATTCAAACTGCCACGAGGATTGACATTGCCAAATGTAATGTTTTCTCATTAAATAAGGATGTGTTATATACATATGATGATTGAAATTTCACCATTATATTCACTAATGACTTTAATATCATAGTTCTTCAGGAAATATAAATAAAATGAACTCCAGAAATTCACCTTCACAAGGGCTATCTTGTGGGATCCTAAATGTCCATCTACTGAAAGGAAATTTGACTATTAAAACCTCTAGAAAAACTATTGAACCTATAGAGAAAACTTCCTGATTCTTAGTGGATCTTTCTCTTCAACAAGTAACTTGATTTAAAACTCATGCATATTGGGGCAAACGAGCTTTTAAAAATACTCAATGAGATAGTTTATTCACTAGGGTTTTGCTCTTGTCACATTCCAAGTTTTTGTGGTGCACCTTTCTTTAAATGTTGATGTGACAGATTGCTGTAATTTTCAGTTGCTAAATACTTCTGTCAAGGCCCTTAAGGCATTTTCAGAATTTAGTTCTTAGATTTGTCAGAATGACTTCCAGGCTCTCCTTTTTGGTGGCAATGAGGTGAGCAACAGCTTGAAACTGTGATTCATTCCTGTTGGACTTTGTGTCAGAAACTTGCAGGAAAAAGAAAATGACTAATCCCCTACTAAAAATGGCGACAGGCACCATGAACAAAATCTCATTCAACCTGTTAATTAAAGTTCCAATGCAAGAATCATTAAATCTAAAGTCAGTTTTTAAAACTGTATTTATTTTTAAAATAACAACTGCTTTAGAAACATGAGCTGAGAGTTCTTTTCTGTTTAATATTTTAGAAAACTTCCCTAAAACACTTTATTCAATACCAAACTTTGCCACTCTTAAATGCATATTTAAATATATGCCAGTATGTAGAGATATACAGGGAACCAACACTTTTGTCAGTTACAGAAAGCTAGAAGTGGAAGGATCTTAAAATTCATTTAGACAAAGTTCATTTTACACAAGGAAATTGAAGCCTAGAGAGTCAGTCATTCAACAAACATTTCTTAAGTACCTACTACATTCCAGGTCCTGTGCTAAGAGTTGAGGATACAAAGTAAAAATAAAATAAACTGAAATCCTTGCTTTCAAGGAGTTTACAATCTAAAGACACATAGCAGGCATTCAAGAAATGTCTACTGAATGAATTCAATAATGGAGGAAATAATTTGCAAACAACTATGTGCAAACAAAACATATACAGAATAAGTGGATAGAACACTGCGCTTGGAGTCAGGAAGACTCATCTTCCTTAGTTCAAATCTGGCCTCAGACACTTACTAGCTCTGTGACTCTGGGCAAGTCACTAACCCTATTTACCTCAATGTCCTCATCTGTAAAATGAACTGGAGAAGAAAATGGTTAACCACTCCAGTACTTTTGCCAGGAAAACCCAAATGCGGTCAGGGAGAGTCAGACATGACTGAAAAAATGATTAAACAACAAGCATTAAAATTTAGGGATTAGGAAAGACATTGTGAAAGGTTATATTTTAGCTGGGACTCAAAGGAAACCAGAGGAATCCAGGAGACAGAGATGAAAAAGCAGAGAAATTTTGGCTTGGGGGACAAGTCATTGAAAAGCCTGGAATCAGGGGATGCCATATTAAATGGGACAGTCAGAAAGATGTTCAACAATACTGAATCAAAGACTATGTTGAAGGATGTAAGGTATAACATGTCTAAAAGAATAGAAAAGGGGCCAGTTTATGAAGTATCTTATAAATTCAAATGGAAAATTTTACATTTGATTCTAGAAGTAGTGGGAACAACTGGAGTTTATTGAATAGAAAGGTGACATGGTGAGATGTACGCTTTGGGAAAATCAATTCCACAACTGAGTAGATGATGGACTGCAATGGGGAGAGATGAGTCGGGAAGACTAGGGAGATGAGGCAGGGACTAGCATATATAAGCTTCAGGAAGACAGATATTTTGGATTATCTAAATTTTGTATCTGTCCTAACAGCTAATGGAGTACTCTACGTACATAATGTAAGCACATAACAAATTTCTGTTAAATGGAATTACCCAAGGTCACATAGCCAATTAAACAATTGATAGTTAGGAGAATACAACCTTATGACTCTCCCTACTTCAATATGCTTTCTCCTCTGAAATACTGCTCAACTGCAAAAGCACAAAATTGCAAATGTTGAACTATTCTCCCAACCCTTTCTCACACTGGCAAGGTACCCAAAGTGGCAATCTCCCATTTTGATGCCAAGGCTAGCCCTAAAGGACTGCTTATATGAGGGAAAAATAATTCTGTACTTCTGTCTCCTAATGAGTGATCAAAGGAGGGGTTTTTTTTGTTTTTTTTTTACCACTAAATGGTAAAAATTAATTAGATATCCTCTAATATCCTTTTTATCTTCATGTTTGATATTGCTATAAAAACATAGGAGCCAGCTCCTTTTACAAGAACATAAAAAACTGCATTTTTACGTAGTCACCTAGTTTTTAAAAATAAATAAAAATAGAGACAGAGAACTCATATTCTGTACACATCTTGGTGAGAATGCAAAAATGTGATCTGTGGTAGAAAAATCCTCATTAAATTCTAACCATTGCCATCACTTTGTTTTTCCCAAGAAAAGATGGACCTTCATGCTCAGCATCCTCTCTCAAAAGACTTTACAAAAATGGAAAGTTAGTATTTGAGTTAGTAGTTGCTTTTATCTTCTCATTTAAGATTTTCAGTTTAAAAAAAGTTCTTTATAATATTTTCTATCCTTTCAGAACCTACCTCTCTTTAAATGATTTCCAAAATTGATCTGATTGGCTTTAGAGTTGTGTTTCTTCTAGCCAAGTGTTTAAAATGTATCTATTTGGATTTTAACTTCTGTCCTCATTTTAACTTCTTAAGGGCCATTTGCATTTCCAGATGAAGAAGGGTAGTAGTGTCCAAATGCAGGGATTCTATTATCCTGATGAAAATAGAGTACTATAAAAACCCTGGAAGATCTGTTTTGTTTTGCATCAATTTGTTGTCCCAATTCCAGTTTCATATGCAAACACTCTAAAGGTGATCTGGCTTAGTGGGGTTATCATGCTTTCACGGAGGTGATAATGCCTGTATTCTCACTGCACCATTTGTAAATGAACTTATACTACAAACTGGCACTATTTTTGGATCCCATAACCATCTGATTCTCATGGAGAGAAAATGTTGCTGCAGAAATATTGCTGAATATGGAGTCAGGAAGTCTTAGATGAGAATTCCACTTTTAGACCTCTATAAGATGTGTGACTTTGGGTTAATGACTCCAGTTCCCAGGGACTTCACTGTCTTCATCAGTATAATCAAGGGTTTAGACTAGATTATAAAATTGTCCCTTCCAACTCTAAATTTATTATCTCAATTCTCCCACTAAGTAGGATTTATCTGTGTCTGCTGAATGACAGAATACATATATACATGCCTATTAGCTAAGGGAATACAGAAATGAATCCTGCAATATGAAAAGGCATTCAGTTTAGAATAATATAGAACAGAATGGCCAAGGGCTGATATTGTTTTCCTGTTGTATGTTACAAACTCATTTAACTTCATGTTTTACAGTTAAAATAAATCTGTCATTTGATAAATCCACAGGCATTTATTAAACACTTGCTTTAAGGCAGGAATGGTGCCTTACCACCAGAAAGACAAAGACAAGGGTAAAAGAGCTTGAGTCATCAAGGACTTTGCAGTTTGGCTATACATTTATAAGTACGAAAAAAAATCGATTAAAGTGATTTTTGAGGGGGATGGAAAGCCAAAAGAAAAATGATATTAAATGACTTCACAAAGTCATAAAGCAGACCTAAAATTGAAACCTATATGCCCTCACTTCTAGTATAGCATTCCATCTATCAGATTCATCATCTTCATATCTATTACCTTGGAAAAGCCAACTACCTAGGACTCAGTGTCTTGATTTATAAAGTGAAGTGTAATAAGCCATTTGGATCGTGAGTTCTTCTAACTCTTAAATTCTATGAAACAACATGTTACTATTACTAAAACTTCCTACTATCGATGTTATTAGGAGATGTATAACCTTCCCACAAAGATTATCTAGTTAAGTAACAAATACAGACAAGGACATAATTTATTTTAAATATCACCAAATGTTAATATTAGACAATAAGCCAATAATGAGAATACTCAGATAATACTGAATAACTAACGTATTCAATAGATACTTAACAGAAGTCAGTCAAAATGAATGGTGTCAAGATTAGGGGATTGATTTCAACAATAGATATAACTCCAATTATGCCTCAAAATCTTAGAACATAGAAGACAGGAAAAAGAATGACTAGTATATGTAGCATAAAGAAAAAATGCATTTGACAAATTATTTTGCTTTCAACATACTAATTTAGATTTTTTTCACTTTAAATAGCAATTAGTAGTACCATTTCTTCTACTTAGTCTGTCAATCTATGCAAAACCCAAAAGGCAAGGAAGGAAATGAATGTTTTACATATATTATAAATCAACATTTATATATTGGGCTACTGTAAAATTGTGACAAAAGACATTAAATTGACCTGAAGTTACTCAAATGTGGCAAAGAAGACTGGACTTTCAGTGTTAACAATGGGACAAAATTAGCTTTAGAATGCAGACAGCTGAACATAA
Organism: Gymnobelideus leadbeateri; assembly: GCA_011680675.1. Taxonomy (NCBI): domain Eukaryota; kingdom Metazoa; phylum Chordata; class Mammalia; order Diprotodontia; family Petauridae; genus Gymnobelideus; species Gymnobelideus leadbeateri. Next base: position 289,660 of record WOXC01010269.1, read on the forward strand.
AATGCAATTTATAACAAAGACATTAAAATTTTAATCTATTTTAAAACACACCCTTCGAATTAAGAAAACCTAGGAGACCAGCTATCTTAATTTCTGATTTTTATACAGCTATAGGCTTGTTAAATCAATGACCATGAAAATTAGTTTCATTTTCATCTCTGTACGTATATTTTAATGCTGTATTTTTCCTTTGGAAATATATCTTGCCACCAGATGGAGTGCACCCCTTACAACAAATTTTAGGAAAAGTACCATAAAACCAGTTACATTAGCAATATTTGTTTTACCTCTTTTAAGAATAACACGAAATGAATGAAGTGGCAAAGATAGAATGAGACTGAATTTCTGACAGTTTAATCAGGTAATACCACCAACTACTACTTACATTCTTATTGATAAAATGGACATGGAAATGACTTCATGTTGACCATATCACCTGTATGTTTTGAAGACTACACCTCTTATATAATACATATGGTCGACTCAGGATAGTTCTAAGACAAGACCTCTTTCAGCTATGCTCTGAAGCCTGGGTTGTTATAATCAGCAAATAATGGTGACATAGCAAAGCAAATTCTAAGAAACAGAAACAACAGAGACCTTGTACTTCCCATGCTTTTCCTTTCTTAAACAATCCAATCAAGAGTCCTTTTTCAATGAAAGGCATAGCTCTGCACAGCTTCAACCAAAAATCATACTTGCTACAAATAAATTATGTCAAAATGCTCAATTAACCAGGCTGATATTTCATAAGACAAATTATTCACACATATTCCCTGTATACATGCTCAAAATAGGGCTGTGGAGGACTAAAATATTTATTACATATGGATTTAGAAGCTGCTTGGAAATCAGATGGATGATGAAGAAGATGATGATGATGATATTTAGGTAAAAAAGAGGCAGGGAATCATAGTGGAAAGAGTAGCTGACCTGTATGTCTCATTGAGACTTGGGAATAAAAAGGCATAATTTTTTTTTATAATTAATTAGTTTAGCTTCAGTTAACAAGATTCAATTCCATAGTTCCTTGATTTTCAAATTTCCTTTACTTCCCTCCCCCTCCCCCCACGACAGCATATAGTCCACTATAGAGTCTGCAAATACATTCATATTAGACATTATTCCAATTACAAAGGCGTATTGTACTAGGTGGCATGGAAGATGGTAAAGAAGTAAAACCAAACAATGAAAAGAAAAAGATCATTTTAGTTTGCTTCCATCAGGATTCAGGCTCAGTTCTTTCTAGTTATATCTCTGGATGGCGCATTTCTCTCTTTCTTGAGTCTTTCGGGATTGACTTATATCACTGCATTGCTGAAAAGAGTGCAGTCTGTCATAGTTGGTCATCACAGATATGGTATGTCTGTGATTGTATCCAAATTTCTTCTGATTCTACTCTTCTCGCTCAGCATCAGTTTGTATAAGTCTCTCCAGGTAATTATGAAATCTGTCACCTCCTCGTTTCTTATAGCACAATAATATTCCATTATATTCATATACCACAACTTGTTTAGCCATTCCCCAATTGATGGGTACCCCTTTAGTTTCCAATTCTTTGCAACCACAAAGAAGGCTGCTATAAATATTTTTGTACATATGGGTCTTTTTCCCACTTCTGTGATCTCTTTGGGATATAGCCCTAGAAGTGGTATTGTTGGGTCAAAGGGTATGAAATTATTTATAATCCTTTGGGCATAATTCCAGATTGCTCTCCAGAATGGTTGGATAAGTTCACAACTCCACCAGCAAAGTATTAGTGTTCCAATTTGTCCACATCCTCTCCAGCATTTGTCACTTTCTTGTTTTTTCATCTTAGCCAATCTGACTGGAGAGATGTGGTACCTCAGAGTTGTTTTGATTTGCATTTCTCTAATCAATAGTGATTTAGAGCATTTCTTCATATGGTTATAGATATCTTTAATTTCTTTCTCTGAAAACTGCCTGTTCATATCCTTTGACCATTTATCAACTGGGGAATGACTTGTATTCATATAGATTTGGCTCAGTTCTCTATAAATTTTAGAAAAGAGTCCTTTATCAGAGACACAAGTTGTAAAAATTCTTTCCCAATTTCCCACCTCCCTCTTGATCTTGGTTACATTGGCTTTGTTTGTACAGAAGCTTTTCAATTTAATGTAATCAAAATTATCCATTTTGCATTTTATAATGCTCTCTAATTCTTGTTTGGTCCTTAAGTTTTCCCCTCTCCACAAATCTGTCAGGTAAACTATTCCCTGCTTTCCCAAATTGCTTACAGTATCATTCTTTACACCTAGATCATGCACCCATTTAGACTTGATTTTGGTATATGTTGTTAGATAATGATCTATGCCCAGTTTCTGCCATACTGTATTCCAGTTTTCCCAGCAGTTTTTGTTAAATAGTGCATTCTTATCCCCAAAACTGAGATCTTTGGATTTATCGAACAATAGATTACTATATTCATTAACTGCTGGGTCTCCTGCACCTAATCTATTCCATTGATCCACTACTCTACACCTCTGCCAGTACCAAGCAGTTTTGATGACTGCTGCTGTATAATACAGATTAAGATCTGGCATAGCTAGTCCACCTTCCCTAGTGTTTCTTTTCATTAATTTCCTTGATATTCTAGACCATTTGTTTTTCCAAATAAATTTTGTTATTATTTTGTCTAACTCTAGAAAGGAGTTTTTTGGTAAATTGATTGGTATGGCACTAAATATATAGTTTAGCTTGGGTAAAATTGTCATTTTTATTATATTGGCTCGACCCAGCCATGAGCAATTGATATTTTTCCAACTATTTAGATCTGATTTTATTTGTGTGAGAAGTGTTTGGTATTTGTGATCATATAGATTCTGGGTTTGTTTTGGCAAGTAGATTCCCAAATATTTTATAATGTCTACAGTGACTTTAAATGGGATTTCTCTTTCTATCTCTTACTGCTGAGTTTCATTAGAGATGTACAGGAAAGCTGAGGATTTATGTGGGTTTATTTTATATCCTGCAACTTTGCCAAATTTATTTGTTGTCTCAAGTAGTTTTTTTACTTGATTCTCTAGGATTCTCTAAGTATATCATCATATCATCTGCAAAGAGTGACAGCTTGGTCACTTCTTTGACTAATTTGATTCCTTTGATTTCTTTTTCTTCTCTAATTGCTGCTACTAGTGTTTCTAGTACCAGATTGAATAAGAGGGGTGATAGTGGACACCCTTGTTTCACTCCTGATCTTATTGGAAAGGCTTCTAGTTTATCCCCATTGCATATAATACTTGCTGATGGTTTTAAATAGATGCTATCAACTATTTTAAGGAAGGCTCTATTTATTCCTATACTTTCTAGTGTTTTTAATAGGAATGGATGTTGTACTTTGTCAAAAGCCTTTTCTGCATCTAATGAGATGATCATGTGGTTTCTGCTAGTTTTATTGTTAATATGCTCAATTATACTGATGGTTTTTCTAATATTAAACCATCCTTGCATTCCTAGAATGAATCCTACCTGATCAGAGTGTATTGTTTTTGTGATAGGTTGTTGGAGTCTTTTGGTTAATATTTTATTTAGAATTTTTGCATCTAAATTCATGAGGGAAATTGGTCTAAACACAATTTTTTTTAATTTAAAAAAAGAAGGTGGGATACACCAAGAATGACCAAACCATTGACAGCCATAGAAAGATTAGGGAATGATGATTTAAAAAGCAAGATAACGAGCTCAACTTTTGACATGTCAAATTTTAAGTGTTTGGAGGACATTCACATGAGTTTTAGGCAGCTAGAGCTATGAATTGGATAGAAAGTAAGATATAAATCTGCCAACCATTCAATTAAATTAAATTCTTCATGTTTATTGTGTGCCTATTCTGTGCAGAGAATTGTGCTAGATAAAGTAAAGATAAGCTAAGGGTTTAGACTTAGCAAGAGACCTGTAATATGCACATATATACATGATTAGTACAATAGAGAGTACAAACAAAATGCTTTGTGAGGTCCCCCTAGGGAAAAGCTTGCTGATGAATGGAAAGATCACAGAAGCTTTCATGTATGAGATGGAATCAGAATTGGGCTTTAAAATATGGGACAGGAAAAAAAAATTAAATTAAAATTTAAAAATATGGGACAGGGAGGCATTCTGGGAACAGGAAACTGTGTGAATAAAGACACTGATATAGAAAAGTATCAGGTAGGGATTAGCAGAAAGCTAGAGTACTTTAATATAAGCTAAGCTTTATATAAAACTATAAAGACATACTGGGGAGGGTCTTTACTGAAAGATAATTGATTTTGGACTCTAATCTATAGTCCAGAAGTAGATAGTGAAGGGGGCAGCTAAGTGGCACAATGGTTAGAGTGGTGAGTGTGGAGTCAGGAAGACCTAGATTTAAATCCAGCCTTAGACACTTACTAGATGTGTGACCTTGAGCAAGTCACTTAATCCTGTTTGACTCAGTTTCGTTATCTGTAAAAAGAACTGCATAAGTAAATGCAAATCGCTCTAGTGTAGTTGCCAAGAAAATCCTAATAGGGTCACAGAGGGTTGGACATGACTGAAATCACTGAAAGATAGTGAAGATTTTTGAGATAAGGAGTGACATTAGACCTTTGCATACAGAAGATAATAGACTGACAGGAGAGTGAAGAACAGACTAAAGGAAAAAAGCAAGTAGAGGCAGGGAGACCTGTCAGGACGTTACAGAAATAGTTACAGTGAATCATAACGAGGTCCTATACTATGGTGACGACAATGTGAATGCAGAGGAAAAGACAAGTGTGAGAATATTATGAAGGCAGAATCAATAAGGATACAAGGAAGGAATAATTAGAGGGAGAGAAAAATCAGGAAAGCATGGTGACTCAGAAGCCAAGTGAGGAGAGTACATGGAAGCCTTCTCTTGTGGGTGGTCAAGAGTGCCAAATGATGCAGAGCATTCAAGAGAGATGAAGACTGGAAAAGAAGTCATTTCAATTGTTAATCAGCAGCTTTAATAGATTATTTATGAAGAAGCCAGAATGCAAGAGATTGAGAAGAGAGTGGGCTGGTGACACCATATACAAATATATGTATAGAACATACAACCTAGACAGGAATAAATGCTCAGAAGGAGTAAAGGGGTGGGGAACAAGGACTGACCTTTCAAAGGAAGAAGAATTAGAGGGGGCAGAGAAGTGAAGTATAAGACAAGTAATTGTCTCACCCTGGAAGATGCGCCAAACTTGTGCCTCTAGGCCAGCCCCATGCTCCCTTCCTCTCTCCCCTCTTGGCTCTCCTTTTTCTCCATTCATGTGGCCCACCCCATTGCCTTGCAGGTCCCCTATGAGAATGCAAGCCTCTTGAGGGCAAAACTATAGGTCTTTGTATTCCCAGGACATAGCAGAGAGTTGGGCACTTTGAAAGCACTTAATCAATGAATGCTGATTTGTTGATTGGAACAGCCCAAGAAGCAGGAGGAAAACTAGCCCTTCTGTGATAACAGAAGCCATGAATACCAAGGAAAGAGAAATAATATTCACTGAAAGACAGAGTCTGCAAAAGAGTAAGAGAAGCTAAATGATGGCATTGTTTTAGCAAAGAGAAACTCAGAGAATCTTAGATTACTTATAGTGGCCTGGGGAGGACAGCATAAAAACTGAAGTGACAAAGGACAAAAATGATAAAAATCACTTATTTAGGAAACCTGACTATGAAATACAAAAATATTCACAGATGAAACTAACCAGAACGGGACAACAGGTTTGAATTAACTTCTTCAAAGTCTAAGAAACAATGTGTAAGTCTAAAGATAGAAGTGCTAATGATTAAATATCACATTTTTGGTCAAAGTCTGAATTAATCAAATAGACTGCTTTGCCTTACTTTAAAAACGCCTTTTTCTGTGTCAGCAACCCCAGAGGCCAGATAAGGCTAAAAGTGGGATTTCCCCTTATTTTAGGACATACTCCTTGTGAGATTAGCCAAACCAACCCAACAGCTTCTTTGCTCCCTGAGCAAACTCAGAGAATGTCTTTTCCCCCAGGCAGGGCTAATTTGGGAGCATTCTTTCTTCTAAGAATAAGTCTTTGAACATAAGATATTATCTTGGATAATAGAACCTTTCTCTTATCTAAGTATTTTGTGGGGCATGTATTATGTTATGGCATGTTAATGATAAAGAAAACACAGATGTTCAAGGTTGACACCTCATCAATTCCTTGTAATCATAAATTTTACCTTGAATTGGGATGGTTCTAAAATGTATTTAAGTCTTCTGATTTCTCTGTTCATCAGTTAGGACTTAGCCATCCTAATTCCTTGTAAAAGTCTCCAGTCTTAAGGAAATGTTGCAACTGTATATCACTATTTGTTTGTCTCCTTTAAACGAAAATGTTGCTAAGACAAAGGATAAGTGTATTAAGTGGAACACAGCTAGATGTCACAGTGGGCCTGGAGTAAGGAAGACTCGTTTTCCTCAGTTCAAGTTTGGACTCAAACACCTACTCACTATATGACCCTGGACAAGTCACTTAACATTGTTTGCCTCAGTTTCCTTGTGTGTAAATTGAGATGTAGAAGGAAATGGCAAGTCATTCTAGTAGTAATGCCAAGAAAGCCCCTAATGGTGTTATGAAGAGTCAGACATGACTGAAAGGGCTGAAAAACAAAAGTACAATAGTATACCTAACAAGATCTTTTAGGAAGGAAGATGTAACAAGTTCCAACACACAGGTTGGGGAATCATTTCACATTTAAAACAATTGTCATTTTTTGACATACCTATTATGTGTTAGACGCTATGATAGACAATCAATCATAAGTCATTAAGCACTTATTCTGTGCCATATTTTGCCAAGCACTGAGGATAGAGACAAAAATGAAACAGTCTCTATTCTAACAGAGTATATACGGAACATTTATTTACATGATTTGAGGACAGGAAAGACACTAACAACTGGGGGCATAGGGTGAGAAAGTTTCCCACAGAAGGTGGCATAAGTCAGCTGATCAACCATCATTCATTTAGTGCTTATAATATGCCTGGAACTGTGTTAAATCCTTAGTGCAAAGAAATTCCAAAAAAATGCTCCACGCTTTTAAGGAGCTTATATTTAAATAGGGAAATAACATGAAAATAAATAGGTACATACAAGTTATTGTCTTCCCCATAGGTGGGGAAGCTCTAACAGCTGGCAGGGAACTGGGAAAGGCCCGCTGCAGGAAATGTCATTTAATGATAAAGCTCATATTTATATCATATCATGTGGTATAAAAGGCACTTTACAGATGTTGTCTCTTTTAATGCCCAAAGCAGTCCTGTGAAGTCGGTGCTATTATTACCCTCATTTTATAGATAAGAAAACGGAGGCACAGAGAATTTAAGGGACTTGCCCAGTGCCACACAGTAAGGGTCTGAGGCAGAATCTGGACTCAGATCTTTGCACTCTAAATCCTGTGCTCTATATATTGTGCGATCTAAATCCTGAAGGAAACTAAGGATCCTAAGAGGTGAGGAGGAGATGAGGGAGAGCATTCCAGGCACAGAGAAGAGCTGCTGCAGATACCTCAAAATGGGAGGTGAAGACTCCCTCGGGAGGAAAGACAAAGAGTCCTATGTCGATAGATCATAGAGTATGTGAAGGGAAGCAAAATATGAAATGGCTAGAAGAGCAGGAAGGCGCTAGAATGTGAAGACTTTTAAATGCAAGGAGCTGAGCCTCCAAGAAAGTTAGGTGAAGGGCAAACAGGTCAAGGTACACAGCTCAGAACTAGAATGCCAAATCTAGAGAAACATCAGCAGATCACCTCAGTAAGAACAGAAATGGCATGAAGGGAAACCTAGAGAAGAAGGAGGTGGATTCTCAAATGCTCTAAATGCCAAGCTTTATAGTTTTTATTTAATTCCAGAGGCATTGAGCATCCACTGAAATAACCTAAGCAAAGGAGGGACAGGTACAGCCTTGTTTAGGGAAGGATATTGTGATAACTAACTAGGAGATGGTTTGGGTAGATGACAGGGCTTGAACCATAGTAGCAGACATGGAAGGGTAAGTGAGAGGATTGGGATGACATATATTTGGGAGGTAGAAATGACAAGGTTTATCAACTGCATGTTTGCTGTGGGAAGGTTAGCCATAAGTAAGAGTCAAGAATGGCTCTAATATGTTAAATTGAAGGGAACAAACAAGAAATAAATCTAGAGTAGCACCATCAACCTATAGAGACATTCCTTCCTCTTAATGGTCAAGAAAGAGTAAAAATATTAATTTTCCAAATAAATGAATTCCAAAATGAAAAAAAGAAGCAGCAAGGATTCAGATCCAGATTTAAGCCTTCATCAAAGTCTTAGTTATAGAACTGTGATTGTCCCACACATTCTGGGAACCAGGTTTAAATCTCTGAGGAGAGAACAGATTTGAACTAAATCAGTGTGTAAAGAATAACCTTATTCTTCTGTCAATACATCAGAAACAATAATCTTTATGTTTTCTACTAAGGGTATTTATAGTTCTAGAGCACCCAAATGCTTTCAGTTATTTAATAGGTTATATTATATTATATATACACATATATATTATATGTATAATATATATATATATATATATATATATGCATAACTGAAATTTGCTTAAATCTCATCAATTATTTTGTATATTGTTTTCCTTAACATATTTACTTTATTTTGCATCAAGTTCAGTCAAACTTGTTTTTCTCAGTATTAATCATTCTCATTTCTTACAGGACAATAATATTCCATTCCAGTCAACATACCATACCATATTATAGTCACCATCAGTACCATAACTGTTTAGTCATTCTCCCTAATTGTGGGTGTCAATTTTGTGTCCAGGTTTCAGTTACCACAAAAGGGCTTATATAAATGGTTTGGCGAATACTTGGCATTTCTTTTTATGTCTGATTTCCTTAGGAAGTATAATAGCAGGAGAAAGGACATGGACAGTTAAATCTCAAGAAAGAGCTCCAAATTGCTTGCCAGAATGAATAGATGCTTTCAAAGTTTAACAGACTGTTTTGGTATCCATTTCTTTCCACAGTCTTTCTAACACTGAGTATTCCTATATTTGGTCAACCTTCTGAATTTTATTGGGGTGAGAAAAAATACTTGCTTTCATTTGTATTTTTCATATTGGTGATTCAAAGCAACATTTTATATGACTGTTAATAGCTTGCAGTTTTTAAAAAAATGTTTCTTACATTTTAAGTTCTAAGAAAAGCTCATAATTCTTTTTAAAACATATCTTTATCTTTTGGCTACTTTTCCATTGACCAATGGCTTTTGGTTTTAAATACTTTTGTCATTTGCTAATATATCAAAAGGGGCAGCTAGGTAGCACAATGAATAGAGTGCCTGGACTGCATTCGGGAAGACTCATCTATGGCCTCAGATGCTTACTATCTATGTGATTCTGGGCAGGACACTTAACCCTGTTTGCCTCAGTTTCCTCATTTCTAAAATGAGCTGGAAAAAGAAATGGCAAACTACTCCAGTATCTTTTCCAAGAAAAGGTCATAAAAAGTTCAATAGTATTGAAATGACTGAACGACGACAACAACAATATATCACAAATATCAGATCCTTCTATCAGCCATATTTCCCTCAGGCTTACAACCTAGAAAAGGATTCACATTGTCTAATATGCCACAACCATGCTATTGCCATGACCTATCAATTTCACTTTTGCACCATCTTTGCAATATGCCTGATGATGCCACCCTCCTGGATCTTATCACCTCATACCTGAATTACTACAATCGCTACTGGTGGGTTTGTCTGCCTAAAGTCTCCCCCCTCTCCCTACCATCCTCCATTCAGTCACTAAAGTGATTCTGCTTAAAACAAAGGTCTGATCTTGTCACTTCCTCCTACTCAATAATCTTCAGAGGCTCCTTATTGCCTCCAGGATGAAATACAAAATGCTCTGTTTGGCATTTGAATCGCTTCATAGTCCCATCCTACCTTAACAGCTTCCTTACAAATTAGTCCCCAAAATGTACTCTTAGATGGAATCACCCTGGTCTCCGGGGGTTTGAAAGAAAACACACGGGATATTTTCTCTGGCTATCTGCCATGTCTGTACTGTTCTCACTCCTCTATCCAACACCTGGTTGGTTTGTTGGTTTTCATGTTATCTCTCGCATAAGACTGTAAATTGCTTGAGGTCACAAACTGTCTTTTTGCTTTTTTTCGTATGTCCAGTGCTTAGCATAGTATACCCCATATCACAGGTGTTAAATAAATGAAGATGGATCTGTATTTAACGTAATTCCCCTCCTTATCAAGCATTATCCTTATTTCAATTGTATTGATTTTATTTAAGCAAAATCTTTTGATTAATTAAGACTTTTCTCCCCACCTGCAGCTATGAAAGATATCTAATCTGGATATCTTCTATTTCTTTTTTATGGTGTGACATTTAATACTTAGATTAAATGGGTATTTTGAGTTTATTTGTAGTATAATGTGCAAGACATTACTCTAAAGCTTATTTCTGCCAAACTCTTCAGCAGTAGTTTTCCCAGTAATTCTTGTTAAATAAGGATTTCTTTTCCAAAGAATATATGCATTTAGAGTTACCACATTCTGGGATTTTTAGTTTGATTTAAAAAAAAAGCCTCCCTTAGTCTGTTTCATTGATCTCCTTTCCTATTTTTAAAGAAGAACAAAATAATTTATTTTTAATAATTAAAGTCTTGGGCAGAGCCAAGATGGCGGAGTAGAAACAGGACTTCTGCTGGCTCCAGCTCCCACCACCTCCAATTCATGTAAAAGGTGACTCTGAACAAACTATGGAGCTAAAGAACCCACAAAATAACCCAGAAAAGCTAACCTCCTTCTGAGGATAGTCTGGTAGGCTGGCAGGGAGTAGCCAGTACAATGCTCTGGGAGCAGACCCCAGGCCTGCATGAGCCTGAGGTTTTAGCCCCAGGGTGTGCCTGATGAGCTGCTGGCTGGAGGGACTTCAGATCACTAGCAGCTGCGGTGGTTTCCAGAATTATCAACCCATAGATGCTAAGGAAAAAGTGAGAGGTCAGTGCAGTGTGGACTTTGGGATCCAGTAGTTTGGGAGTGCAGTCAGCCTTTATCCCCTAGAGGGAGAAGCCACTGAGGCACCATGGCCATACAACCCCTGCCACATGGCAGCTTCAGCTCCTGGCCTGCATACTGTAGAGGGACAAAATGACCAATCTGAGGGGTAATCGCTCTTGCTTTAACCTGCTTGGATCTGGATTGCAGTCTAGGGTGGAGCTTCTGGGGTGTGTGATCAGCTTGCCAGAGCATATGGGGGCTTCAGAGAGGGCACCCAACTAATACCTTCAACAGCTGAGAAAACCCCAGCATTTGGGAAGAAGCTCCCCTGTCTGGTTGTAGAGTACTACTGTGGCAAAGAAAAACAAACAAACCCAAAACTCAAGTAATTGAGTAGCAACATGAGTAAACAAGGGAAGCAAAGCAAACAGAGGAATACAGCATTAAACTCCTATTTTGGGGACAAAAAGGATCAAAGCATGGAACAGGAGGAAGACAATGAAGTCAGAACTCCTGTACCAAAAGCTTCCAAGAAAAACATAAGCTGGATACAGGCCATAGAGGAGCTTAAAAAGGATTTTAAAAACCAGATAAGAGAAGTGGAGGAAAAATTGGGAAGAGAAATGAGGACAATGCAAGACCATTATGAAATGAGAGTCAACGACCTGACTGAGGAAAATAACACTTTAAAAAATATACTAACTCAGATGGCAAAAGAGGCTCAAAAAGGCAATGAGGAGAAGAATGCCTTAAAAAGCTGAATTTGCCACATGGAAAAGGAATCTCAAAAGCTCACTGAGGAGAATCATTCCTTCAGAATTAGATTGGAGCAAATGGAAGCCAGTGACTTTGTGAAAAATCAAGATACTATTAAACAGATCCAAACAAATGAAAGAACAGAAGGCAATGTGAAATATCTCATGGGAAAAACCACTGATCTGGAAAATAGATCCAGGAGAGAAAATTTAGAAATTACTGGACTACCTGAGAGCCATGGTCAAAAAAGAACATAGAAATCATGCTTCAAGAAATTCTCAAGGAAAATTGCCCTGATGTTTTAGACCCAGAGGGCAAAATCGAGGTTGAAAGAATCTACCAGGGGGCGGAGCCAATATGGCGGAGTAGAAACAGCATTTCCAATGTGCTCTGCCCCACACAAATTTCAAACAATGTGAAAAGGATCTCCGAACAACTTCTGGAGCCACAGCACCCACAGAACGACACAGAGAAGCTAACCTCCTGCTGAGGACAGCCCAGCAGCCCTGCAGGGAGCAGACAGCGCAGCACTCTGAGAGCAGGCAGCACTGCATGCTGGGAACCAACAGTGCAGCTCGCAGAGACAAGCCCAGGTCCGCTGTTTTAGCCCCAGGGTGGCCGGGCCTTCAGCTGGCTGGAGTGACCCCAGAACACCAGCAATTGTGGCGATTCCTGAATTATCAGCACAGATATGCCTAGGACAAAGTGAGAGGTTAGTGCCCTATGGACTTTGGGACCAGTATTTGGGGAACACGTGGCTTCCTCCCCTGGGGGCAAAAAGCTGCTGAAGAAACAGCTGCACAGAAGCCATTTTGCAACGTCAGTAGTGGCTCTAGCTCCCGGTCTGCGAACTGTAGGAAGATCCAGCAATCAGTCTGCGGGTTAATCGCTTTTGCTCTAAACTGCCTGGATCAGGACTGTGGTCGGGGGGGAAGTTTGGGGTGGGTATCCAACTTGCCAGAGTGGGTGGAGGCTTTACAGAGGCCACCCAACTGGCGGAAGTTGTGAAGACCCCACACTTGGGCGGAAGCTCCCCTGTCTGGTGGCAGAGTCCTACTGTGGCAACAAGCCCAAAAATCAAGTAATTAAGTGGCAATATGCCTAGGCAAATGAAACAAAATAAACAGAAAAGTTCAACATTGGACTCCTATTTTAGGGGCAAAGAAGCTCAAAGCATGGAGGAGGACTGTGAGGTCAGAACTCTTGCACCAAAAGCCCCAAATGAAAATACAAGCTGGCCACAGGCCATAGAGGACCTTAAGAAGCAGATAAGAGAAGTGGGGGAAAATTTGGGAAGAGAAATGAAAAAGATGCAAGAAAAGTATGAAATGACAGTCAACAGCCTGACTGAGGAAAATAACACCTTAAAAAATAGACTAACTCAAATGGCCAAAGAGGCTCAGAAAGGCAATGAGGAGAAGAATGCCTTAAAAAGTCGAATTTGCCAGATGGAAAAAGAATCTAAAAAGCTCACTGAGGAGATTCATTCCTTCAGAGTTAGACTGGAGCAAATGGAAGCTAGTGACTTTATGAGAAATCAAGATGCTGTTAAGCAGATCCAAACAAATGAAAGATTAGAAGGCAATGTGAAATATCATGGGAAAAACCACTGACCTGGAAAATAGATCCAGGAGAGACAATTTAAAAATTATTGGACTACCTGAAAGCCATGATCAAAGAAAGAACCTAGAAATCACCCTTCAAGAAATTCTCAAGGAAAACTGCCCTGATGTTTTAGATCCAGAGGGCAAAATAGAGGTTGAAAGAATCCACCAATCACCTCCTGAAAAAAGATCCCCAAAAGAAAACTCCCAGGAATATTATAGCCAGGTTCCAGAATCCCCAGATCAAGGAGAAAATACTACAAACAGCCAGGAAGAAACAATTTCAATATTGTGGAAACACAATCAGAATAGCACAGGACTTGGCAGCTTCTACACTGAGGGATTGAAGGGCATGGAATATGATATTCCAGAGGGCAAAAGAGCTGGGAATGAACCCAAGGGTCACCTACCCAGCAAAACTGAGTATCTTGTTTCAGGGGAAAATATGGTCATTCAGTGGAATAAGAGGACTTTCAAGCATTCTTGAGGAAAAAACCAGAGTTGAATAGAAAATTTGACATTCAGACACAAGAAGCAAAAGATGCTTGAGAAGGTAATCAAGGAAAAGAAATCAAAAGGAACTTATCAAAGTTGGACTATTTACATTCCTACATGGAAAAACAATAACTGTGTTTGATGAAACCTTTCTCATTATGAAAATAATTGAAGAAGGGTACATAGCATATGTTCACAGGTATACATGGATAGAGGGCACAGGTTGAATTTGATGGGAAGGGATGATTATTTTTTTTTTGGAGGGCAATTGGGGTTGGGTGACTTGCCCAGGTTCACGTGGCTGGGTTTTTGTTTGTGGTTGGGTGTCTGGGGCCAGATCCGAGCTCGGCTCCTTCTGGCTCCAGGGCTGGCTCTCTGCTCGCTGCGTCACCTAGCCGCCCCAAGGAAGGCATGATTCTTAAGGGGTGAAGTCAAGAGGTGAGAGAGGAGAGTGGCAAGAGGAGATGGAGAGAGACAGGGTAGGGCAAACTATCTCATGTAGAAGAGGCAAGGGGAAGTAGTTGCAGGGGAGGGGAAGAACAGGAAGGCAAAAAGGCAAAAGCATATTCTCATTGAAGTTGGCTCAAGGAGAGAATCACATACATACTAAATGGAATATCTTACCCTCACTCACTCTCCTGAGTAGGGGAAAGGGGGATGAGAGGGGGATGATGGAGGGGAGGGCATTCTGGGGAGAGGGGAGGTTAGAAGTACCCACTATCAAAGAGGGACAGGATCAAAGTAGGGAATGGACCAGGTGGGAGGTGGGACAGGTGGGAGGGAAATATAAGCAGTCTTTTACAATATATCTACTATGGTAATGTTTTGCATAGATATACATGTACAACACATACTGAATTGCTTATCTTCTCAGAGGGAGTGGGTGACAAGGGAGAAAGGGAATGGATCTGAAAATCGAAGTTTTAAAATTAAATGTTTCATAAGATGTCCAGGCAGTGGGGCTCAGAGATTCACCTTGCCCTAATGGCAAAGTCGAAGGGGGTATGGGAGAAGATATGGGAGAGAGCAGATTGGATAAGGGGATATCTAGTGAGACTGCTATTCTGGGGTGGTGGGTAGGGAAAAAATGGGGGAAAAATGTAACTCATAATCTGGTGGAAATGAATGATGTAAACCAGAAGTTAATAAAGCATTTGTTTAATAAAAAAAAGAAAGAATCTACCAATCATTTCCTGAAAAAGATCCCAAAAAGAAAACTCCTAGGAATATTATAGCTGGGGTCCAGAATTCCCAGAGCAAGGAGAAAATATTACAAGCAGCCAGGAAGAAACAATTTGAATATTGTGGAAACACAATCAGGCAGCTTCTACACTGAGCGATCAAAGGGCTTGGAATATGATATTCCGCAGGTCATAGGAGCTGGGATTAAAACCACGAATCACCTACCCAGAAAAACTGAGTATCATGTTTCAGGGGAAAATATGCTCATTCAGTGGAATAGAGGAATTTCAAGCATTCTTGATGAAGAAAACAGAATTGAATAGAAAATTTGAAATTCAGATACAAGAAGCAAGAGAAGCATGAGAAGGTAAACAGGGAAAAGAAATCATAAGGAAGTTATCAAAGTTGAGCTATTTACATTCCCACATAGAAAAACAATAATTGTAACTTATGAAACTTTTCTCAGTATGAGAATAATTGAAGGGAATAGAAATGTGTGTGTATATATACATATATATATATATGTATATATACACACACATACATATACACATATATATATATGTCTATATAGGAGGGTATATGGGCATATGAATACATATGTGAGTGTATATATGTGTGTGTGTGTACAGGTATACATAGATAGAGGGCACACGACTCGTTTAATAGGAAGGGATGATACTTAAAAGGTGAAAATAAGAGGTGAGAGAGGAATATAATGAGAGGAGATGGGGAGAGACAGAATGGGGTAAACTATTTCATATAGAAGAGGTAAAGGAAAATGGTTACAATGGAAGGCAAAAGGGAATGGGTCAACCTTATTCTCATTGAATTTGGCTTAGGGAGGCAATGATATACATACTAAACAAGGTATCTCACCCTACAGGAAAGTAGGGTGGAAGGGGATGAGAGTGGGGTGATAGAAGGGAGGGAAAACTCGGGGAGAGGGAAGTTGGAAGCAACCACTTTTGAAAAAGGACAGGATCAAAGTAGATAATAGAACAAGTGGGATGTGGAATAGGAGGGAGGGAAATATAGTCAGTCTTTTACAATTTATCTACTATGGAAATGTTTTTCATAGCTCCACATGTACAACCTATATTGAATTGCTTATCTTCCCAGTAAGGGTGGGTGACAAGGGAGGAAGGGAATGAATCTGGAATTCAAAGTTTTAAAATCAAATGTTTAAAATATATACATATATACATATAAATACTATTATAAACATTATTTTACATGTAAATGGGAAATAAGATATACAGGCACTGGGGCATAGAGATCCACTGTTATCTATTGGAAAGTTGGAGGGGGTATGGGAAAAAATATGGGAGAGAGCATATTGGAGGAGGGGATATCCAGTGGGATTGCTATTTTGGGGTGGTGGGTAGGGGGGAAATGGGGAGAAAATTTGCAACTCAAAAATCTTTCAGAAATGAATGATGTAAACTAGAAATTAATAAAGTATTTGATAAAAATAAAGTCTCATACTTTAAATTGAGATCTATAATTATTTTTCCTTCATCTCTACTTTTAAAAAATTTTCCCTTGAAATTCAAATCTCTCTCTCGAAATGATTTTTGTCATTATTCTGGTCTGTCTTTGTAAAAGTAACCCCGAGGTAGTTTAATTGATACAGCACTAAATATTTCATTTAGATATCATTTTTATTATATTGGTATATCCCAACCATAAGCATCAAGTACAGGATTCTCCTTTACTTAGAAGAGTTGATGTTAGAAATTACTAGTCAATTTAACAGATTTTGGCAGAGGGGGAGGTTGGATAGTGGAACATATCAAATGTAAAACTATTGTAGGTGATACCACAAGTACAAAGAAGCATAAAAGACATACTTCAGGTACTTTGGAAGCTTAAAAGATGAATAAAAAGACAAAACACACTTTTGTACGAGATAGAATGTGATCAGTGTTCTGACGGACAAAAGGAGATAGTGGTCATGAGCATCTGCCAGCGATCACTGAAGGTTTTACATGTTCTTTTTGCTAATTCATCAGTTGTGTGTTTCCGGAACCCCATTTGGGATTTTCTTGGCAAAGACATTGGGGTGGTTTGCCATTTCCTTCTTTAGCATATTTTACTGATGAGAAAACTGAGGTAAATGTTGATAAGTGACTTGTCCAGGGTCACGCATCTAGTAAATGTCTGAGGCCAGATTTGAACTAAAGTCTTCCTGACTCCAGGTCTGGGGACTTTTACTCTCCACTGTGCCGCCTACCTGTCCTTGAAGGTTTTATATTGGAGTTATTTAATCTAAGCCTTGAAAGTTGGGTAAAATTTATAAAGATGGAAATATGGTGGGGGAAGGTATACAAGCACAGAGAAGACCATGAACAATGTTAGCACAGTGAAAGGTATATGTGAGAAAAGGCAAGAAGCCAATTTTTCCTTTATTCAAATGGAGAGCAATAAATTCATAAAGGTATTCAGGGGCTATTTTATGGAAGAGCTTAACTACCAGGCCTAGTAACAGCACACTCATCAAAGACCTGTACTCAATTGTTTACCAACATATAACGTCATGATTACAGTTTAAACAATCTCTCCCACTTAAGGAGAGAAATAGAATGCTATCTCCTTCTGACTGAAGAAAGCAGGGCTATAAATTAGGAGGTCTTTATTCTTTTGATGGTTTTGCCTCTAGCTGCATGACTTTGGGCAAGTTATTTATTCACTGTGGGCCCCGGTTCCTTCTTCCATAAAATGGAGATAATAATACCTGTAGTCCATATCTCATTGGTCTGTCCTTAGGATCACTAGTATTTTATTAACTTTTAGGTACAACATAAATGCTATTTATTATAACTGCAGTCCTCGTGTTCTATTCTTAATTTTTCTAGCTTTCCTCTCTTTCTGCAGATAGAAGGGGATAGCAAAGAAACTAAGATGACTCCTTTAGTTAGCCAGAATGGTCTATATGGAATGAACATCTTTGTAGTTTAAACACTGAAAAGACAGGTGGGTATATTCTAGGACAATAAATCCAGACACTTTGAGACCAAGTCAGTCCAAAGGCTGAGGATAAATATCCAGAAAAGGTTTGGATTATATATCAACATTTGAAGTAAGGTATTAATGTGGACGATGGGAAATTGTTCCTTAGGTATTTATCTTTTTAGAAAACTCCTTTTAACTAGTCTTTATTTTTAAAGTTTTTTTTAAATGGTTTTGAACTTCGCAAAAAAAAAAAAATTAGACAGAACATTTATTGAGCATTTACTATATGCCAGGTCCTGTGTTAAGTCCTGGGAATACAAATATAAGCAATAATAATAATTAAAAATAATGTCTCTACCTTCAAGAAATTTACATTCTAGTAGGGGAATGACAACATTTAAGAAGGAGCTGGAACCCTGGGGGCAGGGGGGGGCGGCGGCTCGGAAGGCAAAGCATCAAAGTGAGCAGAGAGTCAGACTGGCCTGGGATCTGGCCCAGGGATTTGCCAGTTAAAGAAGAAGCTCACACAGTTGAGGCTTCTCTAGGAGGAGGAGGAGCCTGCTGAAGTGGCTGAAAAGTCTGAGGCAGAAAAGGAGTCGCTCCCAAAAAAGGATTATTTGCTTTTTGAAATATATAATAAATTGTAGACACTATTTTAAAACCATATCTGTGCCTCCTTTAGAAGGTTCTTCCCCCCCTCTTCTCCCCTTGACTTCCCCCTTTCCAACCTTCCCACTCCTCTTTCTTTCTCTATCTCTTCCCCCTTTCCCCTCTCCTGATCCCTCTTCTCTTCCCTCTCCCACCAATGTTGCTTTGTTTCCCCATTAAGTTTGATACTTCTACTCCAAACTGCACGTCCAACTCCCCTTTGTCTGTTTCAGATCAAAAGAGGGTCACATGATGTCCACTCCCTCTACCACTTCATCAACATTCTCTATATTCTTCACAGCCAATATATAGGGAAGCAACTCCTGTGAAGAAAGAGCTGGTCATGCCCAGGAATTACAAACTAACTGCCCCTGACAGGGTAATGTAGGCATGCAGGAGAAGAGATAGGCAGCATCATGTACCAGGCAATTCAAACCACCATCAACACAGTGACCACCATCTGCCCAACAGAGACATCCCAGACCCCTGAACCCAAGAGCCTTTGGAATAGCAACACTTGCAGCAGTGCCTGTAGGCATTATCCCAGGAAGTAATCACAGTGGAGACACAGCCTAGCAAAAACCACTAAAGGGACTACCTCCATAGCTAATGAACACTCTTTTGAAAAGAAAGTTCTTACCACAGAAATACTTGGCACTGTAGAATAGTTAAACATTAGGAACTGATTTGATTTCATCGGTGGAAATGATATTGCAGAAGATACATACATCTACTTTGCCACTTCAAGCTAAGGACCATGGGACCTTTCCAAGTGACTTACAGCTACCAATGAGGAGAGGAGAGATGAAGACAGGAATAGGAATACAATAAGGAGAAACAGATTCTGGAGAGAGTCCAGGCATATGTAATTAAACCATTGATTCTCCTTCCAGTTCTTTCCTCTTAATGAATTTTTAAAATTCTTGATTCATTTCCTCTATATATCCATGATGTTCTTGTGTAAAATCCATTTTTCTCCTTTGAGTCTTGGATTACAGTTATAGTTACTCTCCTTTTAGGCTGGATTTGAGGGAATCTCTTGAACAACAATAATTTTTAGTGGCCCATGTTTTTTATTTTCTCAGTTCTCCAGTTTTATTTCAATGTAGCTTTGTGCCAGAGCCAGGCTCTTACATATGCCGTGCTTTTGAGCACAGTGGTCAGCCCTCCATGGACATGACCCATCCAGGTACCCTGTGTTCCTGTGCTGACCTCCATTTCCTAGATTTAGGCCTCTTGGGATATCTAAAATTCTGATGGTTGGGTCTCCAGCAACCTCTATGACATCTCAGGGTAGAGCGTCAGAGATCTTGGTGATCTGAGCCATCCTGCTCTCAGCACTGTAATAGGCACTGTTACACTGACCTCTACCATTCTTGGTAACTTTCAAGGTCCCCAATGTGGGTTTCCCAATCCCTGAAGCTTTCATTGGGGAGATTTCCATTCAAATTGCCTCCGTATAGAGTCTTGTAAACTACCGTTTTCTCTGGCCCATTTCTAGCCTCACTGGGTGAATGTCAACTGGTTTGTTAGCACAGGCTTTACCAGAAGCCCCACTCCCCATCCCCTGTTTTCTATCACTTGTGAGCCTCTGACTAATTTTTGTATCGTTCAGGGAAGAAAGAAGTCACTTACTACAGTTTCTCACTGAATGTCTTGATAATTTTTGCTTGGGTACAATTTTCAGCATTTTGCTGGAGTAGACATATGGGATTTGGTCTGTCTACCTCCTGTTTGGCAGACATTTCACCCAGGAAAAAAAACCAACTACCATCTTTTAAATCCTTTTCAAGGATCTATGATCAATGTAGGTTATTCCCTCCCATTTGGTACAGATCACAAAACAATTTTTATCCATTTTCTTCCATAGATCTTCCATTAAGGATTCACACAAAATGCTAGACATTTTCCCTAGATCTTAACAGTAGAACATTTGGGCCACCTACCTATTTTAACCTTGCTCTCATCACTAGACCAGTGCAATATCTTTCCAAGCTGTGCACTTTCTTGATGACATTCCTTATGTCATTTTTTAAAAAGATGGGATCTCCCTTTCTCATTCAGGATGGAAGTGCAGTGGCTACTCATGAGCCTGATCGCACTTTGATAGGCAAAGAAGCTTTGACTTGGACTAGTTTGTCCCTCCTTAGCCAATCTGTTGGCCTCCAGTTCCCAAGGGTTCACCATAATAATGCCAAACAGTGCAATACCTCATCAGTTTAACCCACTGACATTCAGAATTCCTAATCTCAAGGGATCATCTACCCTCATCCTTTCTGGTACCTGGGATTACAGGGTACCTGGTTCTGCTTCTGGATTATAGGTGCATGCTTGAAATATGCAGTAGCCTATTCATAATCCCCCACACCCAAGAAGAATGGTCATCTGATTCCTGGTTAATATAGTATGGGCTGGAAGGAGGGAGGTATCGGAAATGCTTCCAGTGACAGTTGGTCTGCTGTGGTAGGATCAAGGTAATTCAGTTTAAGAAGGCTCAGTGCCAGAAGATTGATGGCCAAAGAATGTTTTCTTCATCTAAGGCATCTCATGACTATCCCATCCGAGGATATGGAGGGCTTCCAAAATGTATCTATGGATGTAACACATCACTTCCACTCTATGAGAGGAAGCAAGGCAGGACAGAGAGGAAGATATAAGTTCAAATACTGCATGTAACACTTATAAGCTATAGGACTGTGGATAAGTCATTTCAACTCTCTAGGTCTTAGTTTCCTCATTTGTAAAATAGAAAAAAAAATAAAGCACCTACTTCACAGGGTTGCTAAGAGGTTCAAGTATAAGTAAAGTGTTCTACAGACCTTAAAATATAATATCAATAACAGCTATTATTCAAGCACTGAATTAACCAATCCAGTTTAATGTGAGCTCTTTTCAGTTTTTAAAAGGCTAAAAAGGAAGACTGAGCCAAATGTGTTCACTTTTCTGTTTTAAAATGGAAACATCAAAGACAGATAAAGTAGCAACAAGTCTTTAAGTTCAAGGAAAAAAGGTCTCAGGGAGAAATAAAAGCTGAGAATAATTGGAGAGGGCTGCAGAGAAAAGGGGAAGAGACACCTGAAGTCCTTGCAGGTCAGTGAGAAGGTAAAAGACTTGGCTGAAATGCTTTACAAATACTGAAAATCATGCTTCAAATCATGGTGTAATGAAGACTGGCAGCACAATTAAAGTTCAGCTCATCATTTCAGCACTCAGGGTCCACATTTGGAACATTCATAGTATGTCAAGCATCACTCAGATGGTCAAATATTTAAACTCCTGCCTTACTAAATTATTCTGTTCAGTGCGGTAGATTGATACCTTGCACGGCTTTAAAAAGTAGGATGAGAGAAAAAAATTAAATTAAATTTTTAAAAAAGGAGGACAAGGAAAGAGCTATCAAAGCCATGTGATTGGAAGCAAAATTTGGATCATTTTTAGGAAAGTGAAGTTTACTTGAGAGAAAGCAAGTACAAAGAGATGTTATTTTAATGAAAAATGGGATTTTTGATGACCTATTTGTGTAAGGGAATAAAAAAACAAAAATTGTAACAAATAAATATTCTTCTCTTTCAAAACAAGTTGCAGGAAGTCTAAGTTTATGGGAAATAGAGTTGGAAGTGGCTTAGAAGCTATTTAATCCAATTTCCTTATTTTATAGAGGTGGAATTTTGTTGTTATTGTTCAATCATGGGGTTTTCTTGGAAAAGATACTGCCATTTCTTTCTCCAGCTCATTGCACAGATGTGGAGACGGAAGCAAACATGGTGAAGTGATCTGTCTAGGGTCACAGAGTTAGTAATTATCTAAGGTAAGATTTGATGAATTTGATGATGATAATAAGTCTTCCTGACTCCAGGACCAATACTCTACTCACTGTGCCACCTAACTGTCCCAAAGATGAGAAGACTAAGAACTGGAAAGGAACTTGGGTAAGATCATGCTAGTTATGAACAGCAAAGCCTGGATTTGAACTGAATCTTATAGTATGATATACAAGATCTATATAACCTAAACATTTTTTTCTTTTGTCCACTAGAGGTTTAAACCAAGGGTTCTTAACTGGGATGCATGAATTTGTTTTTCAGAAAAATACTGTGATAATTAAATGTCAATATAATTGGTTTCCTTTGTAGCCCTATGTATTTTATTTTATGCATTAAAAAAGGTTATTCAGAGAAAAATCCTTAGGCTTCACCTGTCAAAGGGCACATCAAAAAGGTGGAGAACACGTGCTTAAAGGCATCATGAATGATGGTGGGGGAGGCCTGTCATCATTCCAGAAAAGCACTTCAAATTATATGCATTCTTAGCAGTGGGTCAGTGTATCTTCGTCATTTGTAAAAGTCAATATATCTGCATAGCTGTGACTGTTCATGCTAATGTTGGTAGCATCATTGTTATTACCGGTGAAATGGATATGATTCCTCAAATAGGTATCACACCTCACAGAAACACAGAGGACTTCTAGTCCATCCCAGAGCTGAATAAGAAGCCCTTTACATCATTGCCCTTGACCTCCAAGGCAGTGTGTTTCAGCGGTGTGCCGTTCTACATGTTGAGACATTTCCCCACACACTGAAATCTGCCTCTCTGCAAAGTCTCCACATTGCTACTGTTTATTGTTGTCAATGTTCAACTTAGCAAGTATTTACTAAGCATCTTCAATCTGCTTAGTAAATGAGGACTGTGCAAGGTGCTAGGCACAAGAAGACAGAGTTGACTACAATCCTCGTCATTCAGGAATTTGTATTATACTGATTTTCATATGGTCTAGTTTCCAGTTCACTCGTCACCCCAGCTGCTGTCTTCTGGACTTGTTAAGCATGACAATTTTCTCCCAAAAATACACTACTCACAACTGAATGTAGTAATGGGCAATGCAGATCCCAATGAGACTATTGCTGTCCATCTTCCCAACACTAGGGCTCTCAGTACAAGTGAAGATGGTGTTAGCTTTCTTGGTTGCTATTTCACACTGGTTCAAAACAGACCAGAAGTGCATTATATACAACTGTGAGCATTCTACCTATAAAAATAGTTCAGTCTTCCATTTTTCTTCCTAATTCCTTTAGAAGGAATTATAAAGAAAATTCTGAAAATTCCTATTATAAGCTTTAAAAGTCTACTTGGAGAAGAGCAAAGATCAAAATGACATAACATGAGATTGTTGCATACACAAATGCCTTGGATGGAAATGTTGAGAAGTTGAACACATGTCTCTCGGAAATTCACGTTGATATACAAGGAGATCCCTTGGAGAGATGCTTGGGTCTGGTTCGTTTTGTCAGTGGTGAATGGAAGGCTCTTTAATTGGTTACAGAGACATTCAAAACGCCTTCAGTGCTCTCTCCCCTTTTCTCTTCATACACATTACCTTTAGCTTGCAATCTAGTGGGGTGACACATTTGCTCACAGCATCTAATGAGTGACAGTGTTCTAAGCACAGAGGCTTTGTGGCTTTCCCCCTCTGAGAGTGGCTCAGAGAAATGGAGCTCAGTTCTTAGTCTCGATTGTTCTTTTTTCTCTTTAGGTGTTGAGTGGAGTCCTCAACCTTCTGAGTTCAAAAGGTTCAGAGGGTACTGAGGTACCCAGCATTCCAGAAGAGGGGTTTGTAGCCAACACTGCATCAGTTCCCTAAAGAATAAGGAGAGACCTTCTAGACTGAGGCTAGCAGAAGCCAAGAAGAGGATTCATCTAGAAGCTTTGTTACATCTGGAAATGAACTTGGTAAGACCAACAAATTGAATAGAAACTGAGATGAGTTAAATCTATTACCACCTTAAGACTGAAGCGGGAAGGAAGACCGCAATCCTTGAGGTACTTTAGAAATAACTGTACATTTGTTCTTGTTGTATCTTTGAAGTAAAAAACATTATAAAGGCCAATTGACATTAAACAGTTAAATGGAACCAGGTGGTAGGAACTGGTACCTAATAGTGGGGGAAGAACACAGCTGGTGGGGAATCATGCCAATGGGGGTGAAAAGACACAACTACAACCCCCTCAAGTTGCTGTACAGCCTTGAGGGGAGAGAGAGGAGCTCTGGCTCTGGAAGAGTAAGACAGAACTATTTTCTATATTGAAATTACTTACCACCACAACAGTCATTAGATAGGCAAACCCCTTCTGAAATGTCAGAGAAATGTGTACAAAGTGTGAGTAGTATCCAACATAATCTTTAAACTAAAGAAATTCAAATAATCAACCCTCATCATTCTGAAAAAAAAATTGTCAGCAATATTCTGGAATATCTAAATCAACAATCTAATATATTCTAGTACATATTAAGCACAGGCTAAATACTTTCTTTTCTTAGTTCTAATTACCTTTTAAAGGATTTCATGTCCAGTAGCTATAAACAAATGCCTCGTGGTCTACTAAGAATGCCGCAAAACCAACAAGAAGAATAACAAAACTGGTGTGACTGATAGAAATTTAATTGTGGCTCTCCAGACTGAGTTACTGCTGTCAGTGTATGTGCTCAGCATAAAACACAAATCTATGAATATCCATAGTGTTTCCTTGACATACCAACTGTCAGAAATAGGTTTACGAGATTCAGTCTAATCTGAAATCTGCTATACTGAGCCATTATAAATCAAGATAAAGTAATTGACAAGCCATCTGAAAAGTGACACAATAAACCAAGATAAATATAAAATTAAAATGTAATTGGAGTGCCTTAAATTTCAGACAATTCACTCAGAAAGACTGAGAATAAGATAGTACCTAAAATTTAGGCCTTGCTAGAAAACAGCAATTTCCAGACACTACACAGTCATGCTCCTCTTAGAGACCAAGGCTTTCTTCATGATTCCACTCACATGTCACCTCCCAAAGGAGGTCTTTCCCAATCTTCCCAGCTGCTGGAGTCTTCCTACCTACTCTGCATGTATACCATACATATCTACTTACTTATCTCTATATGGTCCCCTAGATTAGAAATGTATGCTCCAATTAAAACAACTCTGAGGTACGACCTCACACCAGTAAGACTGGCTAATATGACACAAAAGGAAAATGATAAATGTTGGAGGGGATGTGTGAAAACTGAGACACTAATGCACTGTTGGTGGACTTGTGAACTGATCCAATCATTCTGGAGAGCAATTTGTAACTATTCCCGAAAGGCTAGAAAACTGTGCATACCCTTTGATACAGGATTACCATTGCTAGATCTGTATCCCACAGAGATCCCCAAAAAGGTATTTGGGGGGGACCTCTTTGTATTAAAACTAATTGTAGCAGTTCTTTCTGCAGTGGCTAAAAGTTGGAAATTGAAGGCATTCCCCATCAATGGGGAATGGTTGAACAAGTTGTGGCATATGACTGTAATGGACTATTATTGTGTTATAAGAAATGACAAGCAGGATGATTTTTTTAATGGAAAGATTTACATGAAGTGATACAAAGTAAAGTGAGTAGAACTAGGTTAACATTGTAAATTGTAACAACAATATTGTACAGATGAAGAATTGTCAATGACTTAGCTCTTCTAAGAAATACAAGGATCCAAGACAATCCCAAAGTACTCATGATGAAAAATGCTATCCTCATCCAGAGAAAGAACTGATCCAGTCTGAAGACAAACATATTTTTCCACCTCTCCATTCTGTTTCTTCCTTCCTTTCTTTTTCAAGTTTTCTTTCATGAAATGACTGATATGCAAATGTTTTACATGACAGAATATGTATAACTTCTAACAGATTGCTTACTGTCTCATGGGGAGATTTAAAGGAAGGGTTAGAATTTGGAGCTCAAAACTTAAAAAAAAACTGATGTTAGTATTTTTTTTACATGTAATTGGGGGAAAATAATATATTATATTAAAAAAAGAAAAATTTATAATCCTTGAGGGATGGAACTGTTTTGTCTTTGTATCCCTAGTACTTACCACACTGCATAACAGACAGAAAATGTGTAATAAATTCTTGTTGATCAATTGGTTGATGAGTCCCAAAGAACAGTGAAAATACGTTCTAAACGCCAAGATACACTAGTAAGGATTTGGAACTATCAAGAAGTATTTGTAGCCTTCCCTTACAGTTCTTCCATTAGTATCATTTATTCCATAATGTTTCTCTTAAAGTTTGTTGCATGCAGATAGAAACACATACTTCAACATTTCAAATAGTCATGATTTTATTGCCGTGGATACTCCATCACCACAGCTGATAATTTTTAATTGACTGTTAATGAGATTCAATAGTTTCAGTGACTAAAATTTTACTGCTCTGTGGTCAACTCAAAGGTAAATATCTCCAAATTGAGAAAGACTGGTTAAATACAATATCTATTATGTCATTGAGATCATACTCAAAGCCCTTTCTTCTTGGTTGAAGTAGACACACCTAGTGTTTTCCTATCTATCAAGAATTATGGGTTTGGGGCAGCTAGGTGTCACAGTAAGTAGAGCATCGGCCCTAGAGTCAGAAGGACCTCAGTTCGGATCAGGCCTCAGACACTTAATGCACACGCAAATAAAAACCTAGCCATGTGACCTTGGGCAAGTTACTTAACCCCAATTGCCCTCCAAAAAGCAAAAAAAAAAAAATTACGGGTTACCATGAGGGGTAAGAGTAGGAGTAGAAACATTTTGGCTAAATAAATAATATCAGTTTCTTTTATCCCCTCCACATTTATATACAACATGTAAATGTCTATGGGGCAGCTGGTAATGCAGTGAATAGAATACCAGACCTAGAGTTAGAAAGACTCATCTTCCTGAGTTCAAATCTTGCCTCAGACACTTATTAGCTGTGTGACACTGGTCAAGTGACTAAACCTTGTTTGTGTCAGTTTTCTTGTCTGTAAAATGAGCTGGAGAAAGAAATGGCAAATCACTTCAATATCTTTGCCAAGAAAACCCCAAATGGGGTCACAAAGAGTTAGACATAACTGAAAAAGAACTCAACAAAGTGATATAAACATACAGAACTGAACTAAAATTGTTCTCCTGACTTGTAAATTCACGTGTAATTCAATCCCCCTATTCACAAGAACTAATTCAGTGAAAATACACAATCATCTCTGAAGATACAGGGGTTAATAGCCAAAGGCAGAGAACTAGAGCATGTTTTCATATGAGAGATTCCTTCTACTGATATGTTTATAATTTGAGCATTGTCTCTTCTATTTAATATATCCACATGCTATTCCTATCACAAAGTATTACCACTCATTTGTCTGACAAAGGACAATTCATTAAAATCAAATGAAATCAAATGGTTCTAAAGGATTTCAGTATTTCCATGGACAGCAGGAAAGAAAGAGTTACAGATTTATGATCACAGAACACTTATTTACAATTATTTTATCCATGCAAACATAAAATCACTCAGTATGAAATCCACAAACTCACATAAAACAATTATTGATGAAAATAAGCTTAAAAAAACTTTTATTCTATAAGAATAGTTTGTTGTTTTTTCAGAACAATTCCCAGATAAATAACATGAAATAATGTATATTTTCTGGAACATAAATAACTGCCTGGATGCAAAAAATGGTAAGCACTGATAAAAATGGAAGATGTGCTTCTGAAATCAAGAAAATGTTGGATGCTTCCCTGTTGGGTCTAATTTTGTACCTATATGTAGGCATGCCTTTTCCCAACATGCCATTATGAATTTTAAAATTCACATTGCTTTTGCAAGTTAAGGATTTAATGTTTGATTCACAAATACTGATGACATGGACAGAGAAAAAAAAAACAGTTTTAGTGGGTAAAAAGTTCAGAAATTGCAAAAAAGAAGGAAAAGAAATTAAAATGGAAGGCTACCTAGACAACAAAAATAATGATAGTATAAATTGCCAAATAGCATATGTAGCAACTAAACCACTCCTAAAGAGATTGTGAATGTTCTGAATTAAGATGCATAACAATATTTAGGAGTTGAATGGAAGATTTCAATGTGACAACACAGAGTCATGTGAAATAAAATACTAGGAATGAACAGCTATCTGCAACGTTGAAGAGTAAGATACATAGTTGATTGAAATAGACACGCCAATGTTAAAGACATATAAATATTAACTGCAAATACATAATTGGCTGTGATTGCTAGTTAAACATTTAGCTAGTTCAAGAAGAAAATAATATTAATTAAAACAATGTAACAACTAGAAGCAAAACGATTTGAAAGAAATTTTCTGGAGCAGATGTTAAGTTTGGATCAAAGTACTAAAGATGTTGAATTTTGGGAGTAGGAGTGATTATTTTGTGGACAATGGTGAATTATCTTATATCCAAATACCCAGGCAATTTTTCCCTTGAGATCCCTACTTATTAATCAACAGCTACACTCTGTGAGAGGAAAATTATGTGCATGAAACAGGGAGACAGCTTTGCATTATAATCTAGCCTAAAGCTTGTCATATTTTTGGTGATAGAGTACTAGAATTAATTTTTTTTAAAAGCCACTTCATCAGGATAGGTCTTTTTAAAAACAATGTAACAATTTAAGGCCATAATGATAGAGAAAATTCAGCATTGGGTACCAACTTTCATAAAGAATATTGATCACCTGAGAGTATTCAAAGGAAAATATCCAGAATGATAAAAGGATTTGGGGTTAAGCTCTAAGAAAAGGCTTAGATTGGAAAACAGAAGAATGAAAGGGAATAAAAGTGTTATATTCAAGTACTGGAAGCATTCACACCTGGGAGAAGAGAACAGATTTATTCATCTTGGTACCAGAAGTCAGAACAAGGAACAATCAGTAGAAAGGACAGAGAGACAGACTTCAGCTTGATATCAGGGGAGGGGGGAAGATAGTCTAAAAATTAAGACTATACAAAAGATGACTGGGCTGCCTTTGCATGATGCAATGGTTTCACAACCACTGTAAATCTCCAAAGACTAATGCTCACTTAATGAATGTATTACAGAGAGTATTTTTGTTCATATATGTACTGCACTAACTGGCCTAAAAGTTCCCTTTTAACTTCAAGATTCTACATAAGTATTTCCTATTACTTAAAACCAACATTAGTAAATTTCCAGAAATACAATTCCCATTTCTCCTAAGTGAAAAGGAATTAAGCAATTGGCATTGATATGGGTAAGGGGAAAAGGAACACTCAATATTCTGATTTATATTTAGGAGAATCTTACTGTTATACTGGATAAGAGAAAAGGGCAAAGTGGGCTAACTGAAAGTTTGTCACTTTATATAAAAATAAAGTCATGTGACAGGACTGGAAGAGGAAGCTGAACACAAAATCCAATCAAAAGCTATGCTATATTAGGGGGCAGCTAGGTGGTGAAGTGAATAGAGCACCAGCCCTGGAATCAGGAGGACTTGAGTTCAAATGTGGCCTCAGACACTTAACACAAAAACTAGCCGTGTGACCTTGGGCAAGTCACTTAACCCCAATTATTCTCCAAAAAGAAAAAAAAAAAAGCTATGCTACATGATAAATCATCAACAAAACTGTTCTTTTTTTAAAAAAAAATATCCTATAGATATATTCACATATATTTATTCCTGTGTATATGTTCAGTGTAGGAGATGATAGATTGATAAGTAGATATGTTTCTTTTTTGCTAAAAAGCTTTCATTATAAATGTTTTCTTGTTGATTTTAACAGATCTGTGATTTCATGGGTGTAGGTAGCTCACAGTGAGGAATTCTTTATAACAATGGAGATTCATACCATTTAAATAATAAATAGATCCCTGGAGGATTAAAAATTTATTCTTTAAAATTGAAATAATCTTTTATTCACTACTTTATTGGAGACACAGAATGAAACAAAGACAAACAGAAAAAAGTTAATCATCAGGGTTGCACAGAGAAGTCCAATAGAGATTAAGACTAGAACAAAAGTTTTCCCTACTGTGGGGTTAGCTCTAAATACAACACACTGCCTGTTACTGCTTTTGCCAGTGATTAAAAAAAGTATTTTCCTTTAAAAATTTGTATTCATGGGGACACATTGGCAAATGTCACAAAATGGTATGAAAAAAAAAAAGAACTTCAAGCAACAAAATAATTTTCAGATCAGGATAATGTGGCATAATCAGCCAAGCAATCTGTTTGATGATTCTACTATTAAGACACTGAAAATTATCCAAAAATAGTTCAAAACAAAAGAGTGTGTTGATTCTGGAGACTGAAAGATCTAAGACTGTGTATTGCTAGATCAACCCTGTAGTCTTCAACCTCTATCCCAAAAAGTTACCAAAGGAACAGGTCTGACTATGCCATGTCCCACTTCAAGATTCAGAAGTTTGTTTTAGTTTTTGTTTTCTTTGGTGGAGTGGAACACTGAAAGCCATCATGACATAGGTCCATGCTGCTTTTCAAGATTTATACATTAAAACATTTAATACACTCTGAAATTCAGGTCATTTGTCCGGTTGCCTATACCTCATCAACAATATTCCCTTTCCTATCCTGATGCCTTTGAACAAGCCATTCCAAGCACATTGCATTCTCTCCTCACTTCTGCCTATTTGATGTCCCAAGTTTTCTTCAAAGAACAGCTCAAACACCATTTCTGACATGAAGCTTCGACAAATGCCACCAGCCAACAGTGCCTCCTCTTCTAAATTACCTTGAATTTACATTGTATAAATCTTTATCTACTTAAAGCATGTGTATATGTTGCTTTCCCTGATAGGATACAAACTTCAGGAGAGACAAGGATTATTTCATCTTTGATTTTGTAGCTCCACAATCATCAGTGCCTGGATGAGAGTTTGAGCTCAATAAAGTGTTTATTGAATTGAACAGAACTAAATTTAGAAAGAAGCATTGAAAATGGCAAGAATCTGGGAGTATATTATAGTCATGTCTTTGAGCCAATAACCTCATTATTGACAACATAACCTATGAATGTTATAAAGAAAGAAAAGCTAATGAAATTGTTATGACAAATTTGTATGTGATTGCAGAAAATAAAATTTAAAAATTAAAAAAGCCACAGAAACAATCAGAATTTCCAACAACTGG
Source organism: Gymnobelideus leadbeateri (assembly GCA_011680675.1). Taxonomy (NCBI): domain Eukaryota; kingdom Metazoa; phylum Chordata; class Mammalia; order Diprotodontia; family Petauridae; genus Gymnobelideus; species Gymnobelideus leadbeateri. The sequence continues at coordinate 321,267 of WOXC01010269.1, forward strand.
GAAATGGATGAAAAATCTGTAATATATAATTGTAATACAATGTGGCAAAGTAATTGAGAGTGGAAAAATATGAAAAATACAAATATAGAAAGATATACCACATAAGATGAAGCTGAATCAGATTAGTATATACTCTCTCTCTCTCTCTCTCTCTCTCTCTCTCTCTCTCTCTCTCTCTCTCTCTCTCCTATCATGGCCCCAGAATCTGGGGGATAATTGTGTTAAATATCATCCCTTGCCATATGTTCTTCAGTAGTAAAAGGGAATGTGGGGGGTGAGGGTGGGAAGAGGTTGTCCTTTAGTCATTGCCACTGACTTTAAACCAGATCAACTGTGTTCCTCCGGATTTTAGGGGTAGAGTTGGGAGTATTCTGCTTCCGTTTGTCTCCTTAACATGATAAGAGCATTTCAAAGGTATAATAAAAGCAAACATACAAACGTTCCCCCATTCACCTTGGGAGTATCTGAACATCTTTCCTCATTTGCTGGGATTATTCATTGTAATTCATAATTATGAAGGAAAGAGAAGAAAGAGGGGAAAAGAGGGAGAGAGATCCTTTGCAAACGGAATTAAGTCCTGAGATAGAGAAACAAAGTGAACAAAAAGCAATACAAAGCCGAAGTATATGTAACACAAAAGCTGCTACAGATAACTATATGCTAAAGTTCATAAGAGTTTAATTATTTTGTTATATTTCAAAGTTAAGCGCATGATAATTAACAACTCCAAAATAACAGCAGATCTGTGATTTTGTCAGTGTAGGTACTTCTTCCAAAGATGCTGACCCCAACCCCCTGTGACTGACGTTCTTGCCCAAGTTCTCCCATATATCTCCCACAGGAAGTCCACTTAACATGCTTCCTCTCCTTTTCTTGATAATACACAGATGTGCACAGACTGTACATGTTACCCCTTATTCTCACTACATAACTTAATAACTCATTTGGGTTTTTTTAAGGGATGTCCTATGGATAACTGCTTCTCAGAAACCTGAGTCCTACTTTAGTTGCAAAAAGAATTTCATATAAGGAGTCTGTTGCTCTAATAATGATGATGTTGATGACGCTGGTGTTGATGATGATGATGATGATGATGATGATGGTGCAGCAGGTCACTACTTTTCTTCAACCTTAACCAAGTCCCATTAAGTAGACTAGGAAATAAAGATCCCAAAATCATCAGCGTCATATAAACCACTTACAAATCCAGTAAATTAGTCATTTGAAGACTTGCTTGTAAGTATGAGATACTGCCAATACACACATAAGTTACATTGATAAGAAAAATGAAGTTAGATGCTTTGATGAAACTGACCATTCAAACACCCTGACAATTCAAATCTGATAACTTGTGTGACATACATATCACAGAGAATCTAAGTGCAAGACTTAAGAATGTAAGACTCTGGGAGATACCTTCAATTAATCCTGTCCAATCTACTTTATCAGTATTGACAAATTTGAAGTGTAAACAGAAAAATAGGATATTAGACAAGAGTGCAAAGTTTTTTTTAAAAGAACATGCATGGCTATAGGTATATTTCTTCCAATTGTGGCACTCTGACAAAGGGATTATTTCTCTAGACATTCTTCATTGAGTTCAGTGACTCAGAAATTCTCAACCCCCTGACCCTAGTTTTGTCCTCTGGAGCAATGCCCCACTCCCCAAAAAGAAAAAAAAAACAAACCCTGATCCATCTTCCACATAAAAGACCTCCACATATACCATGTTCACTTTCTTATCCTCTACTGATTAAATGTCTTCAACCATTCATCCAGATTACTTTCAAAGAGAAGTAGAATCATTCAAATGTAGTAAATACAATTTACTTCAGTAATTCATTTTTTTCTATTTTAGAAAGGTCCCTCACCACATTTATCTAATAAAATATTCTAAAGGACAAACTACAATAGTATTTTAATATAAAATAATACATACAAGCCACGGTATACCCAACCAAATGGGAATGATGGAGTCTTAAATAGGGATATGTCCAAAAAGTATGACTAGTTTTTCATCTGGTTTTGGATTAAAACATATCATCTTTACTGTACCTAATTAGTTTTTGATCTGCTGTAAGATTAATACTTAATTCAGCCTATTGACAATGATTTCTAAGAATGAACAATTCCCCCTTTTAATGCACCATTTTATTGAAAACTTTCATTTCCTTGAAAGCTCCAGCTTCTTTCTTACGTTGTTAATATACAGTTTGACATCAAGATCTTTAAAGAGGAAAAGAAATAACCTGCTAATCTTGGTTCCTTTTATTCAGGAATACTGTAGGTAACAAGATAAGTCATTAAAATAATTTTTGGAGTCAGTTATGAGTTATTCCTGTTAACATAAAAAAGTATAACACAGATAACTTATGTGCAAAGATGAGAAAAGAGAAAAATGCAAACTAACTTCATCCAGGAGTGTTCAGTCACTATTTTTGTTTTCTTAGAAGTATGAGGTTTGAGGGGCGGCTAGGTGGCGCAGTGAGTAAGAGCGCCGGCCTTGGAGTTGGGATGACCCGGGATCAAAATCAGCCTCAGAAAATGAGCACCCACACATAAATAATGACTAGCCGTGTAACCTTGAGCAAGTTACTTAACCCCAATTGCTTTAAAATTTTTTTAAAAAAAGAAGTATGAAGCTTGAGTATTATTATTATTATTATTATTATTATTATTATTATTAGTGAGATCATTGTAAACAGAATTCACTCAACTATTAGAATAATTTTGAATGTACTTTTTTCTATATTAAGGAGATCTACATACGCATATGTATATAGATCTATTAAAAAAAAACCTCATATTTCTAAAAATAATGTATCCAAGAATAAAGTTTATTCTATTTTTTGGAAGGGAGAAGGCAGAGACAAGATGGAAGAGTAAAGGCAGAAACCCAACTGAACTCTCCCAACATTCCCCTCCAAACAACTTATAAATAATTCTTCAAATCAAATTTTGGAGCAGCATAGCCAACAAAAGGACAGAGTGAACCATCTTTTCTGCCTAAGACAAGTTAGGATGTCAGCAGGAGACATCTGCAATATCAGCACAGGGTTGGTCTAGAGCACACAAGGCTACAGAACCAGCAATGTAAATGGCTGTGGTAGTGCCTGCAGCAGCTTCTGGAGTTCTCAGCCCAGAGACAGCTACTGGTAGGTGGGTGTGGGGGGGTGGATGGGTCTAGATAACTGGTCAGAATATGATTATTGGAGACCCTTTGCTGGCACTGGGTGCAACTGGCATTGACTGGCAACTCTGCTGCTCATAAGCAGTTCTTGGTCACAATTCCAGGTTGAAGCAGAGTGTTCATGATTGTTCACACATCCAAGGCAGAGGTGAGCATTAGTATTTATGACTGCATAAGAGCTGGGCACCTGGTCACAATTCCATGGTTGATAAGAGCTTGGAACAATGCTTGCCCATGTGCAGGTGAGAAAACTGATTTTAGGGGCGGCTAGGTGGCGCAGTGAATAGAGCGCCGGCCCTGGAATCAGAAGGACCTGAGTTCGGAGCCGGCCTCCGACACTTAATCCACACAAACAAAAACCTAGCCGTGTAACCTTGGGCAAGTTACTTAACCCCAATTGCCCTAAAGGGGCGACTAGGTGGAGCAGTGAGTAAGAGCGCCAGCCTCGGAGTTTGGATGACCAGAGATCAGATCCGGCCTCAGAAAATGAGCACCCATGCATAAATAATGACTAGCCATGTAACCTTGAGCAAGTTACTTAACCCCAATTGCTTAAAAAAAAAAAAAAAATAAAGAAAAAGAAAACTGATTTTAACTTGAAGTTCAAAGTCAAGAAATAGGTAGGGACAATGAGAGAAGGAGAAGAAGGGGAAAGAGAGAAGGAAAAGGAGAAGGAGAAGAAAAACAACAATGAGAACAACTCTTTGTGGTGGCAAAGAATTGGACACTGAGAGGAAGCCCATCAATTGGGGAATGGCTAAACAAATCGTGGTATATGAATGTAATGGAATACTATTGTGCTATAAGAAATGATGAGAAAAAATTTAAATTGTAAAAGAAAGAAATGATAAGCAGGCAGATGTCAGAAAAACCTGGAAACCCTTGAATGAACTGATGCTGAATGAAGTGAGAACATTGTACACAGTAATAACCATGATATGTAATGACCAGTTTTGATAAGACTTATCTCTCTTAGCAATGCAAGGATTCAAGACACCTCCAAAGGACTCATGATGGAGAATGCTGTCCACATCCAGAAAAAGAACTGTGGATTCTGAATGCAGACTGAAGCATATCATTTGTTCTCTCTCTTTTTTTCTTTTTTGCTTGTTTCTTCTTTCTTGTGGTTTCTCCCATTTGCTATCATTCTTCTTTACAATATGACTAATGTGAAAATAGGCTCAATATGAATATGTAGATCCTATATCAAATTACATGACATCTTGGGGTTTGGGGAGGGGAGAGATGGGGAGAAAATGTGGAACTCAAAATCTTATGGAAGTGAAAGTTGAAAACTAAAAATAAATATTTTTTAAGAAAAAGGAGAAGAAGAAGGAGGAGGAGGAGAAGGAGGAGAAGGAGAGGAAGAACAAAAACGACGATGACGATGATGATGATGATGACAACAACAACAACAACAACAACAACAACAACTTGACCATAAAAAGTTACTATGCTGGCAGGGGAGATAAAGACATAAACTCAGAACACAGCAATGTGAAAACAGATACAGTGAAGATTCAAAGAAAATGATTGGACACAAACCCAAGAAGAATTTCTGGAAGAGTTAAAGAAAGAGAAAAGAGTTATAGAAGAAAAACTGGGAAAGAAATGAAAGTAAAACAAGAAAATTATGGAAAGAATAATAGCTGGTAAAAGAGGTACAAAAATACTTAAGAAAATAACACCTTAAAAATATAATCATTCAAATAATAAAAGAGAAGCAAAAGTTCACTGAAGAAAAGATGAGCTTAAAAAGCAGAACAAGCCAAATGGAAAAAAAAAGAAGTACAAAAATTCAGTGAAAAAAATAATTCCTTAAACATTAGAATTGACCAAGTGGAAGCTAAGGACACTGATATTTGAAGAAACAATAAAAACAGTCAAAATAATTTTTTAAATAGGAGAAAATGTGAAATATCTAATTAGAAAAACAACTGACCTGGAAAACAGATTGAGGAGAGATAATTTAAGAATTGTTCAACTACCTGAAAGGTACGCTCCAAAATAATGAAAAAGTCTAAATATCATATTTCAAGAAATTATCAAGAAAAACTGTCTTGTTATCCTAATCTCAGAAGGTAAAATACAAATCAAAAGAATCTAACAATGGTCTTTTGAAAGAGATCTCATAACAAAAACTACCAGAAATATTATAGTCAAATTCCAGAGCTCCCAGGTCAAATAGAAACCATTGCAAGCAGTCAGAAACAAACAATTCAAATGTTGTAGATTTACAATCAGGGTCATGCAATATTTAACAGTTTCCATTTTAAAGGAGCAGAGTTCTTGGGATTTGATATTCTAGAAGGCAAAGGAGCCAGGATTACAACTAACAATAACCTACCTAGCAAAAGTGAGTGTAATCTTTAAGTGAAGAAAATGGATATTTAATCAGATAGAGGACTTCTAGAGTACTTCTAGGCATTCCTGATGAAAAGACAAGAGTTGAATAGGAAATCTGATATTCAAACACAAGACTCATGAGAAGCATAAAAATGTAAACATGAAAGAGTAATCATAAGGGAATCAATAAAGTTAAACTATTTACATTCCTATATGGGAAAATGATACATGTAGCTCTTAAGATCTTTATCATTATTAGATCAGTTAGAAGGAATCTACATAGAGCATGAGTCAATTATGATGGGATGATCTCAAAAAAAGTGAAGGGATGAGAAAGAAATATGTACTAGGAGAAGGGGAATGTGAGAGGTAGAACAGGAAAATTATCCTAATATAAAAGAGGCATACAAGGAGGATGAGATTTTATAATGGATGACAAGGGGGAGTGGTCCTATGCAATGGTTGAATTTCACTGTCATCAAAATTTGTTCAGAGATAAATACACACACATAGGAAGGCAAATTAAGGGAGGTAGTGGTTAGATGTAAAAGAGACTTTTGAGGAGGAACAGGATAAAAAGAGAGAGAGGATAAACAGAATAAAATAAGACAGGAAAATACACAGTAATCATAACTGTGAATGTGAATGGAATGAACTCACAAAACAAAAGTGGATAGCAGAATACATTAGAAATCTTAATTCAAAAATATGCTGTTTACAAGAGACCCACTTGAAAGAGAAAGGCACACACAGAATTAAAATAAAGGGCTGTAACAGAATCTATTATGTTTTATTGGAAATAAAAAAAAAGGCAGGAGTAGCAATTGATTTCAGACAAAGCAAAAGCAAAAGCAGACCTAATTAAAACATATAATAAGGGAAACCATATTATGCTAAAAGTTATCATAGATAATGAAGCAATATTTTTTCAAATGGATGAACTTCCTCTGATATAGGTTTCATTTCTCATATATGAAGAGAAATAACTCAAATTCAAAATAAAAAAATTAGTCATTCAACAGTTGACAAATAGTCAAAGAATGTGAACAGGCAGTTTTCAGAAGAAGAAATAAAAGCTATCTGTATACATTTTTAAAAATGCTCTAAATCACTATTAGAGAAATACAAACTAAAGCAACTTTTCAGTACCACCTCACATCTATCAGAAATGACAAATGCTGGAGATGAGAGAAAATAGGTACACTGATAAACTATTGGTGGAGTTGTAAACTGGTACAGTCATTTTAGATAACAATTTTGCAACTATGCCCAAAAAGCTATAAACAGACCCTTTGACCCACTTTTGGATCTATATCCCAAAGAAAGTAAAGAAAAAGGAAAAGTATTTATATGTATAAGGATGCTTGTGGCAGCTCTTTTTATGATGGAAATTGATGGGGTGCTTATTGACTTAGGAACAATTGAACAAGTTGTGGCATAAGATTGTGCTAGAATACTACTGTGTTGTAAGAGGTGAAGAAGGGGATAGTTTCAGGAAGGAGAAAAAGAGGCTGGAGGTATGTGAACTAAAGCCAAGTGAAGTGAGAAGAACCAGGAGACCATTGTGTATAATAATAACAGTGTTGTAATGGTGATCAACTGTGAAGACTTAGTTACTCCAATCAGCAAGGATCCAAGACAATTCCAAGGACCTCTTAAAGAAGAAGTCTCACTTCAGAGCCTTCTGATGAACTCTTGAGTGAAAATTAAAGTATATTTTCCTTGTTTTTAATCTCTTTTTGCAAAATGGCTAATGTGGAAATATTTTGCATTTCACATCCATAACTGATAGCATTTTGTCTTCACAATAAGTGGAGTAGTTGTGAGAGGGAAGGGGAGAATTTTGAACTCAAAATGTTAAAAGGAAGAATGTTTAAAAATAAATGACTGGGGCAGCTAGGTGGCGCAGTGAATAGAGCGCCGGCCCTGGAGTCAGAAGGACCTGAGTTTGGAACCGGCCTCAGACACTTAATCCACACAAACAAAAACCTAGCCGTGTAACCTTGGGCAAGTTGCTTAACCCCAATTGCCCTAAAGGGGCAGCTAGGTGGTACAGTGAGTAAGAGCACTGGCCTCGGAGTTGGGATGACCCGAGATCAAATCTGGCCCCAGAAAATGAGCACCCACACATAAATAATGACTAGCCGTGTAACCTTGAGCAAGTTACTTAACCCCAATTGCTTTTAAAAAAAATAAATGACTAATAATTTAAAAAATATAATTTTTTTGAATCAACATTGGCAAAAATATAAGAAAAACTATTTTTTTTAAATTCAGAGTTTGATGATTCCCTACTTCTTTGGAGTTATGACACACTACTGTTACTTTATGGCAGAGTTAACCATGGTAGTATCAGGAAGTTCAATCCTACTTCAGACACATGCCAGTTCCATACTCAGGGAAGTTACTTAACCTCTCATCCTCAGTCCCCTTATCTGAAAAACTGAGGATTATTTTGTAGCACCTTCAAGAGCTATTATGTTAATCAAATGAGATAATGTTGGCACAGCTAGGTGGTGCCACAGTAAACAGACAGCAGGGTTTGGAGTCAGGAAGACTCCAGACTCATCTTCCTGAGCTTACTTGAACTTGGGCAAGTCACTTCACCGTGTTTCTTCATCTTCAAAATGAACTGGAGAAGGAAATGGCAAATCACTGTAGTATCTATCAACATAACTCCAAATGAGGTCACGCACAGTCTGACATGACAGAAAAATGGCTGACCAAGAACATGTAGAGAAAAAGTGATTTGTCAATATTAATGTGCTATGTCAATTATAATTATTAACTACTTTGCCTTCTAAAATGCTATTTAAATGTCTATGTCAATATCATACATTTATTTCAGTGAAATAAAACCAAATTTTGTTTCTAAAAAGTCCTTAAGGCAATGGAGAAGCATCTGAAGTTTTGACCAGTTTCAACTCTTTGGAAAAAGTCACCCCTGTTTGTCCCTCCTCATATCCCAATCCCCACCCTCACTTTCCTGTCTTTTTTGTGTGTGGTCTTTCCACATTAGATTATAAGCTTCTTGAGGGCGGAGATGGTCTTCCTTTTTCTTATTTATATTCCTAGCTCTGAGCACTGGGTCTGATACATAGCAGGTGCTGAATAAATGTCTGTTCAATTGAACTTAACTGAACAGAAAACAGCTTTGGCTGAGAGTCAGGTAACTTGACCTTGGGCAAAATGTTTCATATCTCTGAGCCAGTTTCTTCATTTAGGACCACTATGATTATCAAATGAGATAATTTGCATGAAGCACTCTGAAAATCTTAAAGCAATATGTAAATATCAACTAGTAATAATAATTATCTCATTTTCTTATCTTTTTATCAGTTCAGACAGAAATTATCCTGGGCTAAGATAGCATTTTATCATCCTTTTATATTTAATGTTTTGTAGACAACTGAACAGGTGAATAAAATCATCACTTTCTCAATTTGATGTAAAACTATTGAGATGAAGACTCATCTTTTGTACATTCACTAAAAGCATCACTGAGAACTTCAATGACAGACAAGCTGATAAGAGATAAAATGTACCTCATCCTGTTCCACCTGGTTTTGATTTCTTCTGCTATACCTCTATATTTGTAAAGCTTTTCAATCCATGTGATTCAGAGATTATGAATATTTGGTAAAGCAATATCTAAAAAAATTTTAAAATTTTTCTTAATTTTTTTATGGTAGGGCTTAGCAATTGTGGGCAAAAGTTTTGTCCGTCGTAATAGGCCAGTTCTAGTACGATTCATTTATTTTGAATTCTTGAGGATAGTCTGGAAATTGTATGGGTAGTTCACTGTTAGTTTATCAAGCATAGCAAAGTTTTGGCATATAATTTTGACTCCTTGAACACATGTCTTTTTATGTATTTGGTAAGTGTTTAATTATTGTAACATGTAGTAATATGTTATACAGTTTCTTCTGTTTCCTGACCTAATCTGTGTCAATCAACAAGTCAAGACTTTTTAAGGATAACCCTTTACTAAATTTGAGGCAGAGATCATCTGATCCTGAATCATTATCATACACCCCTCCATTTCTGTAAACCACAAATGCCACCTGATGATGATTATGACTTCTACTACCATTACTACTGCTGATTCTTCCTAGATTTGCCAGTATCTCTTGGTGTGACTTTGGTAAAGTCATTTACTTTCTCTCTTCTTTAATTTTCCTATCTATAAAATAGTTTAGCTGACTGACCTTGCAAATCCTTTTCAATTCTATGACTTTGTCATTTATGATGAGCAACATATGTCATCCTTTGATTTCATGAAAAGTTGTGATGGAAATCACTGATTTGTTTAGGTAGTATATCACAAATCTTTGTAATGCCTGCCCTGTCATTTCTCACCCTATCTTCAGTATACAGAGTTGGTTTGCAATATATTTTGGTGGCATAACAGGAATGTACAATATTAAGTGAGAAGCTATATGGAAGAAACATTCCATTCGATTTATTAGATCTAGAGTGTTAGCCCTACTTCACAAAAGTGCTGCAATGAAAAGAGACTTAACAGGTTGTGCCTATTTTTACCTTAATATTTCTTAACAGTGGATGTAATAAAGTCTTATAAAAAGTTCCAGAAGTTCAACACTAGCATTTTGTAGTGATGTATCATCCCTTCCTAAGGCTAATTCATCCCTTAGAAGTAAAGAATTATGACTTTATGAGCCCATAGTTTTAACAACAATACTATTTCAGTAGAGTCTTATGGTTGTGAATCATGGCATACCTAAAAAGAACAATTTCATGGATCCAAGTGTCAACAGAGACATGCATGTTGGGCATAACTGGGTTGCAATATATAGCTAAACATAACTGATTCATAAGATAGCATCAAATAAATCTATACAGGGAGAATGCTGGGCTGGTCATGTAGTAAGACAGAAAACTGATAGTCAACTTGAATGCTTAACAAATACTCATTAAATATTAAAAGTTCTAATGGAGGGTCTCTTGTTCTTTGGGTGGATTCTGTGAAAGAATTATAGGAACACACAGAAGAGGATCATTAAGAGTGAAAAAGGCATGAATAATGTTGATTACATGGATAAAATTTATTTAATCCTTAGACAACTTAAAGTCCATCTCTAATTTCATTCTTGAAACCTTTTCAATGTGGTAAAACCTTCTTAGGCTTAGACTCTGCTGGTATGCCTTAGAGAATCCAATGTTACCTTCATGTTACAAGGATAAATTAGAGGAAAACATAGTATTTCTATTATTATTCTGTTAATTTAAAAAATCAGAGAGCTTTAAGGAACCCATAGAAATTATCTAACCTTCCTCATTCAACATATAAAGAAATTGAGGTAACAAACACAGTTGAAGAGCTAAGAATACAGACAAGCTCCCTTGACTTCCAAATTATTTCTGTTATACCAAGCCATCTCTCTTGTATTCAGAAAACAAAATTTTAAAATTGCAGGCACACCATCTATAAGACCATATCTTCCAGGCGAATACATGAAAATAAATGTGTAACCAAAGTAGAACTAGTGAAATTTCTTTCTACTCTAAAATTTAAATGAACATTCCCACAAATTTATTTGTATTCCCCATGTATTCAAAAATACAGTTCATTGAAATAAAAATATGTTTTAAATTAAGAGCATAGGGTACTTCAATGTGTTATTTAACCTATTATATGCTTGTTTTGAGTAGAAACAAGAATTTGATCATTAAGAAGATTATATAACTGACATAGTATGTTTATTTTTCAACAAAAACAGATTGACCTAGCATGAAATCCAAATGGAATTAAAAGTTGTCAGCTAGGTAAAACATACAGTGTTCTGTATAGTGAAACAGGAAGGTGCTAAAAAGTTTGACATAAGGGAATAAAATGTACAGAACTCTTCCATATCATCAAAATGCTAAGAAAAATTCTCAACAAGAGACTTGAAAATGATGCTAAATGGTATAAACCACCACTTGCAACTACATGCCAACTCAGGAAGTTAACAAATATGTGTCTCCAGATATCTATACCTAGGCAACTTGTAACAAAACAATAAAAAAGCCAACATTTGACAGAACAGCTATCATCAAAATCTGGCAAAGCCTGCATAATGATCTACTCTGGGAGACGTCCAAACTGAAGGTAGAGAAAATGACAACGAAAGCAGTACAGCCCGGATGCAAAGAGCAATAAAGCACAAATAAAAGGGATAAGGGCTAAATGCTTGGGAGTAGAAAATGAGGAAGAGGAAATGTGGGAAATGAGAATGTGGTACAGGGAATGAACAGCAGCCAGGTTTCTCAACGATGGTGCAGGTAGCCTACATGAGAAATCGGTATTATCTATGATGAATTACTCAGATTTGAAGCTGGTATTCATATTTCAAAAAAAATGAGTACAAAATAGAGGTATGATAAAAAAAAACATCTCCAAAAGCTATGTTCGTGCATCACCTCTACATGGAACAGAGATTGGGAACAAACATTTCGAGCCCATCTTCCCAATAATCAACTCCTTTACAATAGATGAGAATGACTAAGTAATGAATCCAATTTGGCAGCTATGATAGACCACAAAAGATATATTTCAAAATATTTATTAAAATATATTTTAAAAAACTGGGGATGAGAAGAGGGGGTGGGGTTTTCTGGTGGTGTGGGTAGTGGAGGTGAATAGGAAATCTTAGTCTTGATCAACTACACTTAAAAATAGCAAAACCCTTTACTGATGTACATCTTCCCTCGACCAGTGCAGATGGAAATATTTCTCCATGCCCTCTAACTCTTGTCTGTCACTTTCCCAAGATTTCCCATAGAATATCTACCTAACATAAAGTGGTATTTTCTTTTAATCCAATAAAAACTCTTTTAAGTTGTCTAAATTTCTCATACTGATCCAAATTTAGCACTCTTCCTATGACATCTCGACTTCTTTTGGATATTTGCAATCATTACTATCCACTCACACAACTGCCTTAATGTAAACCCTCACCACCTCACTCAGGGGTCTTCTGCTGCTCTATCCTCCTTCACTTTTATCATACGTGATGAAGTGGCCTTATCCATTACCAAGGTTAACCCCTGTCCTTGTTCAAGTGGTTCCCTTCGATCCTGTGTCCTCCAAAAGATGGCTCCTCTTGTCAGCCCTATTCTTTCCCTTTTTTCAATCTCTCCCTCTTTACTGGCTCACTTCCTACTGCCTACAAAGATGCCCATGTCTCCCCACCCTGAAAAAATCCTCACTTTGTCTTTCCATCTCTGTTAACTATCCTCCTCTTCAGCCCTTTGTAGCTAAACACAAAAAACTATCTACAATCCATACTGCCATTTACTCTCATGTCACTCTTTTCTTAACCCTGTATCATCTGTCTTCTGACCTTATCATTCCACTGAAACTATTCTCTCCAAAATTACTAATGATCTCTTACTTGACAAATGCAAATAGCCTTTTCTCAGTCCTCATTCTCCTTGACTTCTCTGCAGCCTTTAACACTGTTAATCACCCTCTGCTCCTTGATACTCTCCTCTTCCCTCTAGGCTTTTGGGACTCCACCCTTTCCAGGTTTTCCTTCTACTTATCTGACCACTCCTTCTCTGTCTCATTTGCTAGATCCTCCTTCAGATCACATCCTCTAACTGTAGGTGTCCCTTAGTCTCTGAAGTATCCTGGGTCCTCTTCTCTTCTCCCTCTATATTATCTCATGTGGTGATCTCATCAGTCCCCGCAGATTTAGTTTCCATCTCTATCCTGATGATTCCCAAACCTACTAATAAATGATTGCTGTTTGAATGACCGAGATCAGTCAGATGTTTTGTGTGTGTGTGTGTGTGTGTTTGTAAATTATTCTATTCATTTTCTACTTTTACAGATAAAGAAGAAGGAAGAAGCACCAAAGGAAGGGCCATTTTTGTATGACAATATTCAGCTATTTAGAGGTACATTGTTTAAGTAATTTATCCTGGCAAGTCCAAGAAAATGGAGTGTGCCTTAAAAAAAGGATGCCCCACTGAGACCAAATCAATTTTGTGCTAGGGTTATGGGGTCTAAAGCTGACATCAGTAATGAGAGGGCACAATGGAAGAGAGGTTTAAGGGTGTGGGGTAAGGGGTACACTTATACTCCAATTTTAAACAACATTGTTTTAATACTTCTGGAATATTATGTTCAGTTTAAGTCACTCAAAGAAGAAGCATTGCTAGACATACATATATTGAGGAAAATCACCAGGATAATAATAAAAAAAAAACCCTTAAAACCATGCCATATAAGAATGAGTTGAAAGAATTAAAAGTGTTTGGACCAAATAAGAAAAGATATGGGAAAAGGGCATGTTAGGTATCATTACCTATTTGGAGGGTGGTCACATGGAGGAAAGTGGCAGCTAGATGGCTTGGTGGACAGAGTACTGGGCCTACAGTCAGGAAGGTCAGAGTTCAAATCTGGCATCCAGCCTGAGATACTTACTTGTTGTGTGACCCTAGGCAAATCACTTAACTTCTTAGTGGATAAAGCACTGGGTCTGGAGTCAGGAAGATCTGACTTCAAATCTAGCCTCAGATACTTACTAGCTATGTGATGCTGGACAAGTCACTTAACCCTGTTTGTCTAAGCTCCTCACCTGTAAAATGAGCTGGAAAAGAAAACAGCAAACCACTCCAGTATCTCTGCCAAGAAAATCCCAAATGGGGTCACGATGAGTCAGACATAACTAAAACAACTGAACAACAACAACAAATTGCCAGATATATTGGGCTTTTGTAATGGATGGTAGGAAAAATCTGCCATAAACTCTGAAGAAAATCAGACAGTAAAGTAATAAGAATAAAGAAAAATGGTGTATAATAAATCTAGACATTTATTTATTAGACTCTTCAAAACCTAATGATACATAGTATTATGTTGATCTTTTCACAAAGCACATCAGGCTGATAACTTAGCATTAAAGTAATTGGAAGACTGTTGTACAACGTACAAGTGTGGACATAATACAATGCAGTCAGCCCTTGAAGATAATCTGCATTACTCTGGCAGCTACCAAATTATCAATCAATCAACACTTCTAATATATCTCCAGTCCAAAAAGTAATCATTTATACCTGTCTTGTTTCCTAACTTTGATCCAGTCTTCTTTCTATAATTGGTTCTGCCCTGTGTATATACACACATTTACTCCCCTAAAGAATTTTAATTGTAAGCCATAGACTAGCATATGATTAACGAAAATAAACTTGTTTTCTCTTAGAAGATACTGCACTGTAAATCTAGATAAATGACATAGTAGGAAGGATATTGGACTTGGCAGTAAATATGGCCGGCAGCTAACCCTAAAGCATTATTCAAATGTCAACAACAATATTGTAAATTACTGAAAGTTAGGGATTCTGTCCTTCATTTTGGTATCCCTACCACAGTATCCTACATAGAGTGAGTGTCAGATAAATATCTATGTAATTTTAATACTACCTGTGTTTTCTGTCTCATAATAGTACTGTGAATAAAATGTTTTAGAAAATATAAAACATAATGTAAATAGACTTATTAATAATGCCCATCATTTAATTTTATCATTATTTTAAAAATTAATTTGGAAGGCATATGAATCTACATATGTATATATATATGTATGTACATGCACATATACATATTTTTGGGAATTGTATCTATGCTATATAGACATAAAGAGATAAGAAAATGAAATAAGATGACCCTACATGTGACATGATATACCATGACTTTAACCATTCCATTTGTTTTTAGAGAATGGATATTTCTGGGGGTTTTGTGCTCTATGTGCTCTGGTAAAATGGGAGTTTCTTGACAAGAAACTGATATCAGAATTTGATTCACATTCAAATTTCTATACCACTGAAAATGGAAGTTGCAAGCAGTCTTTTTGGGAACAAGTACAATCCGTGCGGTTTCCCAGGCAAAGGCCATATGTGCATTCATGATTCAATGGATTCTTTTCCATATGTGTGAGTGGCTGCCTCTTATATTACTCACCCAGGGTTTGTGTAAACAACCAGTTATAGCTCAAGATAGCATGCAGGATGGAAACAGGGACATGCTGAGTGATTTAGAAAATAAATTATCTGACTATATTAGGCAAAAAAAGTCAAGCTACAGAAATACGTGCCACTAAACCTGACAAATAATTTCATAGGAATAAAATAATGATGAATAGAGGCAGTTTGCAGATTCTAGGAGTGTCCAACAAAGTCTGCTGGCCCATGACACTTCTGAGTATAGCCTAAACCACCAGATTGAAATGTGACTGGGAAATGTTTAAAAAATAAACAAAGATGCCATAAAATATAGATATTATATATATATATATATATATATATATATGTATACACATAGACAAGCATATTACATTTTACAACTAAGTCAAAATATGTGATCCTTCTGTACATTCTAGTGGCCCCCATTTTTATTTGAGTTGGACACTGCTGGTATGGTGGCCAGAAATCCATCTTTGGGGCTGGAATCACCTGAATTTAGGTACCACCTGAGATACACATTGTACGTGTGACCCTGGGGCCATACCTTACCCTCTCCATGAGCCAGGCCATCCTATAAGACTTGCAGACAGGGAGCCAGCCTCCACTGGAAGGAGTTTCCTCATCAATGTACAGTGAGGTTTTGGTGTATGCCTAGACCATCTAAGATAGTATCATCCCTGTGGAAAACAGAAGACCTGCTTCTAGGAGACTGTAGGATTGAGAAGTGCTTGGACCTTCAGCATTGGCTTGTAATGAGGTGGGGAGAACTCTATCCCTATTGCCTATGTGACCAGAAACAAAGGCATCTAAAATAAATTGACTAAGTGATATTGGATAAATTTTCTTGTGTTCCATTAGAGAATGAAAGATTTTTTCACTCATGCCATTTAGTCACAGATGAAAGCCCAAAAGCTGTCTCCTTCTCACTCCCCAAATTACATCACATGCCACTTAGGCCCTGAGTCTTTGACATTTTTTTCATGTTTTAGTAACAGAAACTAGCATGTCCAAATCCAGCCTGCAAGTATATACTACAGGAATCTGGGGGGACAGGAATCCAAGTAGAGTGCTGGAGACAACCCACCTAGATTTGGACTTTAATTCTATAGGATTAATACTTTTTGAGGAACTGAGCTACATTGGTGATCCTCCCTCTCCCCAGAGACTAAAGTGGATAAGAGTATTATTCTCTCAAGGACTTAGGAAAAATATTTGTACTTCATTAAGTGAATAAGCATTTATTAAGCATCTACTTACGTTCCAAGTACTATGCTAAGCCTTGGGGAACACAAAAAGAGGGAAAAAAAACATTTCCAGACTTCAAGGAACACACAATGTAATGTGGGAAACAAGCAAACAGGTGTGTGCAAACAAGCTGCATACAGGATAAATAATCTGCAGAAGGAAAGCACTAGAACTAAGAGGGGGCTGGGAAAGGCTTCTTGTACAGGTGGGATTTTAGCTGAGACTTGAAGGAGACCAGGAGGCAGAGATGAGGAGAGAAAGCACTCCAGGCACAGGGAACAGGCAACAAAAACGCCCACAGGCAAGTGATGAAGAGTCTTGTTCACAGAAGAGTCAGGAGCCCACTGTCATTGGACCAAAGGGGACATGACAGGGAGTAAAGTATAAGAAAAAACTGCAAAGGTGGAGGTGAGATGACAGGGACTAGGTCTCTGCCCTAGAACAAAGCATTGTCTATTTGATCTTTGAGGCAACAGGGAACCACTGTAGCTTGAATAGGAGCTGAAAAAGGTGATCAACAGTGTCAAAGACTGCAAAGAGGTCAAGTACAATGAGGACTGAGAAAAGGATTGGGAAACTGGGTAATCATTGATAACTTTGTAGAGTCATTTTGTCAGAACTACAAGGCTGGAAGCTAGATTTGTGTTTCTTCTTGCATATCTTTGAAATAAATATCCCTTTGAAAGGCTTATCTGATGTTAAGTGGTCAAAGGAACTAAAGTATGAGTGCCTGGGTACCTGAAAAGAGGGGATACAATCAGCAAGAACTCAAGAGAATGGAAGAAAAGACTCCCCAATCTTTTCAGGGCACTGGAGAAGCCTGTGGGGATAAAATGTAATAAATCTGGCCCCACATTGCACATGAATCCTCTATATAAATGAAATTACAGGTTTAGTACCTGTCACTGAAATGATGATTATCACCATTAGATGACTCATTGTCCATACCATAATAAAAATAATTGTTATTATTAGCATTATTTCCAGGCAGCAAAACTTTAACAATCACTAAACATTTACAAAAATACAACCCAGTAGCAAGAACTATAAATCAGAATTCGCTATCACTTATAAACAAACAAATTCCTGTGCCTGCCTAAAAAATGAACCTCAAAATATGCTGGACAAATACACAAAAAAACAAACAAAAAAAACCATACTACACCTGGATAATTATGACAGGACAGAACTGTTTCTCATAATGAATAAACCATAAAAACATTAATTCATACAAATTTGAGAACATTTTAAGTAGATGTCTCCATATCAAATAATTACATTCTTTAAACTATTTGAAATAAAAATCAAATTTGAAAATATAGAGACCTAAGAAAAAAATTAAAAATGATGTAGGAATATCATTCCCATAACCCTATCTTCTTAGAGTAGTCCCAAGGATGCTTTTAGTGACTATATGAAAGATAAATTTATTTTATCCCAACACAAATACACATGTATGAAGAGGAATGAGGTTATATGAGTGTGTACGTGTGTGTGGGCAGGTAGGTGTTTTAGTGGCTAGAGCACTGGGGCTGGACTCAGAAAGACCAGAGTCCAAATGTGATCTGAATCACTTAGTAGCTGTGTGTCCCTGGGAAAAGTGACTTAACACCTGCCAGCGTAAAACTAGAATAGGAAATGGCAAAACACTTAGGTATCATATGGTTGTACATATCATATATGTGTGTATATATGTATATGTGTGTATATACATACATGCATACATATATGTGTATATTATATATATGTGTGTATATGCGTAGATATACACATACATATAAACACATATACATGTAGTAATATTTTCTCAGTTACTTCCTAGCTCTGTGGCCCTTGACAAGTCACTTAACCCCTGCTTGCCTCAGTTTTCTTATTGGTAAAATTGAGACCGTAATAACAACATCTATTTCTCAGAGTTGTGAGAATCAAGTGGGTTAATATTTAGAAAGTGCTTAACATAGTACCTGGCATACAGTAGGTACTATATAAATATTAGCTATTATTGTTGTCGTTATTACAAAAAAATTAACTTATCCAAGCACGATTCTCCTTAAAATATATCAAATGAGATGAGAATGAGCTGTATAACAGTAATGACCATAATGTGATGGTGAGGATGATGACAGTAATATTTATATAGTACCTTAAGATTTCCAAGACATTTTTAAATAATATAGAAATGTGAAAATACACAGATACTCATTCCCCCTCCAACACTCTAACAAAGCTCTCAAGGGAAAAAAATAACAATAATTTAAGAAACTTATCTCTGTAGAAAAAATACTCCTCCTACTCAGGTCCTTAGAAATATATCCCATTATCTGAAGAAAGGGTTGATGTTTCCCTATCCTTTTTATATATTCTAGAACCAAAAAGACCACTATGTACTTTGTCCCTAGATAAACTTTTCCAAGGAGAAAGCTAATGTGTTTCTTCTAGTCATTCTATGATTTCTAAAAGCATTGCCCTAGTCTTGAAATATCTATCCATTCTATATATACTTTAAACACAATCCACAGTCTGTGTGTGTGTGTATATATATGTGTGTGTGTATGTTCTCCCTTCTACCTAATTGATGAAGATTGCCTGAGGACTTAGTTGGATAACCATGACTAGAGATTTTCAAGAAGAGTCTAGATGAGTACTTGAAGATGACAAAATTTAGAGCTAGAAGGAACCTTAGAAATTCTGTACTAGCAGAGCCACTCTCCCCTCCCCCCAAAAAGATGAGATTGAGACATTTTGCCAAGCAAAGACAATTTAAGAGGTCAGAAGTAGAGGTTTATGACACAAGTGTGGAGATTGGCATGGAGACCATGTGGATGAAACACCAGTGGTGGGACGTGTTGGTGGTGAGATAAGCATCAGGTGGCTTTGAGAGCTCTCATGCCAGAAACAGTAAAGGGATCTCGCAGCTATCAGGAAGAGATTATAAGGGACCCCTCTGCTAGCACTGGGTACAAGAACAGATGCTATTTGCCAAATTGATTGCCTATACCCAATTCTGGGTCACAGTTGCAGTGTGGAGAGGGGCTCTTTTGATATATAGGGAGCAGGTTTTGGTCAGAAGGGATCAGGACCCTGAAGAATAGCATCACTTTTAGCCCCAGGGAAACAGGGACCTAGAGGAACAATAAAGATTGCAATCCCAAGAGTTCAAGGGCCTTTTCAGGTAATGACCAGGTTGCAGATCAAGGTATCAATGACCACACCTCTTCTCAAATCACACAATCTTGGAAGTCCTGAAAATTTTCAGACTCTTAGAACTAACTCTGAAAACAACAGCACAAAATATCTGAAACTTGGGATAGTGCTTCTTCCACTTCTAGGCTGGGAACAGAATCCAAATTTAACATAAAGTTAAAAATCAAGATATAGCATGGGAAAAATGAGCAAACAACAAAAACAACAAAAAAAAACATGATCACAAAAACCTATTTACAGTTACAGGAAAGATCAAGAACAAGTTTAAAAAACAATGCATTCAAAACAGCAACAAGCAAAGCTTTAAATAAAAATGCAGTCTGACATAAGCCCAACAAGAATTCCTGAAAGTGCTAAAACATTTCTTCCCCCCAAATCAAATAAGAATGGTAGAAGAAAGTTAGGTAAACACCATTCACACAAATCAAGGCAGATCTAAACAATTAGAGACATATTAGTTGCTTATCAATAGGGTGAGCCAATGTAATAAAAATCACATTTCTACTTAAGCTAATTTACTTACTCATTTCCATACCAATCAATATAACAAAGAATTATATGCTCAGTGTAATTTTCTGGCATTTGAGTTGGAAATCTGTCAAAGGATGACACTTGGATAGTATATAACTAATACTATTTGTTTATATAGCTGTTAGTCACAAATAGCAATAAAAATAGTTTCTCTCTAAAATTTCTGAAGAGCACTTCACTTGGATCTGTTGCTCCTATCACTTAACACTTTGTATTGGATTTATCTATACCTACCACATTATCTTAACTCCCATCCTTCTAAGTGGAAGGAAAGATTCCCAAAGGCAGTGACTGTCCTTTCTTTTCTTTGTATCTCCAGGGTCTGGCCACACAGTAGGTTTAAAAAGAAAAAAAAAAGTAGTTGGAGATATGCATGCTTTATGGATTCCTGGTGATTTACAGTACCCTTTAATTTAAAACAATTTCCACTGACTATTGAAAACCTATTTTAAAGATAATTCTTGCTTTTGTGGTTTGCATGAGAGATTAAATAAGAATGTATTTGCTATGAAATGTAGTTTTACTCTTCTGATGAAGAAAATGTCTTGGGTATGACAACATCAGTTCTGATAGACTTGGCCACAATAGTTTGGTTTTGGTTTGTTTTTTTTTTCTTTCTTTCTTTCTTTTTTTTTTTTTTTTGGTAATCAGTGGACTATGTAGAATTGAGCAGGTCTAGGAATGTAATAAAATTCTGGCATAAAACACTTATACTCTATAGTCCTGAATACTGATTTTGCTCTTTGCATGCCTTGTATCAGGATTAAGTGTAAAAATGTCTGCTATACTAGTTAGGGACAGAAAGTCACACAGAGAAGTCCAGATTCATGAATTACAATTCTATGCAAAAACTTGTCCAGAAAACTTCTGACCATTTTATCTGTAGAACTGATTTTATGATATAATGGAAACTGGTCTTAGAATCCGGACATCTGCAATCTTGTCATAAATCTTCCTCCTTGTTTTCCTATGTCCCTTGGCAAATTTCCTAACTTCTCTGCACCTACGTTTCTTCATCTGTAAACTGAAGGGTTTAGAAAAGGTGATCTCAAAAGTCTCTTCCAGATCTAAAATGCTATGATTCCTAAGTTATTTATTAAATCTAGCATGCCAAGAGATTCTCCCCCAGCATTTAACTTGTCTCTAATTTTTCAATTAGAGGACATGGGTAATGGGGCATGCTAATTTAGCATAAGAACCATTTATATTAAAATGTGATCTTGGTTTTAAACTACTGTGAAGATATTAATCTCATTACCGCAGGATGTTGACTCTCAAAATAGTTATAATAGTAGTCAAAGTTTCTATATCCTACTTTCCAAAGACCTGTACTTTAGCTGACCTAGAGTCACCTAATTCAGATTGAAATTCCTGAAAATCAAGATTAAAAGAAAATAGAAATATTCATGTTTAATCTATCTTTCGTGTGATTTCTCTATTCTCTGTTTTGTGGGAACGCGCATTTCTTGTATTTTAATAGAGAAGTTCCATGGTTTGTTAACACAGGGAGGTTCCATCACGAGGAAATGTCCAGGCCAGACATATGCCCACTCCTTTACTCCTTACTCTGTTGTGTTTTTCTTCCATCTGCCTATCTTCTTTTTCTCAGCTCTTTTTTATGTGTATAAACTATGAGTAACCTGAGGGCAGAGACTGTAATTTTCCTGTTATTTGTATCTCTAATGCTTAGAATAGCACCTGGCACATAATAAGACCATTAAAATGCCTTCTGACTTTTTTTTTTTGCTTTTTTTTTTTGGGGGGCAATTGGGGTTAAATAACTTGCCCAAGGTCACATGGCTAGGTTTTTTGTTTTGTTTTGTTTTGTTTGTTTGTGTGTGTTAAGTGTCAGAGGATGGAACTGAATTTAGGTCCTTCTGACTCCAGGGCCAGCGCTCTACTCACTGCGCCACCTAGCTGCAATTTTTAATGGCACCCTTAAGTGAGGACAGAAATGCATGGAGAAGTTGGTTTAAGTTAAAGAAAATTCTGAAAATGGAAAAAAAAATTAGAATGAGAGAGACAAAAAATCAGAAAGGTAGAGACAGACAGAATATAAGAGATACTTTTGATAAAGTATTAATATAGAACTTTTAAAGCATTAATATAGATCCTATGTTAGTCCTACTTGTAACTCTTTAGATTTTTATAGCAGGAAGAAGGTGCGGACAAAAGAGAAACAGAAGAGTCAACAGTCAAACCAAAAAATAGGAAATAAAAGTACGATGAAATGAACTGAATTGGAAGGAAAGAGGCTATTTAAATGAAGAATGAGAGGGCCTGGGGAGATATAAATACAAATATAAGATGCTGCTTTCATACTTGTTTTAATAATTAATAAGAACTATTACTTTAGCTTCTTGAGCACCAACATCATAATAAAATCAATAGAATAAATATTATTGGTCCAACCTCAACCGAATTAAGTAAATATTATGGGCAAATTGAAATTCTAAGCTAAAGTATATCTCAAAGAGACCAGGCAGTGATTAAAAATGAAGTATTATTAAATATAGAGTAGTTCTACTATCCACACAGTTGATAATAACTTTATCAGCTCATGAACGTTATCAGTATATTATATAAAATCATATTCTATAGTTTTCTGCAATAATTTAGTGACCTCTTTAAATTCTTGTTGCTAATTGTTTCAGTTGTATCCAACTCTTTATGATCCCTTTTGGGATTTTCTTAGCAAAGATACTGGAATAGTTTGACATTTCCTTCTCCAGTTCATTTTACAGATAAGGAAACTGAGGCAAACAGGGTTAAATGACTTGCCCAGGATCACGCAGCTAGTAAATGTCTGGGGCCAGATTTGAACTCAGGAAGATAAGTCTTCCTTACTTTAGGCCCGGAATTCTATCCACTGTGCCAGCTTGCAACCTGACAAGCTCTTTAAATATGATACAGTAATTTGATCAAAATTATTTTAGCCACTGATTTTTTTTTTTTTGCTTTTTGGAGGGGAATTGGGGTTAAGTAACTTGCCCAAGGTCACATGGCTAGTTTTTGTCTGTGTGTGCGTTAAGTGTCTGAGGCAGGATCCAAACTCAGGTCCTTCTGACGCTCTACTCACTGCGTCATCTAGCTGCCCCAGCCACTGATTTTTTAAAATCACTTCAAAACACAGAACATTATAAATATCTGACAATTTATTATTTTCTGCTCAAGTGTTTTTCTTTCTAACTTTCAAAAGCAACAGAAAAATATGATTTAATACCTCAACATAAAAAGTGAGAACTAAATAGTCAATCACTGATTGTATCATACAAAATCATAAATACATATAGTGCATTTATATAAGCACATATACATACATATATACATACATACATATCTAAGTGTGTTTCTATGGATAGCAGGCCCTAGAGAACTGCTTCTAAAGAAAGGCATTTTGTGCTCATGAGGTTGGGGAAATATCCTTTTTCCATTGGCTGCATGACCAGAACCACCAGACTGAGAGAACATCTATTTCTGTTTTTATCTTTCCAATGGTGTCCAAGTTCTAAATGACTCATTCATTCACTGAGGACCATTATTTAACAACTGAGGTCACCTTCCCCTTCTCTCAGGCCTTGGAGCAGCAAGAAACTTGGGGTTTTGTTCATGTTTTATTTGTCATCCTCAGATCTAGGTGCAGGGAATGGAGTCCTGTAACCAGAAATTTAAGCTATGTCAAACTTAGAGGCACAGAATGATAGATCAAATGCTGTAAAGAGTCCAACAGAGAACCCCTGAGAAGCCAGAATCTCAGGAAGTAAGCCTAGAGGGGTTTTGGAGTTAGAACATGATGGAATTAATGCTATATAGAAAGGAACTCTATATTAAGAAAAATAGTTAAATGGTACTGCAGTTCTTGGGCTCCCTAAAATTGGGGAATTGAGCCAATGAAAGAAATGAGAGACTTCCCCCCCAAAAAAAAATCTAACCAAAGATCTCTGAGGGAAGAGTGAAGAGTAACATACCTATCCTTTAGGCTGTGAGGACAGATTAGTCACAGTTACACACACTCTTATTTTATCTAAGAATGAGTACTTTTATACATGCAAGAAAAATTTATAAATATGATTTTCATTGTGGTAGTAAAAGTATTTAAGGAATTTTAGGTGAATAAAGAATCTGAACATTAGTATTGTAAATTATGTACCTTATTTTAAATCTATAATTCATTTTAGGATTTTACTAAAGGGACTGAATGGATGTTGCTAAAATGAAAAAATTCTTGACAACGATTAAATCTAAAATGAAGATGCATACAGGATGATAAAATCATTGGTTAAGAGTTAGATGGACCCTGAGAAGCCATCTACTCCAACTCCCTCATTTTTCAGATGAGAAACTTGAAGTTTAGGAAAGTTAAGTGAGTTGTCCAAGGTGAAAAAGGTAGGAAGAAAACAGAGGCAGAATCTTCACACAAGTCCTTTGACCTCTAATCTATTTTCCTCCCATTGTACACACTCTTTCCTCCTCAAGAGGCCATTTTACTGTGGCCTTTGAATTTTGTAAAGACTAAATTAAATTGAAAGCTTTGTGGGTATGCTATATTCCAGAGCTGTTCTCCACTAAGTAATGAGAGCTTTAAAGGCACTGGACGGGGATGGGGGAGGGGAGGATGGAGAACAGTAATGGAGAATGGCAGCATGGAAAGAGACACACTGTGGCAGTCAAATTGGGACAAGACACTCACCACTTGTATTCCCAGTTACCCTTCTGAGAGGACTGACAGCTTAATTGAAACAAATTCAGGTATAATGAGGAAATGCTCTCAAACTCTCAAAAATTCATAGTTCTTCCCATGTTCTAGCTATGCTGATTTCCCTCTATCCTCCTAGCAATATGGGGCACTGGACAAAACACTGGGCCTATTGTCAGGAAGACCTGAAATCAAATCTGGCATAGACAGTTGCTATCTGTATGGTCCTGGAGCAAGTCACTTGACCTCTTTTAGCCTCAGTTTCCTCACTTATAAAATAAGGATAATGGAAACAGCTACCTCAAAGAGCTGTTGTGAGGATCAAATGAGACTATACCTGTAAATTGCTCAGTATGGTGAATAGCAATGGGAGTATGTACATAACAGGGGCTGAATACTTATTCCCTTCCTCTTCCTCCATGTAATCTCTGTATACTGAAAAACTGAAACAGTGAGTTGGTTAAAAATGTCTGTTCATTCTATTCCTTTATGTAAGTAATAATGCAACCAGCTATCAGTGTGGTCAGTTGACCACCATAACTAGAGGATGAATGAGTATCTAGGATCCTTGCAGAGAGTCCTAATTGAACTCTCATCTCCGATGAGTTGTGGTTCTTTCTGCAACTATTATAATAGCTACAAAGCTTCCCCCAACTTGCCTCCAACACAAAACAATAAAGGGAGGAAGGTTATGTGGACCTCACTGCAGACTACAACCAATACTGAAGCAACAATTATTCTCTATATAGAACCTCCATCTCAGGATTTGCTGATCACAACTTTTAAAGCATACTATGTTATACCCCTGGGGGAAGAAGGACTACAATATGTGAACATTACACTTGTCTTTATACTTCCTTAAAATAACTTATTCTCGGTCCTTTGTGAATTGGTAATGAGAGGAAATTTCAGCTGGTCATCCATCTATGTTGCTACTCTAGTGACCTACAAATCTGAGTTTTCCACTACATGCTACCATAGCAAGGTTGCAAAAGGGAAACATGTCCATTAATAGTGTTGGTGAATTCCGAGCACATACAATATTCCCTCTCAAACACAAGCTCTCAGACACGTGGTGGCACCTGTCATCTTCTTTCGAATAATAATCTGTCTGAGAGAGGGATACGAAAGAGAAAATCTTCACAGCAGAGATAAACAAACCTACAGTAAACTCCTTTCATTGGCACCAAATCTGACAGTCTTATTTATGAGTGGCTGCAGGACATAGTATGGAAGCAAGAGACATTGTTGTCATCAGCTTTTCCTTGTGATAGGCTATCCTGCATACTTTGGCATCATACTCAATAGCTTTTGAACTGGCATTTGGACAACAAAACATTTTCATTCACAACCTTGATGCTCTTTTTAACCTTCCTCTTGCTTAAAAATATATAATGTTTCTTAATCTCAATGTTGTACATCATCAAGAAATCTTATTGCTAAAGCTGTGAAAACATATGCTGTCAGGAAAGTAAAAATGATCCCCTCTTTCTAGTACCTGCGGTAGAAGCATAATAATAACTGTGTGAGACACTGTCTTCCTCCTCTCAAAATAATTATGGCTCTCTAGAATTCAGCATCTGTGCTGCCAGATGTTACTGTCAAACACGTAAGCAATGGGCTTGAGCACTACATAAACCTGGCTCACTTCCAAGATTCTTTGAATAAAAAGCAGATGCGAGTGGGTTTTTGGAGTCCAAGATTGTAAGTACCACACCATATTAATCCTGTTACATAAAGAGAGAATGGCTTCCACTAATGACAGGTTGAGGCTGTTCAGGTTCAAACGACTACTTTAGTTGCTGTTGATGGACATGTCTGCAACTGCATTCATTGTTAAGGGGACAGAACTCTCACATTTAATATTACTAATAAAAAAGGAAACAAAATTTTATGATCTAAAAATGTGTCACAATTTCCCTTTCTAATAAAGTATATCCAGCTACCATGGAAGAAGATGATTCCATTTCGTAAGATTGGGAGGAAAATAATTTAGGAAGAGATATATTACCCCAATAGGCAGGTGATGCAATAATAGCACAAAGTAGATGGCGTGCAAAAGACATCAAAGAATTTTAATCAATTATACGTCACTTCAATTTAAAGATGGATTTTTCCTGCCTTACCAGCAAGCTCACCATAATAAGATACCAGCAGTTTTTTTTCTGTCTGGATATTAATGGCAAAGACAAGGTTTAAGATGAATTTTTACCCAAGAATTTAAATGGAAACAAATAATGAAATACATTATGAATAGAACGTACATAAATAAATATCCCAAACCCTACAGGATTTGAAAGACATAAATCTTGGTTACTGGTTAACTGTATGTACTTGGACAAGGTATTGAACTCCTTTGAGACTCAGTTCTCTTATCTACATGGAAAGAGAATGAAATAAACTATAAACTGTTCCATAAATGTTAGCTGTTGCTATTATTCCATAATTTGGATTACTGCCTTCCATTTTACCTTATGGAAGAAAAGTGCATATCTACATGACCCCAATAGGTCACATTAAAATGAGTGAAAAACATCACTCAGTCCTGCAGGAGAAAAAACTGTTTTGTATTTTCATCACGGGATTATAGAATGAAACAAAGGTTAAAGAGAGAGTAAGATTAGCGCTCAGTCATGAAATGACCAAGGTATTTTGTGTGTACATGGCAAATTCAGACATTACATGTACAAAAAAAAGACCCAGATGGAATAGTGCAATTCGATGCCTACTATGTGCAAGGCCTGTCCCAAGTGCTTGGAATAGTGACAGAAATTAAATAATGTCTTTTTTTAGGTATCTTAAATTTTATTGAGGGAGATAAAATATATACACAGATAGTAAAGATAAGGTAATTTGAGGAAAGATGAAACACTTACCACTTGATGATAAGAAAAAGTTTCCCGTAGTTGCTATCACACATGTTGAGGCTTAACAGAAGCTGGGGATGCTAAGAGACAGAGTGAGGGTGTTCCAAACAATATATATATATACACATATACATACACACACACACACACACACACACATACACAAAGGCACTGAAGTAGGAGGGCAGTAGCAATGGCAAAGGGAAGGATTGGCAGGTAAGACAGCTTACCTTGGATATAAAATTTCTTAAAGGGAATAATATGAAATAGGGCTAAGAAAGGGTACAAGCTAGACTGTGTATAGCCTTAAACATTAAGGAATGCTAAGAAGTTTGTATTTTAGGAGCAACAGGGAATCACTGCATTTTCTTGGAGATGAGAATGACACAGTTGGTCTTGTGCTGTAGGAAAATTATTTTGTCACTTGTGCAGAGGATGGATTAGAAAGTGAGGAGACTGGATGAAGGGAGGTCAATTAGAAGATGATGACAATAGAACAGGTCAAAGGAGACAGTGTGAACTAGGGTTATTAAAGAAAGGCAATCAATTACTTAATTAATAATAGCTGGCATTAAGGATGGCTAGGAGGCGCAGTGAGTAAGAGTGCTGGCCTCTGAGTTGGGATGACCCGAGATCGAATCCAGCCTCAGAAAATGAGCACCCACACATAAATAATGACTAGCCGTGTAACCTTGAGCAAGTTACTTAACCCCAATTGCTTTAAAAAAAATAATAGCTGGCATTTACAGAGCACTCAAATGTGTACAGAATATAACCCTATAAGATAGCTGCTGTAATCATCATCATCATCATTTCATTCATAAAGAAATTGAGACCAAGTGATAAGATAAATTATTTGCCCAGGGGTAATCAAAGAGCTTAAGTATCTAAGAAAGGATCTGAAACCAGTTTGTCCTGACTCAAGTTTTACTCGATGTTGACAGGAGAGAGATAAGAGAATTTGTAGAAACTTGGTCAAAGCAGGCAAGGATGATTCCAAATTTATAAATCTGATAATTTAACCTGATCTTCATCATCAATTTAGTAACAACTATATAGTGCAGTGGATAAATATATATTTATAATGACATTTATAACAAATTTATAAAATGTTTAGCACAGGACATGGTATTGTATACAGGGTGCATAATGCTTGTTTCCTTTTTTCTAATACTCACAAGATATTAAAGGTAAGATAAATACAGCTGCTGATCATTTTTAGATATCATTTTTGTGGAGTCTGAGAGCCAGTATGGCAACTATCTATGTTCATGCACTTCTGCAACCTCCTATTCTAAGGTTAGGGGACCTGTGGCCTCAACTGCACACATGGCCCTTTAGGTCCTCAACTGTAGTCCTTTGATTGAATTCCGTGTGGACATGTGACACAGAGGGTCACATGCAGGTTCCCCACCTGTGTAGACAATTCTATCATACATGTTTTGTTCTTTTGTTGCTTGTCGATAGTACCACCAGGGGAGCAGAAAAGGGGGGGGGGCATGAGTAGGAAACTTGAATAAGTCAAATTTGGTACTCATTGGCAATTCCAGTAAGGTTTGATGGGTGGGAGTAAGGGAGTGAAGGGAAGAATATTTCATCCAATGTCTAAAATGAGTTCATATTTGCCTTTTTCTCCATAGGCCTGCTCTGTGTATTGAGTGGTCCAGGATCCACTATCCATGAGGATCAAAACTGACCTGAAGTTTTAGTTCTGAAATTGACAAATGATTCTGAGTGAACATATTATTTAATTCTTAATACAGATACAAATCCTCAATTTTAAATTCAAGTCAGTGAAGAATAAGAAGTCAATAGAGAGACTTCAGTATTGGTGAGATTTTTCACCATCCCATGGGAACTGTGGATCATACTTATTACCACAACCCAAGTGTGTTGAAATTTCTACAATGATGATGTGGATGAAGATAAAAACAGAGAATTACATTAATCCAATCTATATGCAACAAAGATATAAAAAACAATTCCCACATCCACAGGAATCGTCCAGGACTTGATTCGAGCTACACATTTGAAATGATAAAAAGCAAGTTTAATAGCATCTTTAGTAGATTTGTCAAAAGCTAGTGTGGTCTTGTAACATTTCTAAATCTTTCATGGAAATGGGAAGCATTGTTCTAGAGTCTCATCAAGAAATTTTTAAGGAAGATTCCAATGATATAATTAAGTCTTGAACAGCTACTTGCAACAAAATTAAATTATCATAGTATTTGCTGCTCAGGAGATTCTTATAGGTCTTTTAGTTCATCCCCCTGTATTTTACAAGTAAGGATACTGAGGCACATGAAGACTATTCTTGTCCAGGATCACAGAGATACTAAATTTTATATCAAACACAGACTAAAAAGGGGGTAGAGTCAAGATGGCAGAGTAGAAACAGGACTTCCCCGCAGCTCCGTCTCCCACCTTCCCCAATTCATGTAAAAATGACGCTAGACAAATTTTAGAACTACAGAACCCACAAAATGACACAGAGAAGCTAACCTCCCACTGAAGACAGCCCAGCAGGCCAGCAGGAAACACCCAGCACAGCCCTCTGGGAGCCAAGCCCAGCCCAGATCCAGCCAGAGGTTTTAGCCCCAGGGCAGGCTTGACCAGTGGCTGGCTGGAGGGACTTCAGATCACCAGCAGCCAAGGTGGTTTCCAGAATCATCAACCCATAGATGCCAAGGACAAAGCTAGAGGTCAGTGCAGTCGAGATTTTGGGACCTGGGAATTCAGAGTGTAATCTGGCCTTTACCCCTGGGGTGAGAAGCAGCTGAGGTGCCAGCAGCTATGCAGCTGCTGCCACATGGCAACTTCATCTCCTGCTCTGCAGATTGTAGGGGGACCAGCAACCAGTCTGAGGGGAATCACTCTTGCTTTAAGCTGCTTGGATCTGGATTGCTATTTAGGGTGCAGGTCCCGGGGTACAAGACCAGCTTGCCAGTGTGTGTGGAGGCTTCAGAGAGGACACCCAACTAATTCCTTCAGCATCTGAGAAAGCCCCAGAGTTTGGAACAAAGCTTCCCTGTCTGACAGCAGACTGCTACTGTGGCAAAAAGCCCAAATGTCAAGTAATTGAGTGGCAACATGAGCAGGTAGAGGAAGCAAAGCAGACAGAGTAACCCAATTTTACACTCCTATTTTGGGGACAAAAAGGATCAAAGCATGGAACAGGAGGAAGACAGTGAAGTCAGAACTCCTGCACTGAAAGTTTCAAAGAAAAATATGAGCTGGTTACAGGCCATAGAGGACCTTTAAGAAGGATTTTGAAAATCAAATAAGAGAAGTGGAGGAAAAATTGGGAAGAGAAATGAGAACAAAGCAAGAACATTATGAAATGAGAGTCAACAATTTGACTGAAGAAAATAACACCTTAAAAATATACTAACTTAGATGGCAAAAGAGGCTCAAAAAGACAATGAGGAGAAGAATGTCTTAAAAAGCCAAAATTGTCAGGTGGAAAAAGAATCTCAAAAGCTCACTGATGAGAACCATTTCTTCAGAATTAGATTGGAACAAATGGAAGCTAGTGACTTTATGAGAAATCAAGATACTATTAAACAGATCCAAACAAAAGAAAAATAGAAGGCAATGTGAAATATCTCATTGGAAAAACCACTGACCTGGAAAATAGATGCAGGAGAGATAATTTGAAAATTATTGGACTACCTGAAAGCCATGATCAAAAAAAGAACCTACAAATCATACTTCAAGAAATTCTCAGGGAAAATTAGCCTGATGTTTGAGGACCAGAGGGCAAAATAGAGGTTGAAAGAGTTCACCAATCACCTCCTGAAAAAGATCCCAAAAAGAATACTCCTAGGAATATTATAGCCAGGTTCCAGAATTCCCAAATCAAGGAGAAAATACCACAAGCAGCCAGGAAGGAACAATTTCAATATTGTGGAAACACAATCAGGATAACACAGGATCTAGCAGCTTCTACACTAAGGGATTGAAGGGCTTGGAATATGATATTCTGGAGGGCAAAGGAATTAGAATTAAAACCAAGAATCACCTACCCAGCAAAAGTGAGTATCATGGTTCAGGGGAAAATATAGTCATTCAGTAGAATAGTGGACTTTCAAGGATTCTTGATGAAAAAAACCAGAGTTGAATAGAAAATCTGGCATTCATAAACAAGAAGCAAGAGAGAATTGAGAAGGTAAACAGGGAAAAGAAATCATAAGGAACTTATCAAAGTTGAACTACTTATGTTCCTACATGGAAAAATGATAATTGTAACTTATGAAACTTTTCTCAGTATGAGACTAGTTGAAGGCAACAGAAATGTATATATAGTTGTATGTGTGTGTGTGTGTATATATATATATATATATGTATGTATGTATGTATATATATGTGTGTGTGTATATACACATACATATATGTCTATATAGGAGGGTATATGGGCATATGAATGCATATGTGAGTATGTATAGGTGTAGAGGTATGCCTAGACAGAGGGCACAGGACCAGTTGAATAGGAAGGGATGATACTTAAAAGGTGAAATTAAAAGGAGAGGAATATAATGAGAGGAGATGGGGAGAGACAGAATGGGCTAAATTATCTCATATAGAAGAGAAGAAAATAATTACAATGGAGAGGAAGAACAGGAAGGCAAAAGTGAATGAGTCAACCTTATTCTCATTGAATCTGGCTTAGGGAGGGAATGGCATACACACTAAATAGGGTATCTCACCCTACAGAAGAGTAGAGTGGAAGGGAAATAGAGGAGGTATAATGGAAGGGAGGGCAGGCTGGGGGGGAGGGAAGTTGGAAGCACCCACTTTTGAAAAGGGAAAGGATCAAAGTAGAGAATAGAACAAGTGAGGGGTGTGATGGGATAGAGGGAAATATAGTCAGTCTTCCACAATATATCCACTATAGAAATATTTTGTGTAGCTACTCATGTACAAGCTATATTGAACTGCTTATCTTCCCAGTGAAGGTGGGTGACAAGGGAGGAAGGGAAAGAATCTGGAATCCATAGTTTTAAAATCAAATGTTTAAATATATATACGTATATACATATTGTTATTAATATTTTACATATAACTAGGAAATGAAATATACAGGCATTGGGGCATAGAGATCCCCTGTGCCCTACTGGAAAGTTGAAGGGGGAATTGGAGAAGATATGGGAGAGCAGATTGGGGGAGGGGATATTCAGTGGGAATGCTGTTTTGGGGTGGTGGGTAGGGAAAATGGGTAGAAAATTTGTAACTCAAAATCTTGTGGAAATGAATGATATAAAATAAAAAATAAAAAAAGAGAAATAAAAAACAGACTAAATAATCTAAAGGCAATAATATTATTGTAGATATAGGACAGGGAAAATGCTACAGATTGCTATTTAAAAGATGTAATATAAAAATCTAATACTACAGTTATCTCAAAATTGAAGTGCCACTATTGATAGACTCCAGTTAAGAATAAATAGCTTTTCTATGAAGCAAATATCAGAGGCTGGCATCCTGAGTCCTCTAAGCTATGGCATATGGAGGTGAGTAGAGTGAGGTGGAAGGGATATGGATTTAGAATGTTGAGAGATTCTTAATGGAGGTTTTATGGGGCAATATGAGTAAGAACTGCACAAAATGAAAGGGTATAGAAGACTTATGAGTAGTACAGTGGGAGGGAATCGTCAACATCCACAAAATTATAAGTATATCTATTGTGGAAGGTTTTAAGGTTTACAATGTGCCTTGAAAATATTATTTCTATTTTTTCCCCTTACAACAATCCTAGGAGATAAGTGCTATTATTACTCCCATTATACAGATGAGGACGCTGAGAATGAGAGAGGTCAAATAAAATACTTAGATTCAAGCGTATCTTTACATCAGGCATGCAAATTCAGTTCTATGTACTCTTCTAGCACTCTACAAAATATATCAACTACCTAATTTCCAATCTCTAGGAGTAGCAGGTTGGCATAAAAGGGACTTCCCAGGTAGGAAAGTGCCACAGCTGTGGATATAAAATACATAGTTTATAGTCCCTGGCCATAAGGAATTTTTCCAATGGTGGAGAGAAACATGTATCAGGAGGACAGACACTAAGAAATGCACACAAAAAGTTAAACGTGATACAGTATTAATAGTTATAAACCAACTGAGAAGACAAAGTCAACAGCAATCAAATGGAGAGGGGCTTCATCTGTCTTCACAGCACCTCTGTGTTGACTACAGTTTGGAGAAAGAAAGCACATGACTGAAAGAAGTTAATACAGGGAGGGAAAAGATTCCTTCTTTTAGTCTTTCCCTCCTTCCTTTTATTTTTTTTTTATTTTTAAGAAACCAGAAGTAACCTATTTAATGTAGGAGTTAACTGCTTGATTATTAATTAAATAAAATGAGAAGAAATGTTTGTAAAGTGAAAGCTAGAAAATGAAGACGACACTAGGATGAGGACGATGATGGTGATGGTGATGATGATGATGGTGAAGATGATGGAATAAGAAAGCAGTTTGGTCACCGGGTATTACAAAGTACCTGTTGCGGTTCAAACACCATTCTAGGCTCTGGCGATACCTGTCCGAATCAGGACACGACCCCTCCTCTCACGATGGGCTGACATTCTGGCTATTAGGAGGTGGAAGCCATGGAGGGTCTGGAAGCATATCCCGGGTGTCCCGAAAGTCTTGGTGCAGTTTTAACGCATCACACCCAGAATTTGGGGACACTCTCACTGGGCTGGAGAGAAAGCAGAATGAAACGGGAGGACGGCCCCTGGCCCTGCAGGGAGCCAGCCGCGGTGCCTTGGTCACGGCCCTGCTGTGAGCAGCCTCGGCTTCCTCAGATGTAAAAGCAGTGGCTGTGCTGGAGGGGACCTGGGGCCACGCTCAGGCCCTGCCCTGGATCAGGCTTCTCCTCAGACAGGCTTCGGGCCTTCAACTACCTCCCTACCGGGGTCTGCCCTAAAGGGAGCCAGCCTTAGGAGGGTACAGAGGCCGAAGCTACCCCAGGGAGGGGAGGCAGCGCACCAGTCCTGTGCTCACAGGCTCCAAGATAACCGACCATGTAAGTGAGGAAGCCGCCATGTGGGGCTTCAGGGATTAGAGAAGGCTGGGGATGAGTTTTGATTGGCTAAGGGAGGATGCATGTGAACTCTGATTGGCTGGAGCAGCTCCGCGCCTGTGTGGTGTGAATCTCCTACATCACAGTTGTTGGGTAGGACTCATGGCTTGCCTGGTCCTGGTGTTCTCCAGACCATGGGGGGGGGCAGTGGCACTGAATGGCCACAGTGCTCCTGAGGGTCAGCTCAGACCTATGCCTTGGTAGCTGCCATCAGTGCTGCCAGACTAAGGGTTCCATGTCTGCCCTCACACAGAGCTTGGCTGCTGCTGCAGGGAGGCCACTTTCCTAGCAATGGTGGGGACTGTATCAGGAATGCAATGAATGTACTTGTGACAACGGCCACGCTGGTTGGGACATAGTGAGCCTGCATGGGAGGCAAAACATATGTTGATGGGGGGAGGGGAAGCCACCAGTTGGATTATCACAAGCAGTGGGATGCTCTAAATCCTCCCGGTTATGGCTACAGGAGGAGCTTTTAAGCCTTCTCAGGTTTGTGGAGGCCCTACTAGTGGGTGGTCTGTGACTGGCCAGACTACCAGGCTGTGATTGGCCAGACTTGGAGCAACCTGCTCCAGAGAACTGTGTTGCTAGGGGAATCCTCTTGCCTTGGGCGTGGCCTCATCTGGGTGGGGCCAGGTGATGCATTCTGTCCAGCCTTTGGTTCTCATTACTCTCCAGGCCTGTGCAGTGGCGTCCTTGGGCTTCCAGGGGCACTGGTTGCCTGTGTGGTTGTGCCAGTCACAGCAGCAGTTGAAGGGAGCAGGTTGTAGCTAGACGTGCGAACTTGGGGTTCTGATGTCACCCAAGGTCTCCACAAAGACCTGGCCCCAGGCTCAGGCCAGGTCTCCCAAGGCGCACTTGCAGGCCGGCCTGCGGCTGGTGTGCCAACATGGCTCCCTGCTCTACGAGGCCAAGTACACGTGGGTGGCCAAGGTGGCGGGCAAGCCCGAGCCCGAGGCTGAGGCTGGCTCCTTGTTGTACCTGATCCACTACACGGGCTGGAACAAGAGCTGGAACAAGTGGGTGCCAGTGAGCTGTGTCCTCGAGTACTCAGATGCCAACGTGGCCCGGCAGAGCGAGCTGATCAGCCTCCACCAGGAGCAGCAGGCCCAGGCTAGGGCAAAGGAGGTGCTAAGGGCCGCAGGAACCCGAGACTGGACCTGGAGCATAAGAATGGGGCTAGGGCCCGAAGGAGCCCCGGCGGGGCGGAGAGGGCAGCAGCAGGTCTGGGGGAGGCCTGGGCTTCCAGTCGCCCCCTCAGAAGAAGAGGATCCCGGCAGAGAACCCAGAGGCTGGCAGGATCAGGCCCGATGTGAAGGTGGACATCTCCAAGGAGCTGAAGCCCTGGCTGGTGGACGACTGGGTGACCAAGCAGAAGCGGCTGTGCTAGCTGCTGGTGTGAGGGGCCATCCTGAAGTACTACGCGCAGCGAGTGTGGCTCCGGGCCGGCCACGGACCAAGCCTTGGCCGTGGTGGAGGTGGTGGCCGGCATCAAGGAGTACTTCAACGCGTTGCTGGGCACACAGCTGCTGTACAAGTTCGAAA
This sequence comes from Gymnobelideus leadbeateri, assembly GCA_011680675.1. NCBI lineage: Eukaryota > Metazoa > Chordata > Mammalia > Diprotodontia > Petauridae > Gymnobelideus > Gymnobelideus leadbeateri. Next base: position 357,952 of record WOXC01010269.1, read on the forward strand.
GGCCGCAGTACACCGAGCTGCTGGCGGTGCACCCCGCTGTACCGGTGTCCCAGATCTGTGTCCCAGATCTATGGCGCACAGCACCTGCTGCGCCTCTTCGTGCGCATCGGGGGCATGCTGGCCTACACGGCACTGGAGGAGCACAGCCTGGTGCTGCTGCTGGGGCCACCTGCACGACTTCCTGGCCTACCTGGCCCAGAACGCGGGTGTGCTCTTCACGGCCAGAGACTATGGCATAGCGCCCCCAGAGTACCACAGGAAAGTGGCCTGATGCCCGGCTGGGGAGGGGGGGCGGGGAGAGGCGTCCTTCCCAGCCCTTCCTCATGAAGATAACAGGACCTGGGTTCTTCTCCCAATTACTCGTTTTGTTTGAAACAAAGAGCAGAAAGGACCCTTTCAGCCCCTTCTCAGAATTTTGCTAGCTGTGGATGCAATAGTGTACACAGCTGTGACATATTTCAAGTTGTTCAAAAGAATAGTAGATTGCAGTTGCTTGAATTCTGATCTTTCCATTCCTTTGTCAGTGTTAATGTTAAGTGACAAAATGCTCCAATTAGCATATATAGCCAGAAGCTATATTATCAATCATTCCTATTGATTGGGGGTTTTTTTGGCACAAGATATAAACAGCTGTTTACAGAAACTTGACTGTAGTGTTCTACCTGCATTTGTCTTTTTGCCCAGATTGTTGAAAATTTCGTGTTTTTGTTTTTATATTTCTAGTTTAACTATAAAAGTATCGTTACTGTAATAAAAGAAATGCATTGTTGCCTAACAACTTTGTGGGAAAGTTGATCTTTCAGCAGTTATTTTAAAAAATTTAGGTTCCTTTATTTTCTGGGGGGAAATACTCAAAATAAGGAGATACTATAGGATAGCAGCTTGGGGATGGTTCTGATTTTCAAAAAGAACTTTTTAACTTTAGGCCAGTGAACTTCACTTTTAGTTCCTAATGAAATTCCATAATGCTATCTACTACTACTACAACTACTAGTAATATAAGGCTAATACGAATTCTATTGATGGAATTGCTTTTGATGATGATAAGCTAATTTGGGTTCATCAAGAGGATGTCAAACCAAACTACATGTCCATTTTTAACAGTATCTATAGAGGTAAGACAAGGGAAAGCCAAAAACTTGGTTTCAACAAAGCATTTGATTAAATTCCTCATAAGGTCTTTACCATTCAGGATGTCCATTTACATGTTTTCAGAACTGATGTAATTATTACTTGAAACCTACAGAGATGTCTCTAACAGAGTGCCCCCAGGAAGCTACCCTTAACCCTGTTCAACATTTTATAACATCAGTTTGGATAAAAGCAGCACGCTTATCAAATTTGTAGGTTACGCAAAATTAGGAAAGACAGCTGACTGAATGAGACTCTAGGCCAAAAAAGACTTGGGGTTAGGGATGATGAGCTAAATTCTAATCAAATTTAACAGTGAAAAATATGGAGTCTGCTCAGATTCAAAACACACACGCTTAAGAACTTAATGAGGGAGAAGTAGCCAGGCAACACAAACATATGAAAATAGCCTTGTAGAGGAGTATAAGCTTGACATGTTAATGTGATGACTTTAACTATCCTAAAAGCTAACAATTTTTTAGGCTTTATTATTAGAAACAGCTTTCAGGACAAAGGAAGCCATTGCCCTGCTGTTCTTACTTTTTAGTACTAGTGCCTAGATCTGTTATATATGTGTGTATGTATATGTATACACACACACACACACACACACACACACACACACACACACACACACACACACACACACACACACACACACGGACATTGAGTTAATAGAGCCTTTCCAAAGGAGTGGGGATAGAATTTGAATGTATTGGTGGTGAAGTATATGAGGAATCAGTCACCTGTGGGCACTGGGAATGTTTAAGCAGAAGACTGACTTATGAGGTAGGGATGGGGAATAGGGCATACTGGCAGGATATGATAGCAATTTTCTGGGAGAGGTGGGAGCAATGTATTAATGTTTCAGAGTGACCAATTTTAGCTTGAGGGAAGAACAGTAGTTGGGCAAGAATGAAATAGGATATCTTGAGAAGCAATGAGTTAAGCAGCCAAACTAGATCCCTATCAGGTAAGGATTGAACTAATTGATTTCTGACATTCCTTCCAATTCTAAGATTCTATGGATTCATAGTATTCATAGTATTCTACTATGCTAAACTCAGAATTTGTCAGTCTGTCCCTTCCTAAGCTCCAAGTTGTTTCAAACTTGCTGTTATCTTAAAACCAGCATGGAGGATGGCATTCAGAATTGATTCTGGCCTGTAACAGTAAATTATGGCTTCTTATCCTTGATTTATATCTTTTGAGATTAATGGTAGTTTCATAAACATCAGCAGGAAAGAGACTCATCACTGACAACTTGTTTCCCTGTAGAACATCTTTTGTTAATCAGGTGTTTATGTCCTAACTAAACCTTACCTGCTGAAAAGGTAAGAACTTCTTTAGTTCAACTTTTAGTAGAGACATTAAAAAAAACAAACAAACACGATTGTCTCAAAAATTACCTTTCATATACTCATTTTCTACAGAATATATTACTCCTGCTTTTAAAAATGCCTTTCTAACTGTGCTCTCCAAACTTTTTTTTTAATTTCCTCTTTAAAAAGAAAACCAAAAGAATCTTTTAAATGTAAACAAATATCCAGTTTGATTTAAAAAATCAGATAAATAAGGATTTCAGAGGTGCCTATGTTCCTATTTTCCTAGTATATACATTTTTTAACATCAGCGTTTGATCTTCAGCTATCTTGATTTTTGTCACTGTGGGTGATCCTTGCATTTATGGAAATTACAACCGCTCTCCTTAGTAGATGGTTTTGATGAGCTACCTGACCAAATCATCAACTGGTGACGAAAATTCTGTCTTGAGTCTATTTGAATTCAGTCAGACTAATCCTTAAGCAACAGGACAGACAGTTCTTGCCCACATGTGAGAAACCTGTCCAGCTTGGTGAAGTTTGCCAGCACTGGTGCTTCATTATCACCAATTCAGAATTTCAGATTTGGAAGTGATTTAGTAACCATTCAGTCCATCCCAGAGCCCAGAAGAGATGCCCATAATAATGCATTAATAAATGATTATCCGGCCATTGCTAGAAGACCTTGCAGTGGCAGGTCATGCAGTGTTATCCCAGGCACTATTCCATTCCACTTTGCCTTGTTGCAGCTTCCATCTATTGTCTCAAAGGGACAACCTCTGACGATTCAGGTTCATCATCATACCACCAGGCATGAGATGTGTTTCCTTATCACTGAAAAATTGATAGTGCCTTCACAATTTTTATTTGCATTGTGTTGCTAACAGAATCAGTTCAGCCATTCTACAAGCTACCAGTCCATCTTTAAAATGCCAAAAAGTATGTCATCGGTAAATCAGTGGTTCTCAAAGTGTGGTCTAAGGATATCTGGGGGTCCCTAAGACCCTTTCAGGGAATCTGTGAGGTCAAAGTTATTTGCATAATAATGTTACCTTTTCCAAATACATATCTGTAAGGCAAAATTTTCTTTATATACTGCAAACAGAACAACATTCCAATCGATTGAATGCAGAAGCTTATTGAGAATTCAACTCTTCTATTAGGCTAGACAATAGAAGAGAATTGCAAAATGTAAAACAATGCTACTATTTATTTTTTTAAAAAAGTTACCTTCCATTAAAATGCTATGATAAATATGTAAGGGATCTGTTGTATTTATTATATATATTATAAATGTACAATGGACATATTTTTGATAAATCAATATTTTTAAAAATTATCAGTTTTAATTTCTTGCATGGTGAATATCAAAATGTATAACCCACATAAAGAAAAAGTGTGGACACATCCTCTGCATTTTTTAAGAGTAAGGTCTCCTGAGACCCCAAAATTTGGGAACTGCTGCTCTAGATGAATCATTACTAAAAAAAAGAGCATTGTAAACAGAAGTCTGGCATACTAAGAGAAACTTCATGGTGTCTAAAAGGGATAACCACAGTCACACTCTGTTCTGTAATATCAAATCTTTTGAATCATATTATATCTTAGGAATCAAGTATAGATTGTAGTCTTGGGGTTTCCTCTAAAAAAGCCAAGCTCTCAGAAACAGCCATTCCTCTCGTTAAGGAGTTTGCACCAAGGATGTAATTTTATGTGAAGTGAAGAATGATTTCATTGGTACTGGAACTCCCAGTTCCAAAACAGATCATAAGTCCTCAGTGGTTTCTCATTTTGTATGATTCACAGGTGTGTCCATAAATCCTTCACAGAAGATTCATCCAAGGGACTCAAGGTCTTCCTTTGATTTCGTTTTGGATCCCAAGAGTGTCATTACACAACTTAGGCTGACTCTCTTTTGCCTCATCATTTTTTCTTGCTACAGAACCAGCCGATCTTCCTTTCCTTTCATACATGTCTACAATGATGTCTTTTATTTCCCTCGTCATGAGCAAGTAATCACAAGCAATATACTAGAATCTGCTGATGCCCCAAATGTGTCTTTCCCTTGTCCTTTAGATGATTTATAATTTTAAATCTTCCAAGAAATAAAGTTTCCATGATTCACAGGTATTTGTCATCACCAGAACATTAGTGGTAAAGAAGTGGGCCTTTGCAGCAGTGAACAGTTTGGGGCCAGGGAAAACACTAGGTAATTTTCCAATGGTGATCTAGCCTCATGTCTTTCTTCTCCTCCAGTTCATTATCTACATGCAACTATGCTTTAGGATATTCTTTTTTGCCCATGTGACTCATATCTCCACTGATATATTTTATTTCCTCGATAACTTAATAGACAAATTTCAAGAGTTGTTACAGCCAAACATTCATCAGCTTTTGGCCAAACTGATGGTGAGCCCCTCCAAAACCTTGCTAAGCTAGTATTTGGACAATGAATATGTAGTCAATCACTAGGTTTACACTCAGTTTTTGTGTGTTTGTGTATGTGTGCACATAGGTGCATATATGCATAACATCTACCTCTGTTACTTTGTTTCTCTCTCCACAATATATGTCTATGAAGAGATATATGCATTTGATCTAGACTTGTGATACTACCAGTTTGGGGAAATTTCTAATATGGAAATTCTCTCAACTAATATAGACTAGTAATTCTTCTCTAAGCAGCTTAGAGAGCTGCCTGGGATTTGGCGATGCTAAAGTTCCATGATTGTTTTCACAGCTTGTAGGAAGAACTCAAACCCACATCTTCTTGACTCTTAATAAGTTCAACTATCTATCTTATTATCAACAATACATTTTTCACACACTTAGTTTTTCCAGGGTGAGTGTTTGACTGTCCACAGATTTCAGCAATGATACTTTACTCTGAGGGCTGAAGAGTATTTAATACAATGCCATCTATGCATAAGTATATGTAAAAAAGCTTGCCATCAACACAGAATCCTACTTTTGTCTGGAATCAGTGCAAGAAATCTTCCATGACCATGATGAACACCTCAAGTAAGCACATCTTCCTGATTTATATCTTATCTGATGTCAATACTCAGCAGGGTATTGAACAGAATTATATCCCTGCATCGGTCACAAAATCTTTTATAATTTTACCATGGGTATGGCAGATCACATTTAATAAATGAATTCAAAGTTTGAAGTCCTAAGGTAGTAGAATCTAAAGATGGCTGCCCCAGCCTTGTTGCTGATGAAAGCATGACAACATATTTTTCTTTAAAACAAGGATCTGTTTCATTTTTGCCTCCCATCCTCTACATATGTTATCTTCCTCCAAATAGAATGAGTTCTTTGATAATGAGGTTTATTTCATTTAGATATTTGTATACCTTTCAGTAAGTTCCATGTTTGGCATGTGATAAACATTTAATAAATGTTTTGCCATTCCACTGCCTCTAAAATTGTTTTTGGGGATGGTCTGTCTTAGTTGAATCTCCTTCTTGCCTCTGTAGCTACAATTCCCCCTCAATGACAACTTCACCTTTGGGTAAGGGAATTCTGTCCCTCCTTTTCATTCTTCCTTCTCCATGTTTGGAAAATGAATTTGACTTTTAGACCATTATTGCTCTTGGCTCCTATTTCACTCTACTTGGCCAAGAGACTAAGCACTGGTTGGGCTGAAGGAATTTTTGAGCTTTTTTGGTTCACTCACGGAATATATTTTATGTGAGATTCCAGTAACTACCAATGTCTTTAATTTTGTCCATTTTTCAAAATCGACCAATGAGATTGGAACTGCTTCAGTCACACTCAGCATCTTGCCCTCATCCTTCTATTTTCGTTACAACTCTGACCTTTGCTCTAATTATATGATGATCTGATTTTACAATAGCAGTCGATTTCAAAATCATTCTGAGATGGCCATTTGTCACATCCTATAGTTTAAGGCATAATCATAAAAAATAAACAAATAACAATAACAAAAAATTAAAAATAAAATAAAACCTCTGATGCCTCTTTATACCTGAAGGTGACTGAGGACTGATTCTGAGATAATATGACAGTAGAATACAAATTATGGCAGCTTCTACAGTATTAGAAAGGCACTGAGATCAATCCCAGACACCCCTCCAAAAAAACAAACAAAAAAAAACCCCAAACAAATAAATGGTGCTTTTAAAAGTGCTCAATACACACAAGAATGTGAACTTTTTTTTAACAATTGGACAGTTTCGATAAAACAGGTTTTCTTTATAATCTTAAATATTTTATTTTGTTATGCATTTTAAAATATTCTAGGGGCGGCTAGGTGGCGCAGTGAATAGAGTGCTGGCCCTGGCCCTGGAATCAGAAGGACCTGAGTTCGGAGCCGGCCTCCGACACTTAATCCGCACAAACAAAAACCTAGCCCTGTAACCTTGGGCAAGTTACTTAACCCCAATTGCCCTAAAGGGACGGCTAGGCAGCGCAGTGAGTAAGAGCGCCGGCCTCGGAGTTTGGATGACCCGAGATCAGATCCGGCCTCAGAAAATGAGCACCCACGCAGAAATCAAATGACTAGCCGTGTAACCTTGAGCAAGTTACTTAACCCCAATTGCTTTAAAAAAATAAATAAATAAATAAATAAATAAAAAATATTCTAAGAATGGGCCACTGGAATCAACAGACTGCCAGAGGGGTCCATGACATTAAAAAAAAGTTTAAAAACCTGTTTCAAGTAAGTTTCAAAACAAAGGATTATCATACTACTCACTAACAAACAATGCAAACTATGGTAGAACAGAAAAATCAACCTATGGTCCAAGACATCTACAAACAGTTATACTAAAAGCGGGCATTCATCTCTGCTCCAACAGCCTAGACAAGTTAAAATATTTTCCAAATTGCTCAATTTATGGGGAAAAATAAGTATTAATTGAGAACTGATCATATCCATAGAGTAAATTAGAGATCTATCTATAGAACCAGAAAAGTAGAGATGTAATCTCATGCATATGGGAATTCACTGAATCCATGAGAAATAACTGAATTGAATATTTTACAATGATGATCAAGGGTGTCATGACTGAGGAAGAGCAGCTATGTTCATGCAAGACCCTGATGTTTAAAAAATATAGTGACAGAAAGATAAAATACTCATTCCATTAAGTTCCAAAGGGGAAACTAAAATGTGCTATTAAGTTATTATTAATGGTGGTAGCTGGCATTTATATAATATGTGGCAAAGTACTTTTTATATGACGTTGTTTGAACCACACAACAGTCCTGTAAGGAAGGTGCTATGTTTAACACCCCCTCCTTTCTTTTTTCCCCCAACAGAGGAGGAAAATAAGCTTGACAGGAGTCAAGAGACTTGCCCAGAATCTCATTTGAAGCAGGAATCCAATGCAGATCTTCTTGACTCCAATACCACCTTACCTGCTCCATTATTAGTAGTATCTTAATCATGAATGTAGAAAGTTGCCAGATCATTCACTTTAGAGAAGAAACATAATTCTGAACAAATGAAGGTACAAAGAAAGAGAGAGCATTGGTTTAGTCCCAAGTATAACAGAGATACTTGGAGAAAAGCATGGAGATCAACTGAGACAACATACATAAAGTACTTTGTCAGCCTTAAAGTACTATACATATTTCTACTACTACTACTACTACTACTACTACTACTACTACTACTACCACCACCACCACCAGCACCACCAGCACCACCACCACCATGTGTATTACAGCAGTAGGGGAGAATAAAAGATAAAGACCTACATAAGATTGTTGTCTTTTATTACTATAGTGTTTAAGGTTAACATGGTACTTCACATATTAGTGCATTTGATTCTCACAATGACCTAATAAAAATAGGTTGTCCAGGTATTCTGATACCTATTTTACAGATGAAGTTAATTAAGGTTCAAAGCTCAGAGGTTAATTGATTTGTCGAAGGGTACATAGGTAGGAAGAGGCATAACTCAGATATTTACTAGATCCTAAATTCACGGCTCTGCCAGCTATCCCACATGGCCAAATACTTAATAATTACATGACATAAGAATTACAAGCTTATCCTTAGGATGGCTTTACAAGTAGGCAGGATAGGCAGCTGCCTTCAGTGTGCGATTTCAGAACTGCTGAAAAACCCTCCAGCCCCAAAAATAGCTCCCCAGCTGGCTCTGCCAAAGACTAAGATTGCCATATTTGTCACTGCTTTGGGCAAAAGCATTGAGGGTCCTTGTTAAAATGCAAACCGCTTTTGGAGGAGTCAGGCATAAAGACACTCATTTCAGCTCAAATTGGCTTATCAAACTAACTCATCCATCATCTAATGTAAGACAGTCGCTCCTAAGATTGCCTTCCATCATTCTGTATTTATCTCATATGTATAGAATTATTTGTATGTTGTCTCCCCAATTTGAATGTGAGCTCATCAAGGGCAGGGATTGTTTTTATACTTCTCTGTATCCCTAGGGCTTAACATGATGTTTGGCATATAGTAATATATAGTTGTAGATTAACTGACTTCATATACTTACCTTAGGTTATCTCTATTAGTCAATACCTTTAAAATGGGTTAGACTTTTATTAATTCAGTGCTTTGTTTGAGACATAATCCAAAAGAACAGTTCACAGGAATGTGGACAATAGTACAGAATGCAAACTCTGCCTCCTAGTACCAAATGCCCTCCACAATCTTATCCTAGCATAAATTTCTAGCCTTATCTCATACTATACTCCATAATACACATAACTTTGTCCTCTCCCTCATACCCCATATAAAATTTATCCTGTTGATCCTTGTCTACATCATAATTCATATCCATCTCATATCCATTTCACTCTAATCCAAGCCTTCATCTTCTCTTTTCTGAACAACTATAATAGTCTCCTAACTAGCATCCCTGCTTCCAGTCTCACCCTACTTAATTCATCATCTCTATAGTTGCCAAACTGATGTTCCAAAAGTACAGATCTTACCATGTCACTTTCCTGCTCAGGATGTTTCAATGGCTCCCACTTGCTTCTAGAATTAAATATAAGCTCTTCTGTTTAACTCCAAATTCCTTCACAATCTGCAAATAACTACCTTTTTTTAGGCTTATTTCATCTCTTTCTGTGTTTCCCTCTCCCTACTCCCTCCCCCCTCCCAAATTAATTTACCTGCTCACCAAACATGAAAGTCATCTCGCATTTCTTACATGCCTTTGTAAAGGTTGTCCCTCAGGCTGGACTGCATTATCTACTCACCTCCATATTATTTCTCCAAGGCTCTGTCAATTTCAGTCTCATAAAATAAGGTTTTCTTCATGCCCCTTCTTTTTAGGGCCCTCTTTCTCTTCCAGTGGCTATTTATTTCCTGGCTGTCTAGGTATTTTGTCCCCCACGGAAAACAGAAGTTTCTTAAGGGCAGAAATTCTTTTTTCTCTTTTTTTCTTAGTATCTCCAGAGCCTATTATGGTGCCCTTCAACAGCAGGAGCTCAACAAATATGTGTTTCTTTGAACTGAGAAGGATAGGTAATGGACTTCAATTGTACCAAGAGCTATTTAGGTCACAGGATCTTATATTTTCTACTGGAAGCAACTGGGAGCCACTGAAGTTTAATGAGAAGGGGAGTGATGTGGTCAGGCCTAGGCTTCAGGAAAACAACTTTGGCAGCTTTGGGGGGAGAAAATGAAAAGAACAAAAAGATTAATTAAAAAACTATACCAATAGTATAGGAAAGAGTGGATGAGGACCTGAGGTAAGGTGGTGGCTATGTAAGGAGAGAAAAGGGGATAAATTCAAAAGAATTACTTGGCAACTAATTTAATAACAGCCATGAGGAAGACTTGAGGGACCAACCATGACTCTGAGGTTGTGAAAAATAGGGAACTGGAAGGATGATCATGTCAAGCCTTTGACAGAAACAGGCAAATTGAGGTATTTGAGACTAGCCCAGTTTTTCTGCCAGCTTCATGAGAACAGAGACTTGTAGTTCAGTGCCTGGCACAAAGAAACAAACACTTAAAGGATTCTTGTTGATTGGCATGTTCCCTTTCAGGAAAAAAAAATCATCAAATTGCTCGGATGGAGAGTACAGATACATAGCAATAAACAGATAATTTACGAATTAACTAGCTCATGTAGGTTAAGATACAGCTTTCTTAATGAGGGATCTATTTCTAACTTAAAGTCTATTTTATATAACTATTAACTTAAGAACACAAGGTCCCCCTTGAAAACCATACAGTCTAATCCAGCAAGGATTTATTAATATCTTTTATATACATCCTTTATGAGATTCTAGAGTTACAAAGGTAAAACAAGAAAAAAGGAAGAGAAAAGTACTATTAACTAGGTAGGTCATGAAAGGCTTCCTATAGGAGCTGGTGCATCAGCAAGGCCCAATGGAAGACAAAAGTTCTAAGAGTTGTAGAGGAAGAGGGAATGCCATCTACACCCAGAGGACAATCTGGGTAAAGGAATGGAGGTCAGGGTTGGACTAGAGAGTTAAGGTAACAACAGGTAGGCCACTATGACTTAAAATCATTGCGCATCAAAGGGAAAAATATAGAATTAGCCTGGAAAAAGTCCTCTGGAACTGTTGTGGAGGGTATTTAGACACAGGAGGTGGGGCTGGGACAAATGTCTGAAGGACAGATTTGAGAACTCTACAAAGCAAAGATGCCATACTGGTCCTCAATGATGAGCTATTATCACCTTCCATTGTGATATCATTAGGAATATTTAGATAAGAAATTGAATACACTGCTACTATATGGAGTGAACAAAGCATAATTATAACCTGACAACAAAACAAAAATAGTAATGTTTACCTGATGTATTCAGGTAAAGAATATTCGTTCATCAAGGCCAAAAACAAATTAATAATAACATCTTGAAAGTTGTTTTGTTTTTTTCTTTAAAGCAGGCTCAAAAGTCTTTGCTTGAAGATTTAGGGAAGAGAACCATTTTTTTTACTTAAAAAACATTAAGTTCCCTCCCCACTCTGGCTAACTCTAATGCCACATAAATTTGGTAGGGGTGAAGAGAAAACAAAACCAAATCCTTGTAACAAATATGTAGTCTATGTAAATCATGCAAAACAAATCCTCAAATTGATCTTTTTTACATTTGATGCATATAAATATTTCTACATATCACACATATATATTTGTACACATATAGACACAAATATATTTGTGTGTATATATACACACACGTATGTGTGTATACACATGTACATTATACAAAGGCAAGTTTGGGTATTTATTTTGCATAACTCCATATTTGTTAAGCGTGTGTGTGTGTGTGTGTGTGTGTGTGTGTGTGTGTGTGTATCTACAATTTGTATCACTCCTCTGTCAGTCTGATGGATAGTATCCTTCATCATGAATCCTCTGGAAGTATGGTTTGCATTGTGCTTATCAGAGTTCTTAAGTCCTTTAAAGTAGGTCTTTAGAATATGTTATTGTAAAAATTGTTCTTCTGTTTTTCTCACCTCTGGATCAATTCATACATATCTTCCTAACTTTCTTTGAAACTGTCCCTTTTGCCATTTCTTATAGCACCAGAGTATTCCATTCTTTTCTCCTACAATAACTGGTTTAGCCTCATTCTCCCCACTGCTCATCTCCCATTGACGGGCACTGCTTTAGATTTCTCCTTGTCAGCACACAAAAAGCTGCTCTAGATATTTTCACACACATGGGTCCTTTTCCTCTTTTTCTCTTTGGGTTAAAGATCTAGTATTGGTATCCCTAGGTCAAATGACATGAACAGTTCAGAATCTTTGCAGGAAGAGTTTGAAACTGCTTTCCAGAATAGCTGAACTAATTCCCAGTTCCACCAATACCACATTAATGTGCCTGTTTTCCCACAATCTCCCTAATATTTATCATTTTCCTTTCCTTTTTTATTGGGGGAGGCATCAACTTTGTCCATCACATAAGTGTGGTCAGGCTTCAGTTTCTGTCATTTGTATTTTTCCAATTATTCATAATGGAAATATTGTTTCATTTGGCTATTGTTAACTTGGGAACTTTGCTTTGAGATTATATGTACTTACTTTTTGACTATTTATTAATTGGGGAATGGCTCCTATTATATGAATTTGAATCAGTTCCTTATCTATCTGGGAAATGAAACTTCATTCAGAAAAACTTGAATAAAACTCTCTCTCTCTCTCTCTCTCTCTCTCTCTCTCTCTCTCTCTCTCTCTCTCTCTCTCTCTCTCCCTCTCTCCCTCCCTCCCTCCCTCCCTCCCTCTCTCCTCCTGGATTTAGGAAACAGCATGCCTGAGAACCCTGAAAGATTAAGGGCCAGTTCCTAGCATCCTAAAAAGATGTATAACATCAGAGCCTAATTCATGAAGTCTTCAAAGTCAAACTTCAGCATGGACTTAAATGAGGAAAAATTAAAATACATATTAAAATAATAAATAAAATTAAAATAATAAAAATAATATATATACACATATATTCATTGCCCTCATGCTTATCCCACAATACCAAAGAGAAAGATACCCTTTTTACGAAAAATAACAATTTGTCAAGGTGTTATTTTTAAAACCAAAAAGGCAGAGGAAACTTTTTCAATTCAATACCATAATTTCCACTGATTCCTGCAAGTTCCAGAGCATTATATCCTAAATCTAAATGGTGGTAGTCCAAGCAAGCATTTTAGAGGAATCTGCTGAATACAAAAATCAAGTCTTTTAATTGTCTCAGAAATTCCAAAGCAAAGGGTCATTTTTATAGAGCAGCCTTCATTACTGTTAAATGTGCTACTTAAAAAACTTCAGTGGGAGTTTTACGAGGGCTGCATTTTTATTTCACTTTAGATGTTTTTAAACATATGCTTCACATTTACTACCATCACAGTCACTCTTAGTAACAAGAGGAGGATAAGAATCCTTTCTCTGATCTTCCCTTTCCTCCAAAAGGTTTTGTTTTCACATAAAAACACTTTTAGCCCTTTAAGAAAAATTACAAATTTTAAATGGTGGTATGGGTGGAATGGTAACTGTATTATTGATGTGTTTCATACATATAATATACTATTAGTCTCCATTATATTGTATATATACAATTTATAGACACATTATATGAGTTTGGGTATATAAAGGGGTGTGTGTGTGTGTGTGTGTGTGTGTGTGTGTGTGTGTGTGTGTTTGAGTATGTGTTTTAAGATATGAGACACCTTTTGGGAATATGACTACATGGGGATTCTATACTTTTTCTTTTTTTTTTTTTTTTTTTGCCTTTTGGAGGTCAGTTGGGGTTAAGTAACTAGCCCAAGGTCACACGGCTAGGTTTTTTTTTGTTTGTGTGTTAAGTGTCTGAGGCTGGATCTGAACTCAGGACCTTCTGACTCTGGGGCCGACGCTCTATTCACTGCGCCACCTAGCCGCCCCCGCTTTTTCTTTTCTAGTAAAAAGAAAAAAAATTGATTTCCAACTGAATGACATTAATTTTCTTGGTGGGCACAGTGAAGGATTTGGGGCTAGGGATGACATAGTATATACACTAATAATACTAGTTTAAAAATTTGAAATTTCCTTAGAATTAACTGATTCTCCTTGAAATAAACTCTGCCCTCCCATGAAAAAACAGCATCTGAAACTTTGTCAATGTATGGGCTTTTCTATCTCTTAGCACATCTATTTCTAGGCCAACCACAGGAGCATTCTCCACTTAAGCCAGGAAGGGGTGCATTGGGAGAGGTCAATATCTCTCTCCATGAGGCCTTTCCTGTCATCTTCCCCTCCAATTACAGGTACGTTACACTGAGAATTACCTTGTATTCAATAGGTATATATTTTATACATTTTTATATGTATACATTATCTCCTCCAATAGAATTTAAGTTCCTTGAGAGTTCTTGACCTTTTATTGGTAGAGCCTATCAGAGGGCCTTGCACAGCAGACACTCAATAAATACTTATTTATTAAAATAATGTCTTACACAGAATATACTCAATAAATGCTTATTGACTACTCTGACCTTGATAATCAAGAAAAAAATGTATGGTCTGATGGGGATAGATAAATCATAAATCATTTGGTTAATATGGAATAGTAAACTATTTCCTCTATATTGATATAGTTGAGGATTGTGTGACTATTGAACCTAACAGAAAGCCATATTCAATTCAACACACATTAATTAGGTATTTATTATGTGTAAAATTCCATGGTAGGTCCTGAGGGATAAGCCAAGATCTTTGCTCTCAAGAACACTAGAACAAAACACATTTTAATGGGAGACAAAACTTAACAAAATAAATAATTATTTAAGTTTTAAGTCAAACATTTGGCCTTAGTTTTATCAAAACCAGAAGTGACCAACTGAGAGCCAACCTGGTACAGTAGATCAAAAGATAACTTTGGAGTCAGAAAGACCAAATTTTAGCATGTACCAGCTGTGTGACCCTGAGCAAGTCACTTAACCTCTTGGTGTCTAAGATAACCCTCTTTAATTGAAAGTATAGTCAGTGCAAATGCTGATCTGCATTGGAAAAGAGAGTTCCATACATCAATGAAATCATGCATCTGATTATGAACCCCCCCCAAAAAATAACTAAGGGGCCGAGTTACTAGTCATTGCCATATTCTAATGAAATTCTTGATAATTAATATCCATTGTACCTCTGATTCAATCAGGACAGAAAAAGGATGGCAAATCAGAGAGCAGTCCTTGTTAGATCAACCTATCAAATTTTCAAATTAAATTCATCCCTACTCCCTTTTTGAAGGTTAGGTTTTACAGGACTCTTTGGGACAGCAAAGCTCCAAGAACACTTTGATCAGAATTTAGGGTAAGGCATCTTTGTCCTACACTGAGGTTATGAACTTAAACTTATTGGCCATCAAAATGAGAGGAAAGAAATTATTTATAGCTTTTAACCCATATTTCTGACTAATGAGATTATATCCTTGAGTACGTGGGGGGAAATGGCAACAAGAAAAGATGTACAACTATATTAATAGGAGCATTATTTATCTATCAGACACTGAAAACAAAAAAATGCCCAATGATTAGCAGAATGGCTGAACAAATGATATGAAAGTAATGTAAAGGATTTTTAAAATAGAGTTTATTTATATATCACCCAGACTTTCCTTGTATCCCCCTTCCTATGCCCTATAAGGGGTGGCCCTTATGATATTGTTTCAAGAGGAAGAAGAGAAAAAAAGTATCAGCAAAATCAATCAATACATCAAAAAGATATGCAACTTTATTCAGTGTTCTGTAAACCTGTATCTGACATCTCTGCAATGAAATTGGGGAATGGGTGTTCTCATATCTTCCCTTTGGGACTGAGATGATTCTTTGTATAGGTATAACATTCTTTTTTATTTTTTTGGTTGTATTTTCTATTTTGAAAGTCATGGGGTATATTTTCCTTGCCCTGATTAATTCACTTGGCATCAGTTAATTATATCTTCCCATGATTATCTCTATTTGTCATGTTCATCATTTTTACAACACAATTATGTTCTGTTACATTGATTGACCACAATTCGTTTAGCCCTTCCCAAATCCATGGATGTCTACTTTGCTTCTATTTTTTTCTACCACAGAAAGTGTTTCTATAAATGTCCTGGTATATACGAAAAATTTTTTTTGTTTCAGTCTATGCCTAACAGTGGAATACCTAGGTCAAAATGGATGAACATTTTAAGCACTTTACCCAATTTGCAAAATTGCAAATCACTTTCCCAATGAGTTGTATGAATTTACAACATTAACAGTGCATTGATTTGTCTGTTTCTTGACAACCCCTCCTTTACATCGATTACTCCTTTTCTTGTCCTTGTCACTTTGCTGGGTATGAAATGAAACCTGGTCTTTGATTTGCATTTCTCTTTATTAATAATTTAGGGCATTCTCTCATGTGCCTTTTGGGAGATTGAAATTCTTCTTCTGAGAATTGCAGATTCATATATTTTGTACATTTCCATTCATTATCTATATATGTTGGATATCAAACTCTGACCTGAGAAAGTTTATTTAAAGATTATTTTCTCCAATAGGTCACTTCTCTTCTTAGCCTAGATGCAATGATTTGTTCAAAAGCTTTTCAATTTCATTTAATAAAATCATCTATTTTATTCCTTGTAATTATCTCCATGTCTTGTTTGGTTAAGAATTCATCTCCTTGGGGCAGCTAGGTGGTGCAGTGAATAGAGCACTGGCCCTGGAGTCAGGAGGACCTGAATTCAAATCCAGCCTCAGACACTTAACTAGCTGTGTGACTTTGGACAAGTCACTTCAACTCAACTGCCCCTCCAAAAAAAATAATTCATCTCCTAGAAATGCAAATTAAAACAACTCTGAGTTACCACCACATACCTATCAGATTGGCTAATATGACAGAAAAGGAAATGATGACAAATGTTGGAGAGATGTGGAAAACTGGGGCACTGATGCATTGATGGTAGAGTTGTGAACTGATCCAAACATTCTGGAGAACAATTTGGAACTAAACAAAGAGGGCTATAAAACTGCATACTCTTTGACCCAACAAATCCACTACTAGGTCTGTATCCCATAGGGATCAAAGAAAAGGGAAAAGGACCAATTTGTACAAAAATATTTATAGTAACTCTTTTTGTGTTGGCAAAGAATTGGAAACTGAAAGGATGTGCATCAATTGGGGAATGACTGGACAAGATATGATATGCGATTGTTATGGAATACTATTTTGCTACAACAAATGAAAAATAGGATGGTTCCAGAAAAAAAAAACTGGAAAGGCTTACATGAACTTATGCAAAGTGTAGTGAGCAGAGCCAGGATACCATTGCACACAGCACCAGGAATATTGTACAATGACCAACTGTAGCTTGATTATTATAGTGATCCAAGACAATTCTGAAGGACTTATGATGAAAAATGCTGTCTACCTCAAGAGAAAGAACTGATGGCCTCTGAATGTGAGTCAAAACCTACTTTCAAAAAACTATTTCTTTTTCTTGCTTTTCTTTTTGATCTACTTTCTCTTTTGTAACATGGTTAATATGGTAATGTTTTGCATGAGTGCATATGCATAGTCTATATCAAAGTGACTACCTTCTTAAGACAGGGAAAGGATAGAGGGGGGAATTTTGAAGTCAACAGTTAAAAAACATATTAAAATTATTTTACATGTATTTCAGAAGAAAACATTCTTAAAAAATAATCCATCTCTGAGCTCTGAATCTACCTCTTCTAATATTCAGGTCATATATCCATTTTGATATAATCATGGGATATGATTTTAGATGCTGGTTTCAGCTTAATTTCTATGAGACTACTTTCTAGTTTTCCCAGCAACTGTTAGCAAACAGGGAGTTCTTTACTAAGAAATTTATGTTTTGGGTTTTTTGAAGACTAGACTAACCCTTGATTTTCTAGGGTTTTGTTGTTGTTGTTGTTCTAAATGGATTTTGTTCTTTTACCTCACTCTGAAAAATATCCCTTTAGTAGCCTAGTTGTTTTACCATTAAAACTAAGATAATGTGGGGATAAAGTAGATGATAGAGTGTTGAATTTGGAGTCTGGAAGACATGCCTCTGACACTAGTTGGGTGACCCTAGGGAAGTCTCTCTCAGAGCCACTGTCCTCACTTGTAAAATGAAAATAATAGTATCACCTACTTCAAATGGCTGTTGTGAGGATGAAATAATGTATGCAGAAAACTTTGTAAATCTTAAATGTTAGCTGTTAAAATTAATTAAATTTGGAAGTATTATCATTTTATTACATTAGCATGACCCACTCATGAACACTGAATATTCCTCCAGGGAATCAATTTGTTCTTTATTTAAGGATTATCTTATAATTGAATCTATAAAAGTATTGAGTGAGCTTGGTTAGATTGACTCCCAAATATTTAATGCATTTCATAATTTTCTTGAATAGGATTTCCCATTATTATTAACTCCCAGACTTTGTTGTTGTTATGTAGAAATGTTACTGGGTTTTGTAAGTTTATTTTTGTAGCTCAGTCTTTGCTGAAGGTATTATTTCGATTAGTTGCCCTATTGATTTCTTAGAATATTTAAATTAAACCATGAAGTTATACAGAAAATTTTTGTCTCCTCTTTACTTATCTTACTACTTTTAATTTTTTCTCTTCTCTTATTGCAATTCCTAGCATTTCCAAGCCTACCTATCAAATAATAGTGAGGCGAGTGGGCATCCCTATGATACTCCTATATTTATTGGGAAATCTTATAGTGTATACCTATTGAATATGGTGGTTGCCATTGTCTTTCTAGAAGTGTTTTTGTATTAATACATTGTATTTTATATATATATATATATATATATATATATATGTGTGTGTGTGTGTGTGTGTGTGTGTGTATATACATATAGATATATGTATATATACATATATAAATGTGTATATAAACATATACATGCATCTATGAATATTATATATATATATATACTTACACTTTGTAGGATTTTTTAAAGTATAAATGAGTGTTGTGTTTTGTCCAAAGCTTTTTTCTGAATCTATTGAGATAATCATGTGGTTTGGGAGGTTTTTAACATGATGCTGCTGATTTGAATGCAATAAGATATTATTGGACAGTATAGGGTAGCAAAAACATAAAACTCAAAGAAACATCGACTGGTATAAAATGCTGCAGAATTGTAAGAATAGAGACAGAAGAATGTCATATACATTGTCAACTAGGTAAACAAAGTCACCATGCAATCAACTGGAGCCATACAATATTAAACACCACAAAACTCCATTATGTCAATAATTGATAAGCTGTTGGAGGAATGCATTTTGCAGGTGATTCCTTGGGAGTTGGCTATTGTGTTAAAACAAAAATACATCAATAAATTAAAACATAAGAAAAAGTGAGAGAGAAGCAGTTAATCACAGGAGCATTTAAGTGACTACTAAGTATAATGCCCAGTGTTGGCAGCAGGGATAAAAGATTAAGAAAAAAATGAAATAACCTCCACTTTTGAGGTACATCCATTCTATGAGGAGAGATAAAACACATTTTATATATATATATATATATATATATATAATGTGTATGTGTGTCTGTGTATACATATACATAAATACAGACATACACACACAGAGGTTATGAAGAGAAGGTGCAAGAGTTCAGGATTCGGGACTCAAGGTCCTGGAAACTTCCACTATGGAACTGAAATTTTTATATGTCAAGAAGGCAAGTAAAAGTTGCTGGACTATCTGTGTCACCAAATCCTTACTGAAGTGATGGTATTTTTAGTTTTAATAGACCAGGGAAATCACGTCCAAAAAAGTTGATATAAATCTGTGCACAACTCTACAGACCAAAATAATCAGGAGCAAGGACTGGTTAAGCACTGACTGCAAGGTAGCCTGAAGCTATTTGTCTAAGATAATCCTCCCAGGACTTGTCCTTACTCAGTGAAGTGCCTTATGACACTTGAGCATAAATTATAGACTACAATAAGAGAAAGATGGAGAAATAGGAGAGAGAGAGAGAGAGAGAGAGAGAGAATATGCCATAGAGATGCTATAGAGACAGAAACAAAGAAAGATGGAGAAACACAGAGAGTAAGAGAATTGTAGAGACAAACCAAAGAAAAAGACAGAAAAACAGATGCAGAGAAAAGAAGGAAGGAAGGAAAGGAGGGAGGGAGGGAGGAACAAAGGAAGACAGAGAGCTATAGAGACAAAACAGAGAGAAGGATGGAGAAATAGAGAGAAAAAGAGAGAAAGCAAGATAGAGAGATAAAACAGAGAAAACGAGGAGGCAAACAAAAAAAGAAACATGTGAGCTATATCTGTAGATGGACTTCTATCATCACTCTTCTATGTATTTATATGTTTGTGTTCATGTGCTCTGATGATAACCTTACATAGAAATTTATACAAAACATACATTAGCATATAATATCCTTATATTATTTTTACAAAGCACTGATTTGAGATATCAGGTAAATTTCAGTAACAGCCTTTCAACTATGTGACTCTACAAATTTGAGTAATTCTTTATGTGGCCTCGATTTTCTCATCCATAAAATGGTCAGCAGAGTTGGACTAAATCTCTGGAATCCTTTAAGAGTCTAACATACTCTGACTTTATGTATGTCTATAAAAACTAGCTCAAAGAAAAAAAATATGAGTTGTTGTTGTTGTTGTGTTTGGGGGGCTACCAGACAATGCAAAACCAAAGTCACTTTCAGAGTTACTTTGAATGGACCTCTAGTACACTAATCGTATACCTGATAGAAAGACTCCAAAGGAGAATTCAAAATGAAAGTAATCACTCACAGCAAGTGGGCCAAGAGGAGAAGGTCAAACCTCTCTTGCCTTAGTGCAGCCAGCTCACATTGAAATTTTGATGGCGGAATGTTTCCCCCTGTACTTTCCCTATGGCTGCTATTCGTTTTCTAAATCAACAGAAACAATGCCATGAGATTTCCAATTTTAAGTGCTATGAAGAGAAAATGGAAATAAAGATTGTGAGACAAATCTGTGACAGTCCTTAATACTGGCTACCAGAAATCACCAAGGGGACAGTGAGGAAAAGGGAGGGGAGGAAATGTGAAATTCTGCTAATCGAATGATACTCTGCTTCTTAAATTTTTAAGCAGGCAGTCTGTGAATGCTGGCAATGAACTCATTTATGAGAATGTATGAAAATTGAGACAATCATGTGGTTATTATTACCAAGAATCTCAATGCTATAAACTCTCCTAAATTTAAATAAATTTAATTTTAAAATATCTTGCCATGATAATTTTTGCTTCTAATTTTATTAGGAGGCAATAATAAAAATAATAACACAATCAACTGTGAATTATTGGAAAGCTCTTGAAGTGCCTTAGGGGTTAGGAAGCATTTATTTAAATATCTTTAATTACTAACTTTAATTCAACATTTACAATAATCAAGAATGCATTCAGTGCTTTTAGTACCTAAAATAACATTAATACATCATATTCTCTCTAAAATCCTCCTCTGATTTCTTATCTTAGAACAGAGGTAACTTGAAGCCTATGCTAATGGTACACAAGTTCTGGTGGGACCTCCAGAACAGAAAATCTTTGAGAAAGTGTCAGATGATAAACTGGGTCATCCAAGGACCATGCTACCTATGTTCAGAAAGATCCTTCACCAGATTTCCTGTAGGCAGCTAGATGGTTCAGTGGTTAAGGTGCTGGCTCCCGAGTCAGGAAAGTTCCCGAGTTCAAACCCTACCTTAGACACTAGCTCTATGATGGCCATATTACCTAAACTCTGTTTGCCCCAGTTTTCCCATCTGTAAAGTTGGGATAATAGCGTTATTGTGAGGATAAAATGATGTGATAATTGTAAAGAACTTTTCAAACTCTAAGTGCTATATAATGCAAGCTATTGTTATTTATACTATGATGATGATGATAACGAGTTAAAAATGTGGAAGGAATGCGATCCTATTCAGAAAAAAAGATATCCTTATAACAACTAATGGAGAAGCCCTGAAGTCCTGAAGTAGTTACCTTTTTCTCTCTAAACTTCTCCAGGGCCAGGGTTGGCTCTTGGATATCCATTGCCACACTTAGCACAAGGTTTAAGTAGATCATGTCTGGAACTGGGAGTACCTCAGGGGTCATCTAATTCAACTCCCTCATTTTTTAGGTGAGAAAATTGAGACCTAAAAAAGACAGGTGACCTGAGGAAGGGAACACAGGTATCCAGGACCAGAGGCAAAATTTGAACCCAGTCCTTTAGCTTCCAAATCCAGTGATCTTTCTGCTGTACCCATATGGAAGTAGGAATGAAGAAAATAAGTATATATGAAGTGTCTACCAGGCACCGTGCTAAGTACTTCACTCACATTATCTGATTTGATCCTCACAACCACCATGGGAAGCAAGTGCTTTTATTATCCCCATTTTGCAGAATTGTTAACTGACTCAGCCAACATAACACATCTAGTAAGTGTGTGAGGCTAGATTTGACCAGCGGACTTTCTGACTTCAGATTCTATGCTCTATCCATGGCATCACCCAGCTAAACACATAGTAAATGTTCAATAAATAATCTTCAACTGAATATGGATGTAAAGTTTCTGCATTCCCCCAGCTCCCACTCTAGTCCAGGCTCTCATTACCACTCAACTGGGCTATTACAAGAACTTTCTAATCAGCCTCCCTCTCCTAAGCCTTTTCACAATCTGATTCACTTTGCCTATATACAGCTCCCAAAGTGGTTTCATTATAGCATCTGTCCATTGCCTTATTCAAATTACAGTAGCTCCCTATTACTTCCAGGATCAAATATAAACAACCTTGTTTGGCATTAAAAAGCTCTTTCCAACTTGGCCCCCTCCTCTTCTTCTGATCTTTTTTCATGTTGTTCCACTCCACAGACTCATTGTCTAGCAGCACTGGCCTTCCTGGTATTTCTAGCATATGACAATCCGTCTCCTCCTTCCACACTTTCTACTGGCCACTCCCCAATCTAGGAATTCTCTTCCAGCTTTCTATGTAACTCTGTCTGTATTCTGTATGTTGTTGTTCAGTATTTTGAGTTACGTCCAACTCTTCATGAATCCATTTGTGGTTTTCTTGGCAAAGACACTGGAGTGATTTACCATATCCTTCTACAGCTCATTTCACAAATGAGGAAAGTGAGGTAGATAGGGTTAAGTGACTTGCCCAGGATCACACAGCTAGAAAGTGTCTAAAGTCATTTTTGAATTCACAGGTCTTCCTGACTCCACACCACCTAGCTGCCTTAATACTAATAACATTTAACTTTTATATAATGCCTACTCTGTACCAGACACTGTGATAAATGCTTTACAATTATCATCCCATTTGGTTTCAATAACAATCCTGGAAGGCTATTATTACCCCCATTTTACAGATGGGGAAACTGAGACAAACATAGGCCATGTGACTTGTGATGGTCATTCAACTAGTAAGTGTCTGAAGCTGCATTTAAACTCAGGTCTTTCTGGCCCCAGGCCATATTCTTTATCCACTGTATCTATCCTCACCCCAACAGATTTGGAAATGATTATTTCAAAACGAAAGATATCTATAAAAATAATTTAAAAGTGAGGCATTAGAATTATGTATGTGGAATAGAATATATATTGGTTGGTTTTGATGAACTCCAATCACCCTACTTCTGTACTTAAAAATCTTTGCTATAAGGCTAGGGAAGGGGGAAAGGTCTATTTGGAAATAAATTGATGTGACAACACAAAAGGCATTGATACATTTGTAAGTGAAGCATTATAATAGCCCTTGCTAGAAATATGTCCATTTTGCACTTGATCATTAAATTATCCAAATAATGGAAGAACACCAGTTAAAATGCTTACATGATAGAAAATAACACCTCTGTGAAATGGCATCAATCCTAATCCATTTGAGAAATTACCTCACCTTTAAGGTAAATACTTTAGCAATCCACTTTAGTAATGGCCAGATTGACTTTATAAAGTCAAATCCCTGCTATTCAAAATTCAGAAAGATGAAACTGAATGAATTCCCTGATAGTTATCTCTTCAATGTACCTGAATAACAAGGTTTAGTCAGTAGCAAATGATATGATACCCACCACAGAAGTTTGAAAAGGCTGTTGTGTCTACAGACTTTAGTCAAAAGATTGGAATTCGACTAACAACCTCATCAATTTGAACTGAATTCCTCTGGCAAACTCGGAGTCATTTTTGAATTAATCCAATGGGAATATGTTTGGTATTTCCTATCTCTAAAGCCTTTAATGCAGGGGCTGTAAATATCATTTGATCTATATATGAACTGTTTCACTTGGTTATTCAAATGCTTACATATCAGCAAGCAGCCTCCCTAACTGGTGTTAAGACAGTCTAATACCTTCAAGTCCTAACAATGGGTCCATGGGTCCCCTGGAGCCTGGTTAATAATAACTTTTTGTTGCTGTGCAAAGGAAATGCTCATTATAAAATATAACTTGCTATTTCTAGTCAACCTTATAAAAACAACATCCTTATGGCCAATTTAATTTTTGCATGTAACCAATGACATGGAATTGGCAAAAGTTTAGGAAAACAGGGATTATATCATAAAGAGAAAGATGGCTATGCCAGGTGTGGGATTCGGGCTGGGGGGCACAGAGTAATTTACTTTTAATCCCAACTCTATCAAATGACTAATTAGGCAAGTCAGCCTTTCTTAGCCTCAGTTTCTTCCCCTGTAAAAAGTGGGTATCATTATTTGTACCACCCCACATAGTTATTATCGGTAATTTTTTTTGCAAATTAGGAAATTTTATAAAAATATGAACTACAATTAATATTACACAAGAATGACATTCTAGACAACCATACTGTTTGTTTGTTGCAAAGTGGAAGGAGCTATATAAGGAATCTGCAGATGCTCTGCACTTGAGGTTCTCAAGGGAAGTCTGGACAATCATATATTATAGAGGAGATTTGTGTTTTAAGGAAAGGTTGGGCCATGTGGTTGCTAGGGTCACTTACAAAGAGGCTTTGTGATTCAGTGATCCTTCACTAGCCCTCCATTTTTTAAGAACTAAGAACATATTTGCTAAATGTGTGTCTAGAATCATATAGTCTAGGGGCAAAGAATGTAGTTACTCTGTCTAGATTGTGTTTATGCCAACAGTTGTGGCCTTATTATTAAGACAAGTTTTAATAAATAAAGCTTACCAGACTCAGTCCCAATTACTAGCTAGTAGAACTGCCCTTACACATGTTTATTTCTTTTCAAAGGAGCTACATTCATATACATTTTCACATGGAATCTCTGAGATCGATTCTTAAATTACTATTGACATGATGCAAAGCAGTAATACTAAAAGAGAACTAGGTACTTTTAAGGCTCATCTTTTAAATACCAATATTCTTCTGGTGTTGTTATATTGTTGTGAGCCATGGAACACTACAGCCTTCAGAGAATTAAAAATGAGTGCTGCACAGAAGGAAACAGAGAGACGTACAGTGGCTGTAAGTAAGCTGCAGAATATAAACAAGGGATTAAAAAAGAGACTGTAGGGAAGGATGTCAAGAAAGAAACACAGGAGTGAAAAAAGAAGATGTGTCTTTGGTAAAAGTGAGGCCAACTGATGAATACCCTCTGTGCTCTACAGGTATCCTCAAGATATCGGACAAGGCAAGGAAATCTCTCAGATCACTGGATGGACCCCTTGAGATGAACAAATAGACAGGAACATGGACAAGAGTCACAGGAGATAGGCTGGAATAAGTGAATGAAGTTTAGAAAAAAATACATTGCTTAAGTGCGTGCTATGTGCCAAGCAATGTGTTAAGTGTTGCGAATATAAATTTAAAAAATGAGGTGCTCTCTGCTATCAAGAAACTCATGCTATAATGGTGGAACATGGCAGAGAAATGAAATAATAGTAACAATACAGGGAGGAAGGTAATACTCAAGGCTCCTATCAGTATGTCGGATGACTGTCCCAGGAGGTCTGCAGAATGTCAAGGCAGGGGCAGATGGCAAGGCCCAGAGGACTTTAGGACTTTACACCTAGGGGTCCTCAAGCTAATTTGAAGGAATAGAGTTGGCGACTACCATCTCATTCAAGCTATATGAGTAGTCAAGCAACCTGAATTTAGGATTTGGGGAAGCTCTGCTGGGGTTAGGGATTGAAGGTATAAGGCAAGCAATACCTTCAGAATAACTGACAAAGCTAATTAAATTCTATATGGGTCTCCTGACAAGTTTAGTGGGACTCCAACCCTCCAACCCACTTTTACTGGTATATAGATTCATGATTTAGGTTTAGCTTGGACCAGTGACCTTGAAGGTCCTTTCTAACTGCTTGATTCTTTATTTGCTGACTCTATAGCCTAAATTAAGGTTTTTAAATGTCTGTATGTGAAGAATAATATATATTCCATTTTCAATAGCCTAAATAAGAAGGAACAGCATTTTGCTAACTAGCTATGTGACCTTGATCAAATTATTAAACTTTTTTTATTTTCATAACCTAAGAACCTATGAAGGTTAGACTAAAGATAATTTGTTGTTCAGTCATTCAGTCATTCTGACCCTTTGTGACCCAAAGATTTTGTCCATGGGTTTTTCTTGGCAAAGGTATTGGAATCGTTTGCCATCTCCTTCTCCAGTGTGTCCCCATTTTACAGATGATGACCTGAGGCAAATAAGGGTTAAGTGACTTGCCCAGGGTCACACAAGTACTAAGTGTCTGATGTGGCATTTTACCTCAGACTTTTCTGACTTTAGGCCTGGTGCTCTATGCATTATGCCATCACCTAGCTGCACCTATAAGGTCATACTTCTACTCTAAATTTCTAATTAGTATCTCAGTAATATTTAGGAAACTTAAGGAATTGATGCAAGAAATTCCCCTCCAAACAGAGAAGCTTAGTACTGAGGGGGAAAAATATTGTTTAAAACTGTGATAAAAAATTCCCACTTCAGACTAGGAAAGGAAGTTCAAAATCTGTAATTTAAAATGAAATTATTTTCCTTTTATATGTATTTGAATCAATATTAGATTTAAAGAATGGATTTGTCCTGTCACATGTGTAATTCTGCTTTGATAGGCTGATAAAGTAAAAAAGGAAGCTGTAAATCAGAGAGACTGTCACATTTATGGCTCATAGCATTAGCATTTCAGCAGAAATATGGACTGATAAAAAAGAATCCTATTTTTTAAAACGCTTTCTTTCTTTTCACCTCTCAAATTAAAGTGGGTAGCATGCATAGTTAGAATATTAGAAAATTTAATCCAGCCCCTCCAAATCAAGAGAAAAAAATATACATTATTTGTGGAGCCAAATAATGTGCGAAAAACATTAAATTCAGAAGAAAAAGCCCCAAGTCTTTTCTCTACAGCCTGTATGACTTTGAGGAAGTCTGTCCACCCCTTCAGGCTTCAGTTTTCTCATCTTTAAAATGAAAAAATTGGACTAAATTATTTCTGGTTCCCCTTCTAGCCTTAATCCTATTTTCCAATCAATCTAACAGAAAAAAAGGAATGGAAAGGAAAAAAAAATCAGTTACAGAATCTTCTTGAAACTAGCAGGGATCTTAGAGGACTTTAAGTCTAACTTCCCCCCAACACAGAAGTTCCTTTTAAAATATCTGTAACAAAGGGCCATCTGGGCTTGGCTTGAACACTTTCACTGGTGAGAACTCATTACTACACGAGGTAAATCATTTACTACTAAATCATTCTAAATATAAAAAAGTTCATGCTAGTATTTGGCCAAAAATAGCTTCCAAATAACTTTTACTCAGTATTCTTCTTTCTCACCTTCAGGATAGCATGAAACAAGATTGCCTTACCAGCTAAATGAGTCGTGCCAACCAGGAGCTTAGAAAACTATACTATGCTTATAGAGCTACAATGGATAGATCTGTATACCATGGATGCCCTCTTCTTTCTGATGTATCAGATAAAGCCAAAAAAAAGTTCATTATTGGTTAAGCTTTCCTACAGTAATACCTTATTAATATTAATTTCTACTTTACCATCTTACACTTTCTGGCTCTCCATCCCTTATAAGATCGTTTTCAGTTTTAAAACTTGCAAATTCCCATTATTTTCATTTATCCTCAGTGGCCTTTTCATCTTCAACAAATATTATTATTTGGCTGTGATGGCAGGCACTGAGAAAGCAAAGAAAATTCATGGCAAAACAAATTTAAACAAACAAACATGATTTTGGATCATTATCCAAAATTCTAAGGGCAGTTCCTTCCTCAAGCTATCATGCATGCTGTGAAATCCACTATACTTCATAATACTTCAACAATTACAATGTAGTCTTACATAAAGCCATTTCATGACTTCTTTTAACCTTGAAATTTGGAGTTAATTCTTCTAAATATCTTTTTTTAAATTGTGCTTGCACAATTTTAAAGCAATTCTCTTAAAATATGAGAATTCAAAAGAGACTGAGGATTATCTACAAAAATACCAAATATCTAAATTAACAGAACACCAAATAAAGATCTTACATAATCTAATCTCAGAAAATAGAATTGAACTAGCTTTAAAGACACCAACCAGAAGAAACAATTATAGTACAGAAAGACTTATAGATAGATTTTCTAAACACTTAAAGAATAATTAATACTTAATGCTATTCAAACTATTTTCAATAAATAAGAAAGCAATTTATCAAATGCCTTTTCTGAGATAATTTTAGTTCTAATGCCTACACTATAGAGGGATAAAAGGAAGAATGAGAACTATCAACTAATACCAATAATATTTTTGGGAGCATTTTTTTGTGAAATGTAAAAATAAAATCCTAGTAAAATTAATAAATGACATGGTGGGTGGGGGCATTTAAGTGCTTATTGTGTGTACTGGGCTTATTGTTGAGGATAAAAATGCAAAAGCAAAGGCAGTCACTGTCCTCAAGGAATTTACGTTCTAATGATGAAAACTATGCATCTAGGAGAGTGGTGGCCAATAGGGAATACTTTGATCTATAGATGTTATTGTTCTTCAGGCCTTTCAGTCCTGTCTGACTCTTCATGACTCCACTTGCAGTTCCCTTGGCAAATATAGTAGAGTACTTTGCCATTTCCTTCTCCAGTTCATTTTATAGATGAGGAAACAAAGGCAAACAGGGATAAGTGACTTGTCCAGGGGTACACAGCTAGCAAATGTCTGAGACCAAATTAGGTTCTTTGACTCTAGGCCCAGCTCTTTATTCACTGTGCCATCTAGCTGTCCTAAATCTATAGCTATATATATCCAAAAAACTATTGACTCTGAATTAAATTTACACTAGAGGCAAAAAGAGCATCATTAGGAAAATAACATAATTAATTACATGAAAACCAAAACATAATTAGAACAGCACATACAGAAAAAAAAACTTTAATAACTTATTACATTTTTGCTTAAGAAAACTCTATAGAGGCATAAAATATCTAGGCATAGAAAGACAATTTTCTATATGATAACAATATATAGCTCAAACCACTACTACTTGAAGTGTGGGTAAACAGTAAATTTCACAACAAATATAGAGTTAAACAACAAGATTTCCCTTTTCTCACTGGTATAAGACACTTATAAAATGCTAGCAGCAATCAGACATAAGAAAGAAATCAAAGGCACAAAAAAAGAGAAGGAAACAAAACAATCACTATGTTCTGGTGGCATGAAGGTTTACTTAGAAAACCCTAGAGAATCAGAAAAAAAATTAAGACAATGAATGGCTTCAGTAAAGTAGTAAGATTCAAAATAAATCTTAAAAATCAATAACAACTCTAAGTGAAATAATAAAATCCAGAAGGAAATAATATACTAGAAAGGGAAGTCTCTTATAAAATAACTATATAATTCATAAAATATTAGTCAATTTAACATGACATAATTAAGATTTATATAAAAGTCATATAAAATATAACTATAAAATAATGGAAATATAATTTTAAAACATTCTTGAACAAAGTAATAGCAAATAATCAGAGGCATGTTCATTTTACATGCTTGGACTATACCAATATAATAAAAAATAACAATGCTCCTTCTTAAAATATGAATTATGGTGGAAGTTTTTCCAGCATAGCTTAAAAAATGCTTGAAGAAAAAGATGAAATAAAGAGAAAATTAATTTAATCTTAACATGAGAAGGAAGCTAGCCTAACAGCATATGCTGTCTTATTGTTTTTCCCCCTTACTTACCAAAAGACTCCTGTGCTTTTTATTTCATTTTACTAATGCAAATTCAGGAAAGCTTTAATGGTATTATAGTATATGATAGTCTATAATTATGAACTCAAAACACTTGGCCATCCTGGCGGCCATCCTGGCTGCCCTCCTCTGGACTCTCCCTACCTCCTCTCTAGGATTTTCCCTAAATACTACAGATATGTCTAGAAGAAAAACAGAAGAAAAACAGAATATTATACCACGAAAAAAGGTGTCCCTTGCAGCTCCTAACAATTCCTACAATGCTGTGTGTGTGTTTCTGTTTGTTTGTTTTTTTTTAAGGCCCCTGCATCAAGTTTTTATTTGCTGACAAAATTATTCTCATCTAATCATTAACTTTCTAAGGCTGTATCTATAGGACATCAAAACACCCAGGCTGATAATTCATTGTTTAAAATAAGTTATTTTTTTTAAGCCAAGAGATTATGTAGCATCAATGTTGAGAATGCCTGCATTTTTCATTTTCCAGCCTCTCATGTAGCAGTCATGGGGATAGAAACTAAGTGAATGGAATTGGAAATAACAGCTTCTTTATTGGGAAGCTATTGTAACACACAATTATTAAAATTGATTAATACGTGGGCCATGTCAATTTCATTATCCCTGATCGATTTCAACCTTGGCTCTCATCATTTCAGGGAGAAAGCCTGCATGAGTCATAGCTCTCTGGAACAAATATTCAGCCTTGCTGATTTTAAATGAGATCAGTGATTTGCTCTGTTAACAAGGTCTCATATGAATACACAGAAGTTCTGAGTTCAGGTAACTAGCATCTGTCTCTAAATGCTATTCAGAAGGTCTCACTTTTTAGAGATTGGTTTGGCTAGACCTTATATAAACTTACCTACTGTTCTCCAGACACCACTACCTCTAACACAATCACAAAATTGCAAGATGTTAGATAAAGATATAATGTTATTCCCACCCAGGTTCATGGATGTCCAGATACGTATCCATAGTTCCCATGAAGGCCCATGAACCTGATGTTAGGACAACAGTCCTAAATCAGTGAAAGAAGGTATGATCTGCCCCATTAGTACAAGTTACCACATGAAATACTGGCATTAGGAAGTACTGATATTGGAAAAGTAGAACTTAATTCATCTGATATTTCAGCTAGACCAGCAATCATCTAGGTCCATATTGGCTCCTATCTGGTCTAGAGGCCATTAATTCTAAGATGCTAGATCCTACTCTCTCTTTGATTCTATATTCCATTGATATTATTCAACAATAGTCCCCAAGTGAAACAGATTTATTTTCCTCTTCAAAGTCTATGTGCCTAATTGGACCTCCAGCTAACTTCCTGTTTTTAGTCTCTGTTCCAGTTGACCCCTCATTTTATGGAGTGAATTAATATAATGGAAAGTACCCTTTGTGCACTGTACTATTATGATTCATATGAAAAATTCTTCCCACTTCACTGCCCTTCTATGATATAATTAGGCTTCCCTCCTTCTAAGCAATTTTACATATGATCATACCAATATTAGTATCATATAGAGCCAGAAAGATCATTAAAATATCAAATTTCTTTCATTTTACAGGTGAGGAAATTGAGGCTGACAGAGGTTAGGCAACTGGCCCAAAGTCTAATGGCCAGTAAGTGAAATCAGACTTTAAACGTGGCCTTCTGGATCCAAATTCAACATTTTCTATCACTCTGAGGAATTTTTAGACTGCTTTCTAGTACAGACAAGTCAAATCAAAGAGTATTTTTTATGGATCCTACTATGGGCTTGAAACAAAGGATACAAAGAAAGAAAAGAAAAAAAGAAGTCCCTATCTCCAGGAACTCACAGAATAGTAGGGGAGACATCCAAACAACTATGTACAAACAAGATATTAAAAGATGTATTATAATAAAATAAGATGTATTAATGTTAAAATTTAAGATATTATAAATTATAAATATGAACAAGATAGTCTCAAAGGGAAGACAATAATTTTAAGAGGGACCAGGATCAGCTTCTTGATGAAGACATGGTTTTAGTTAGGACTTCGAGAAAGCCAGAGATGCCAGGAGGCAATGATGAAGAGGTGGAAAATTCTAGGGATAGGGTACAACAGCCAGTGAAAATGCACAGAATCAAGAAATGGAATGCCATGTGTGAAGAAACACCTTAATATACTTTGTCAAGGAATTCTGTAACCAATAAAATAGGTTTTCCTTCATAAGGAAGCATATCTGGTCATCAGGGCAGTCTCCTCATTTAAAAGGACATACAGTTTCATAAAAGAAAAATATATTATTAAAAAATGAAACAAAACTGTTCTTTGCATCCTCCTCTAACCAGTCAGTGTCAAGGTATCCAGAATGACAATATCACCAGCAGTTACAAAGTAACACTTTGTAAAGTAACAAATTTGTAACAGCAGCAGTTACAAAGTAACCGGGGAATGGTTGGCTGTATCACACCATCTTTTTCTCAGGTGAAAGATTCATAAAGTATTATTGTGAGACAGCTTAGTGGACAAGAAAGGTCACTGGATTTGGAATCAGAAGGAATAGATAGATATATTGTGACTCCGTTAATGTCTCTAAGTCAGTTTCTTCACGTGTAAAATGACATGTTTGGACTCAAAAACCTCCAAGATGCCTCTTATTTCTAAGTTCTTTTCTGGGATTCTTTTCTGGAAGAAAAATGAGGGAGGCTGTGCTCAGTGATCTCTGAGGTACCATTTAAGTAGATTTAGTAGTCTTATCATGTAATAATCACAAAGGAGCATGAATATATGGTACAGATTGTCCCATTTTAAGAGTTTTTTCTTCCTCCCTTAAGATATGACCCTAAGCACTATTAAACCAAAGTCTCCCCTTTCCCCTTCACCCACAGTTCTAACATTCATTATTTTTAATTTTATAATTCCAAATTCTCTTCTTCCCCAACCCATTTAGAAGGCAAGTAATACAATACTCTTATACATGGGAAGTCATGAAAAGCATAACCCACAGTTTTAAAACTGGAAAGAACCTTAGATTATCTAGCCTAAAATCTACACTTGTCTGACCCCTGCTATCCTCATGATAGATGAGGAAACTGAGAATCTGAGATATTGCATACTTCACCAAATCACACTGATAGAGAATGGGAACAACTCGAACTTGAACCTTGGTCCTTTGATCCCACATTCAGTTATGTTTTCACTGACTCACAAGATCCCCTATATTAACTCACTCAATCAGTGAGGTCAATAAGCATCTTAAAAGCAACACTTACTCTGCAAGATCATTGGCAAATCTAGGAACTAAGAAGCCGCTGAGGCTCTCCCCAAAAACAAAGAAGTGAAGGAGCACAGGGAGAAGAGAAACAAGAAATCAATATCATCTTGGGAGATAAAGAGGCAGCTGGTGTCATTCCCCATTTATCATGGGATTATTACAGCATAGTGAGTGCCTAGTGATAATCCATTCAGACAGTGTTCGCTGATCCAGAACTCCACTGCAAGTTTTTATAACTTGCATTTTTAAAACGTCCTAGAAACTCTGATTTAGACATTAGGGAACATTGGATAAAGGAGTCACCCAGTTAGACCTAGTTATGGTGTTCACACCATTTTGGCTATGTAAGAGGTTTATACTTCTATTCATAACCTCACAGTCAGTTTCCTGATATTTGAAGCTCTCATTAGGGCAAAGGATAAATTGAGCCCAGAATGGATAACTATTTCCAAGGCTAGATTAAGGAAAAATAATCTTCTTGAGAAGATAAAACAAGATATGCACAGCAGAATTATTCTGAGGGCCTAGTCCACATGGACTAAGGCTTGTAGGTTATCTGATTATGTCTGTGTGAGAGGCAGTGTGGCACATTGGATATGAATACTGTACTAGAATTGGAATCAGGAAGACTTGGGAATTAAAGTACAGGTTTTTGCACTTTTCTTAACTAGATGACCCAGGGTAAGTCATTTATTTTCTCTGTGTCAGTTTCCCTATAGCTCTGGGATAGTGTGCTATTCCCACCCAGCCCTCCCCAGATGACCATTCCCATTTCCAATCTACCTGCCACAGTCATCACCCAGGGGAGGAACCTTGCTTGGAGATGGAGCCTGCCAGTCCTGCCACAACTAATACCAACCATAGACAAGTAAGCTCCAAAGCCCCAGAAACAGCAATGCCTCCCAGACTCCTGGGAGACCAATTCCAATTGCACCCTTGGATAGCTCTGATTGTTGTGAAGTGTTATTCTTTATATCAAACCTAAATCCCTATATTTGAAATTCCTACTCCTTGCTCTTAGCTGAGTTCCCTGAAGCCAAGCGGAACAAGTCTAATCCCTTTCTACTAATACTGCCCTTCAAATACTTGAAAAAAATGCATTATTCCATCTTCTCTTTTCTAGGCTAAACATCCCCAGGTCCTCAGAGAGGAACATGATTACTAGGTTCTTGCCAAAGTTTGGCGTTCCTTCAAGCTTTCTCCATACCTGGAATACATTCCTCCCTCAATTTCAACTCTCAGAAATCTTATCATCTGTCCAGGTTCAGGTTAGATGATAATCCCTCCCCTAACCTCATCCATGCATATTCGCTAAATTTATTCAGACTCAGTTTCCCTGTGTGTGAAAGGGAGACACTTACCTCACAGGGTATTGTGAAAATTCAGTTAGACAATAAATGTAAAGTACACAGTAAACCTTAAAGAGATTTATTATCATCCCTTCCCTCCCCCCCACCATCACTCCACCACATACACATATATACAACCTCCATAAAAGTTAAAAATTGTCTCATTAAAATTTTTTTTCTGTTCCACTAAAGTATAGCACAGTGCCTTACACAGATTTAATAAATAAATGTTTTGTATTTTTCATTGATAAAAACATAACAGTTTTTACCTCTGACTTGAGATAAACAGAAAGAACCAGCTTCTGCTTGGGGGAGAAGGAAGGGGACAACATGGATTACCTCCTTTTGACATTTTAAGGCATTACAGCTTTCATAATGGCTGACCAGCACCTTCTAATGAATTCACTGCTTGCTTTTTTATGTTGATCACCAGTCAGAAGTGATCTCATCACTTCCCTCATTCCCATGTACTAGCATCTTCGTTATTCTAGATTGGGTTTAAATGACCCTCTGTAACTAGACCCAACCTGGTTCCACCATTTGTGCAATGTCCAGCACATCATATCATATTATGTTTTAGATGTCAGTCTCTTTTATTTAATATGTCAATATCAACAAGAAATTAAACATTCTTGTAGATATATGGTAGGGAGATTTGGGTTTGAGTTATTTGTCAAGACTTGTACTGTAGACAGTAGCACCACTAAGCAAGGCCTTATTCTTTTCCAAAAGGAATTCTATATAAACCAAATTTAGTAGAATTAAATTAAATCTGGCCAAATGAGTACCTACTATGTGCAAAACTAAACTAGAAAGATATAAACAAGAAGTGCACATAATCTGAGTAGGTATAGATGAGAGATATGTTTCCATGACTGGAGAAAAAATCCAAATGGATAACATGCAGATAATTTGAGTAAATGCAAGTCACTGAGCTGCACTATGAGAACACAAACACACAAAAAATGACAATACCTAATCTTAAAGAAATTATATTCTTACAGAGAAGCATACAGGATGTCAAGTCAATGGACACTTACTGTGTAAATGCTCAATGGAGTCATCTAGACAGCACAGTGGATAGAGCCCCTGGGCCTGGAGTCACAAAGTCCTGAGTTCAAATCTAGCCTCAGAGAATTATTCACTGGATGACCTAGGGCAAGTCACTTAAACACTGCTTTAATCTATTGCAGAAGGAAATGGCAAGCTACTCCAGTTTCTTTGCCAAGAAAACCCCATGGATGGTATGAACTATAGAGTCAGGAAATCAGAAACAACTGAAAAACTAAACAACAATAGTCTCAGTGCTTTGATGTGGGAGACTGAGAAGTCTAAAACATGGTTCCAAAATTCTCAGTTTTGTCGAAGGTTCAATATTTAACATAAATAGAATAATTTAAGCTAATGAAAGAAATAGTTCAGTAACGAGTAACTTTTTTAGAATATGGACTTAAGGGGAAGGACAACAGACAAATATGTTTTGCTACTTATTACTATAATAACCTTTTTGTATTAATTTTATGTTAGTAGTCAAATTCTAAACTGCTTTCATTTCCCTAACTCTTTCAAATTATCCAGAAAACTTTGAGATATGGCAGAGATTAGATGAAATGGAAGGATAATTATCTCTAGATGTTATCTCAAAAAGATGAAGCAAAATGGAAAAAGGTTTATTTTATTTTCTTATGACATAGAGGTGAGAGGTATCAGTAAAAATTTCTGGGGAAATTATTCTAGTATAGTTATGTTAAATACACACACAGAGAATTTTAGCATTTTGGAGTTTGTTTCCTAGCAAATATTATTTCCTCCATTTTATACATACAAAACTGAGGCTCTGTTAAGATAAAGTATCTTGCCAATGGTCACATCATAGCTAACTGTCAGAGGCAGGAATTGTACCGAGTTCTCTCCTGACTTCAGGTCCAACTTGGTTGCTTCTCACAGGTCAGACCACTTAATTCTTCATGCAGTCTCGAAACCCAAGGTTGCTCTGCTGGCATAGTATCATTTACCTAGAGCTAGAAGTCACTTTACTGATCACTTTGTACTGTTCCTGCTCTGAGCCCAGATAAATCAAATAACTCCCAAATGAGGTAAATGAGGCAGGACACTACATTGGAAAGTTCACCATCTCTGGAGTCAGAAGACTCAGGTTTAAATCCCTCTTCTGATACCATGTGTTGTTAGTCAAGTCCTTTTGCCTCCCTATGTTCAGGTTCCTCATCTATAAAAAAAAAAGAGGTAGTACTAGATGGCATCTGAGGTCCCTTCTGGCTCTACAACAAGGTTTCTTAACTTTATTTGTGTCATGGACCCCTTTCATCATCTAGTGAGGCCCCAGGACTCCTCAGAAGAGTGTTTAAGTGCAAAAAATAAAATATATGGATAACAAAGGAAACCAAAGGTTAGTAAAAAAGACAAATATGTCATGTTTTTTGGCACAGATCCCTTTAAATCTATTCAAGAAGTATAGATTAAGAAGTCCTGCTTCAGACCTATGACCCCATGAAATCTCTGTCCAGCAAAAGGAAACATCAATCAATTCTGACGGATATTCTACCATCACAACTACTTTCTATCTCTTGGCTTTAGAGATCTGCATTTCACAGAGAATCTATCCCAAGACAGCATACATGCCCACTGCAGGGCATGGAGAACTGTATCTCACCAATGAAATTCTCTTTTAGACTTGGTCTTAGCAAATTGTTCTCACTGGGCCTGGAATCAGGTAAACCTGAGTTCAAATATAATTTCTGATAATTACTAGTGACCCTAGGCAAGTCATTTAACCTCTGTCTTCCCCAGTTTTCACATCTGTAAAATAAGATCAAATGAGATATTTGTAAAGCACTTTGCAAACCTTAAGAAGGCATGTAAATATTAGCTAGTCATTGATCTCAACGGGAAATACTAGGAATAATCAACCAATGCTTAACTTTCATAAATATCATAAATTGAACAAGGACTGGATATGCTTTATGGGTCAAAGTTTTCTGTTCATGTAGCCATGAATTTTGTTTAAACCAAGCTAAAACAAATTCAAGTGCAGGACCTAAACAGCAATTTTGTGAGTTACATTTCCCTTTTTACTATATAATCACCAATATGCTTCCATAAAGATTGGTGTCTGAGGGAAACATCTGGATGTATCCACAGGAGGTAGATGGATACCAAGAGAAAGACAGCTATGGGAAGGTGAGCTTGAGGATTACTCCAGTAAATCATGTGTCCCTGAGATGAATTAAACTCATCTCCAAGGCTGAATGAAGCCTTACTTTTAAAAAAGGCAATAAAATAGTAATAATTCAGTTTTGTCACTGAAACCTTGCTTCCTGTTTGTTTTAATTAAGGGCTGAATGAGTGTATTTTTATACTGAGTCATACACTGTTTGAGCTGGAAGATATCATCCAATCAAAGATCATAGATTTCTATCTGGGAGGGACCTCAAGGCATTGTCTAATCCAACCCATTCATTTTATAGATGAGGAAACTGAAGCCAAGTGAGAAAAGTAGCTTGCTCAAGGTCACATAGAAGAGTGGATCTCAGGTCCTCAGATTCCAAAACCACTTTTTATTGTTCTTGTTTCTGTTTTGTTTTCCCATACCATGTTGCTATAAAGGAACAAGCATCATATGGCAGGGGAAGGGGGGTGGGAAACGGGACATTATTTTATTTGAGAACCTGGTGTGCAAGGAAGCTAGATAATGCATGGGATAGAGTGCCAGGCCTGAAAGGAAGAAAGACCTGAGTTTAAATCTGGCCTCAGACACTCACTAGCTGTGTGACCCTGAACAATTCACCTAATCCTCTTTGTCTCAGTTTCCTCAACTGTAAAATGAGCTAGAGAAGGAAATGGCAAATCATTGCAGTATCTTTGTCAAGAAAACCCCAAAAGGGGATCACAAAGAGTTGAATGACTAAATGACATTATTCATTTCTGTTTATTTATAAATTATTCCCAGTTTATAAAAACAGAGATTGAGGCTAGGGAAAGTTAAGTGACTCGCCCACAGAACAAATTTGGTAAGTGTCATTGGTGAAATTTTATTCCAGATCTCATCTGACAGCAAGTATAGCATTTTGTGTACCATAACAGGCTAGTCTAGTTTCAGAGCCCCAGTCATCTCTGATATTGGATAAAGAGGCACACATCTTCTGAAATACTCGGACTAAAATATCTCAGTGGATCCAGGATCTTATCCATCTAGCCATTACTTAAAATGTTGTAGACACTGACCAAGCCCATCCTTGTGTGACTCTTCCTGGTGTCCTAAAACAAGTCTGTAAAATGGGCTACAATCAACTTGTTGGAGGCCTTCTGACTTCTGATACTATTATGATAACAATAGCACTTTTCCTTCTGTTTAAGCTTTCCAATTTACAAAGCACATTTGCCTTTCTTTGAACCTCACAACAACCCCAAGTAGTAGGAAGATTTAGCATTATCATTCACATTTTACAAAAGGAAAACAAAGGTCTATAGAAATCAAGTGATTTGCCCAAAGTCACACAGCCAGTTGGCTATATGTCAAGACTGCAAGCAAAACCATAACTAGGAATATTTCCACCCAGGGCAAGTGTGGCAAAACACATTCTCATGTCAGTTCTAAAGGGGGAAGAGTGGGCAAAGCCTAAAGTACACACAAGCAGAATGCTGCCAAAAATACCATTGCTGCTATTCTATCCAAAGAAGGGTTTGCCTGGGCTGTCATCTCTAGAGAGGAGGCTATCCTTTGGAAGTTCCCCATTTCAGGTAATTTTTCTTACTAAAAGAGATGCATATTTCAGTTCTTTAAAGGTAAAATGAATAAAAATTCTACTGTTTGGCATCCTGGAACAAGGTCTCAGTCCCCTCACCCTAATTATTCCTCTGACTATATTTCTGTCCAATGTTCCTAGGCCAATGTTCTTTCCATTACACTACCCATCTTTCCCAATGGTTTTGATGTTGGGACCTTTTGTCAGCTGGCATTCATTTTATTGACATTCTCACTTATTTAATATAACAGGATGACTCTCAGAAGGTAACCACGAGGAATGAACTCTTTCCCTTACTAACCATATGTCCCACTGACCGAGACAGGACACAGATGAAATTCTAAGTCAAATCTTCATAACCATCCCTGTGCCTTCTGCTGCAGTTCTTGCCACAATAACCACTCCCCCCCACACACAGTCTAACTATGGGTTGAACTACTGAAAATTAAATGAAGCAGCCTGATTCCAATTTGAAGGACTTCAGACACTGCCCAACATAGAGAAGTCTAAACAGCATTGTCTTGCTTTCAGTCTTCTTGGGAAGCAGTTCACCTCATCCAATACCGCCTGCAGCCTTAAAAAGTCAGCACACACCACTGGGTGTCATAGCATAATAGCATATAATTGGTGAATTGCAACTCTTTTAAAAGGTTGCAGCTGAGTAAACAAGAACCGGGGAAGCAAAAATACCGAATTAACTCATCATCCTTAGAATGGTTATTCCAGGATAGGGATGAGCTATAATGGATAAGAGTTTTTTAGTGTTATTGCTCATACCATATCAGTTCTGTACTTAAAGAGTGGATAATGTGAAATTTATGAAAATAAACTGGGAGTGCCAATATAATCCTCAGCAGTGATATCACTAAAGAAGGAAAAACACCACTTGAAACAAAGTCACTCTTTGTCTTCAACAGTTTAAAACACATGAAAAGGCGCCATGCTTCTAAACATTTAGGTGCCAGGAAGAAATAGGGGGAATGGCAGGGATGGTGGCTTCTTTGGAAACTTGCAATAAAATCCCACCTCTTCAGAGTTGAAGGAGGCATTAAATAATCATAATGATCAAGGTGAGGGGAAGAAAACATTTTTGTTCACTGAAAAAATTAATAAAAAAGATAAAAGGATTTCATTTTCAGAACCGTAAAGGCCATTGAATTCCACCATATCACAAAAAAGAATTTCTTCTATGGCCGGTGTGTCAGTCAACTAAAATGTATTAAATTCCAATGATGTGCCAAGCAGAGTGCTATGTGCTGGATAGGCTACATATCTGAACAATGAAACTACTCCAACTCTTGAGGAGCGCACATTGTTTCAGTGAAGAGAGCCTGAGAATTTGGCCACAAGCTAGATCACCATCAAAACACACATGTAAGAGCCCGCTAGGTGGTGCAGTGAATAGAGAACTGGTCCTGAAGTCCGGAGGACCTGAGTTTAAATCTGGCCTCAGACATTTGACAGGCTTACTAGCTGTGTGATCTGGGGCAAGTCACTTAAACCAAATTACCCTCCAAAAAGCAAACAAACAAAAAAACAAAAACACGCATGCATTTCTCTGAGGAAAAAAAAGTATTTTTGGTTTGGTTTTTTTGTTTCTTTGTTTCTCCATTTGTTTCATGGATTCTGGTATAGGATAACTGAAAACCACTGGCATAGAGAGACAACATAATGATGGAAAAGACCCTAGCTCTAGAATAAGAAGACATAAATTCAAATGATGCTTCTAATGTTCACTTTTTGGATGAGCTTATGTCAGTTTCTTTGTTTTGTTGGGCCTCGGTTCCCTACCTATAAAATGAAGGGTTTAGACTAGATAATTTTTAAATCCCTTTATATTTCTACATACTATGATAAATTGTTCTGGTGACAATGAATTGACACCTAGAAGTTCTGTTTAAAAGGGCAAATTTAGTGTCTGCTTAGAACAAGGATAAATTCTAAAAGTTCTTTCTGGTCAGTCTTTTTCCCAATAGAAGACACCGCCCTAAAATACCACCACTGACCTTGCCTCCATTGTCTTCTTTTGCTATTTGTATAGTCAGGTCTCAGGTAGAATAATGGATCTCATGAAGTGGTTGCATTATTTAAATTTGTACTAAATATTTTCATTTGGCTGGATCCAATTACCATATTTTGCATAATTATAACTTCAAATTGTGTGAATTTGCATGCATCTACCACTTTATGAGATGTATTATTTTCACTAATTGGGACATAGCTACTGGACACCATTAGCATGTTGTTT
Organism: Gymnobelideus leadbeateri; assembly: GCA_011680675.1. Lineage (NCBI taxonomy): Eukaryota > Metazoa > Chordata > Mammalia > Diprotodontia > Petauridae > Gymnobelideus > Gymnobelideus leadbeateri. Next base: position 399,612 of record WOXC01010269.1, read on the forward strand.
TTATATGTATGTGTATATGTGTATAAAATGTTTCAATATATGATTGAAATGCAAGTTGCTAAATAAACTAGACTTGCATCCACACAGAAATGTAAATCCTATACTAAAATAATACTATGACATATTGGATTGATGGGCTTCCAAACCAGGAAGACTCTTGTGCATGTCTTGTCTTTGATACACGTTAGTTGTGTGCCCTGGGCAATTGACTCAGCCTTCCAGCACCCTAGACCAATCTCTAAAATTATAAATTGAAGCAAACGTACCAACCTGTTGAGGACCACAGGCCAGTGGAACTCTGACTCTGATGGCTGAACAAGCCCTCTCAGGTGTTTGCCTGCTTATGGGCCTGGATCGGTTTCCCATCCCCCAGGAAAGAAGTCAAACACATAGGTGTGAGGATTAGGTCCTCAAGATAAGCATGGCATTTATGCCCAAGGCCTGGGAACAGAGAAGTGCACAATATCCTCAGGGGAAAACTATTAGGGAGGAAGATTCTGGCTCTATAAAGCTTGTGCCTGGAACAATAAACATTGGCTCTATACTTTCACCATTCTGGGAGTCCTGTCTCTTTTTATGCACCCAGGAGCAATGGGTGATTGTGACTGTGAAAGAATTGTGATTCTTTCTCAGCCCTGCTTCCAGATGGCAGGGCTCCCACACTTTCTCAGCCCTCATGCAGGATGGCAGGGCTATCCATAACTGGCTCCCCACACCAAGCTATATTTGTAGAGGAAATTTCCTCTTGGGAATTGCCTATGCCAATAAAATCACGTCTGGTCTCAATCCCTATTAGGTAAAATAAATTAAGGCCACCCCCCCACACACACACACGTACACCCCTACTGTCACGGGTATATTGTGATCTAGAATTACTACAAACCTAGGGAGAGAGGGCATTTATCTACAGATTCAACAGTATTGGTGAGGAAATTATGAAAGATTTCATAGTTAAAAGAAAAAGACACAGGAAGACTAAAAGATTAAGTAGTTTGTGAAGTCTGTTGTGACTTGGCTTCCTATTGGGTCCAAATGTCTATTTTCCCATTTTGACCTTTGCTAGTAGAATCCCATTTTGAAATATAAAATAAATTCAAATTTATCAAACCTATCAGTAGTTTTTCCCTTTTAGGGAAAATTCACGTAGGTATAAAATATATTGGCAAAAGAAATCAGGAAAGGATGTCTAATGACTGGAGTCTAGGTCAGAAAATAGAAAAACTTGGGGGCAGAGGTGGTGTTCCCATTGATTCTTCCATTTGAGGGTTGGGACTTTGAGATAGGAAGGAGGGGCTAAATTCTGGCTGAACAGTAATAAAACTAGCTATTGAGTTTTCTGGAATATGGCTTAAATACTGGAATGATAATGATGAACTGTTGCCCAAGATAAGAATAGGAATGAAAATCATGTATTTGGGTACTTGACTGTATAATTCAAAGGGTTTTAAACCGAAAATGGGTAAGGGGACAAATCCCTACTTAAAACTTAAAATCCAGATCATACTGAAAACATCAGATCACAGAAAGGTCATCAGTAAATGACCAGTATAAACCAATGAGAACAGGGTAAATTCCTATGTCCCACATAACATAAAAAACCTATAAGTAACAAGGTGATCTTGAGATGTGAAAGTAATGTGATATGCCCATTTGTGTCTAATAGTCATATCTAGAGGAGGGGTAGGAAAGAAAAAAAGGAAAACTAAAGAAATGTATGTAATAATATTGTTTTATATTTGAAAGGAATAGCAAGTTGTGCACAGTAGATTTGCAGTTTGATGTGTAATCGTCTTTTTTATCATAGTAAATTATAAAAATGTTTGTGAAATTAAAAATAAAATTTTAAAATATAAATAAAATGAAATAAAATCAATTAAATTAAAAATAAATTAAAAAAACAAACAGAAGAGTATGCTAAATGTTTAACAACCAGGATCTATGGGGGGAAATATATGTACCCACATTTAAGTTTAATTCTCATTAGTAATGCTTTCTTAAATCTATAAAATCAACAAAATAATAACTCACCCACCCCCCCCCCAAAAAAAAGAAAGGTGAACTTGGTCTCACAGATCTTCCTGAGTCTTAGAGATGAGGCTCTCAGTGTACATAATCTAAAACAAAAACCTTGTTTTGTTTGTTTATTTGTTTGTTTGTTTTTTAAAGCAAACCAACAGGAAGCATATAAAGTGACACAGCAGATAGAGTACTATACTTATTCTGGAAGACATGAGTTCAAATCTTGCCTTAGGCACTCAATAGCTGTATTACCCTGGTCAAGTCATTTAACCTTTTTCTGCCTCATTTTTCTCATCTGTGAAATGGTAATAATAACAGCTGCCTCCCAGGGGTATTGTGAGAATCAAACGAGAAAATAAGTTTAAAGTCCCTAGCACAGTGCCTAGAATACAGTAAGCACTATATAAATGTTAGCTATCATTATAGTAGCATAGTCAAGAAAAATAGAGTCAGCACTTCCCCCCCCTAAAAAATCTGGGTTGTTTAAAACTTGAATGTATCTTCAATTTTATTTTTGAAATGTACACCTAGATTCTTATTTTTTCAAAGAGATATCATTTTAGGGGTAGAGAATATGCCACCATGTATAGAAATCCACAAAACCAAGAAGCCATACAATGTTTGAGTGAGGATAAAGAGAGAGTATAATAAGAAATACTAAGTTTCTGGGATAATAACTCAGATCAGTATGTCTCAATCTTTTCCCTCTCAGGACCAATTTATATTTGTAAATACATATGATTAATAATAATACTTGTAAATAAATAAAGACCTCCTGAGAGTTTTTGCTTATGTAGCTTATATTTAGCTATAGTTGCTATATTAGGAATTAAAACGTTTTGGCTTTATTATGGAAAAAAAAGTTTTAATCTCATGTATCCCCTGAAAGGGTGTTGGGGATGCTTATGAGTCCCAGGATTTTATACATTGAGAATCACTGGTTTTGATATTCAGGCCTGATTCACTTAAATTCAATATATATGAAGGTCCAACTGGCTACAAGGCAATGTGCTGAACCATAGAGACACAGACACAAGATTCAAACAGTCATTCAATTAACAAGCATTGATTAAGCACTTTATGGATAAACCACTATGAAAAGTGCTAGGGATACAGAATAAAGACATATGCTTGATTATCTAGAGCTGTTCATCTTAGGGAAAAGAATATTTAGTGGTGGTAGGAAGGTGGGCAATGGGTACAGTGATGGGTTAATCCTCTTCTAATACCTGAAGGACTGAGAAAGAATTGGATTTATTCAGCAGGATTCCAGAGAGGGACAAACAGGTAGGAACCAAAGGTTCCTTCTTTTATCATGATATTAAGGAAGAGCTTGGTCACAACTTAGATGATGGAATGAGCAATTTCACGAAATGTCAGATTTCTTTTCAATTGACAGGGTCCAGGAAGGGTCTGGATAAACATTCAAGATAGCCAAAATAAAGGGGAGTCATTAATAGGTAATAGATTAATAGGTAGATAGGATTAAACAAGATCGTTTTTAATGTTTCTTCCAACATTAAGATCTAAATTTGAGCTAGAAGGGACCTTAGAGATTACAGGATTTGGAATCATAGATCTACAAGTGTAAAAGACTTCTGAGGTATTCTAATTGTACCCCCTAATTTTAGAGGGGAGAAAACTGAGGCTCAAAAAATTTAACTTAGCCATGGTCACACAGGTAATTAGTGGAAGAGTTGCTATTAGAACCCTTGGGTCTCAGGCTCCAGATCTAGCTTGGAGGGTCCCCCTTCCTCTAAGAAATACCAAAAGCAATTATAATGAGGTGGTATCATAGGAGGTTTCATGTAGTAATACACACACTCATATTCTCTCTCTCTCTCTCTCTCTCTCTCTCTCTCTCTCTCTCTCTTTATATGTGTGTATACAAACACTACATAAACACATATATACACATACATGTATGTATGTGTGTAAATGTGTACATTTACTTATTGATTTATTCAGGTTAATAAATTAAACCTTCTTGAATAAATGAAACAGTTTGAACTAAAATATTGGTACAGACTAACTTTACAAATCATTTTCTACAGAATTGAATTAATATGGCAAAGCAGACTGAAGAAACAGAGCAAACACCCACATTCATTGTATTTTTATTGAAGGTAAGAACCACCTGAATGCCCATTTCTGTTTTTAAAAAAATTGAGATTTTCATTCTCTCTCCTCATAGAAGATACTCAATAGAATTGAAATGGCTTCCTTTGTTCCATCAACATTTGATTTGCATATATGGGGGGAGGAAGCATATTAAGGTGCTTTCTATGATTTAGGGAGTTTATAAAAAGGTAATTTGATTTCAAATCATAGTCCTCTCTGCCTTTTCCAGGGAGTCACCAAAGCCTTCTGAGATGCAAACCATAAGAGGAAGACATTAGCTGGGACTGTATTAGATAATAAAAATTTCCACTGGGGACTAGTTCCACATTATGACATGGTGAATATAAGGCTCATTTGGACTTAATTCATTACTCTATCAAGTTGCACAAGAAAGCAATTTTTAAGCCATAGAAATGTGCTTCACTTATAAAAGATGCAGCGATAATACACAATCAGTTATTGGAGACAGAAACTGATTTCCCAAATCAGACATATAAAATTCAATATATTTTTTGTAGTTATAATGAAGGAGAGAGGGTTCTCAGTGCCAGATTATTTTTTCCCCAGATCTGAATGACATCTTGCAAAATTTGGAATATGTTATTTGTTAGAAGAGATGCCCCAAAAGTTTGGCCACTCTAAAAATTATCACAGTAACTAAGAATCTCAGAGCTGAAGGGGACCTCACTTGGCATCAGATACTAATCAGTACTTGAGTAAGAGTCCCCTATGTTGTACACACTAAGTCACCCAGCCTTCGCTTAAATATTTCCAGTAAAGTGGAACTCACTCCCTCAAGAGACAGCTCATTCCATTCCTGGACACATTCTGCAGCTCCTGACTTCTTTAGGACATTTCTAAATTATGGCTATAAACAAACATTAATTGAGAACTCCTTGTATCATAACTATTTTTATGGATCCATATTTTTCCTCTTAAAAAAATCTTTTGCTTTTACCATGAATTTAAGAGGATGCATTTCCATCTCTCTTCTTTGCTATGATGTTTGATCATCATAATAACACTGCATATTTTTTGGTATTTGTTTCTCTTTCCACTTAAATTGCTTTGGTCTTTGCATATATTTCTTTTTTGGTGCTGCTTTATGCTTCTCAATACCCTTTTCTGTTATTCATACTTCCTTAGGACACAGCATTTCACTATATTCATGTTAACAAAACTGGTTTAGCAACTCTCTAATCAATGGACACTTAATTTGTTTATATTTCTTTAATTGTACAAAAAGGGCTGCTACAAATATATTGGTATATATAAAATACTTTCTATCTTTGATCTGCTTGGGATATGTGTTTAAGCAGTGGGAATCACAGGGTCAAATGCAGAATGAGGCTTGATAACTTTAAAGGAATATTTCCTTCCTTCTTTCCTTCCTTCTTATTTTTCTTCTCTCCTTTCATTTTCTCTGTCTTCCTCCTTCTTTCTCTTCCATACTTCCTTCTTTCTCTCCAGATTCTCTTACTCACTTCCTTTTCCATTCTTTCCTTCCCTCTTTCCTTTCTTCCTTATTTCCATCCATGTTTCTCTCTCTTCCTTGTTATTTCTCTTCCTTCTTTATTATTTTGTACCTAGTTTGGTAGAAAAGTTGTTGTTTTTTTCTTAATTGAGATAGAGGAAGGGAAAAGGGAGAGGAGAGGAAAGAACAAAAGAGAGGGGTGAAGAGAATGGATAGAATGCTGGACCTGAAGTCATGAAGACCTGTGTTTAAATCCAGTCTCAGATATTTATTAGTTGTGTGACCTTGAGCAAGTCACTTAACCTCTTCAATTTCCTCATATACAAAATGGTGACAATAGCATGTACTTCAGAATTGTTATAAAGATAAGATCATATAATATTTATAAAGCTTTTTGCAAACCTTAAACCACTATATACCTTCTTATATTATGTATTACTACTATTATGTTACCCTTTGAGGGTTACAGAATACTTCTCTCTATAATTCTCTGAAGCATGTGGTATAAGTATTATTTTATCCATTTACTATTATATTGTTGTATAATTCTTTGAGGTTTATGGAATATTTCCCTCATATCAAGCCTCTGAGACCAGTGGTACATATTATTGCATCCATTTTACAGATAAGAAACTGAGGCTCAGAGAGGTTACAGACCAGCTCTGTAATTACATATAATTAAACACTCCCACCCCTTGAGAGGTTTGACTTCTCTCTTTCTCAGCTGTAAGTGATAATTAGCAATTTTTCCAGGCTCCAGAGTGCAAAGTAGTCAAATGCAACCACAGGAAACTGAAAAACTGTTTCTCAAAAAAAAAAAAAAAAGTTCTGTTTTTCCCTCACTTTTCATTTGCTTGATCTTGTTCCTCTTTTTCAATGAGGAGAAGTTGAAAGGATAAAAAAATTCATTGAAATGAATCACAAGAGAGGTATGAGAAAAATGTGATAAGCCTTAAATTTGAATCATTTTAAGGCTAAGCTGTCCAACAACACAGGGGACCTTGCTTTATCTGAAGGGGAAAAAAAAAACTTCCTGGAAAGCAGAGTATAGGCATTGAAAGAAATATCCTTTTATTATGTAAAAACCTGGCTTTGTATTTAAAATATCAGAGAAATAACATCAGAAGTCTCATCAGTCCCTTCTTGCTTAATTTGTTTAATAAGCTAACTCACCCTGGAGTTTCATATGCAAAGGTACTGGGAAAGGAAGATTTTAGTTTTACTATAAGCACAAAAATCATATTTGTAAAAGGAACTATACATTCGCTCATTCAAAAACCTTCATTAAGCAGCTATTTTTTGGAAGCAATTATTCTAAGATCTGAAATAGATACAAACTTAGGCCATGGTCCTGATAATCCCAACTCTGGGTTTAGTTCCAGGTTGGATCTCAGGGTCTGACCCCAAAAAGTTATTTTATTTTTTTATTTAAAATGTCCTTACACAGAGTTTACTCTATGAAATCTCTGAATATGCTCATATTTTTATTTTCATACATACAGTAACAAATTACCTTTTTCACTACAACTACTTGAAATAACAAATGCATATTAGGTAAAAGATGATCATTAGATGACCCAGCCCAAAGGACCATCATGGGATGAGGGAAAAGAAATTCGCATTTCTCACTTGCTGCATTTCTGAAGGAAGACAGAAGGGAAAAGGGAGAAAAAAATAGCAACAGATGAGCTCTCTTTGATAGATGAAAGTAGAGACATGTTTCCTTTGGTGAGACAAGTCTATATTCCCAGAATCCTAGGCAAAAATTCATCTGTAGGCCAGGATGGGGAAACCCCAGTCACTGGAAAAACATTCAAAAGGTAGTCTTCTCGGTTGGTTGGTTGATGTCATTTTGGTCCACTTCAGGAATGAAGAACATCCCTATGCTAGAGTCAATTAACAATGTGTTTGAATATGACTGATCAACCAATACAAGCATGGATTCTTATACCATAGATCAGGCACAAGTAGTCCATGAGAACATTTGGGGTGCATTCTCTAAATTTGAGCAGCTTGTGTTTCTTTTGAGCTGTTTCAATTCTGCTTTGCTAGGACAACAAAGCACCTTCTCTGATGTGTTCCCGTTATGCTGAGTGGTCCTGTGCCAGTGTCTCCCATGTCACACATCAATTCCAAAGTTCTTAACAGAGACCTTGAAAGTGTCCTTGTATCTCTTCTTCTGACCACCATGTGAACACTTGCCTTGTGTGAGTTCTCCATAAAACAATCTTTTGGGCAACTGTACATTTTGCATTCAAACAACATGGCCAGCCCATTGGAGTTACTCTCTCTGAAGTAGAGTTTGAAAGCTTGGAAGTTTAGTTTGAGTAAGGATCTCAGTGTCTGGTATCTTATATCCTGTCAGGTGACCTTCAGAATCTTTCCAAGACAATTCAAATGGAAGTGATTCAGTTTCCTGTCACGGCCCTACTATACTGTCTAGGTTTTACGGGTAAAAAAACTGAAGTCAGCACAATGACTCTATGAAAGCCAAGACCAAAGTGGAGGAAGTGTTGGTGCATGATTTCTGTTTGCAGATGATTGTTCACTCAATGCAGTCTCTGAAGCTGCGATACAACAAAGTACAGATGGATTCTCTGCTGCTTGTGTTAATTGTGACCTAACAATTAATATAAAGAAGACACAGGTGCTCCATCAGTCACCACCACACCATCCATATATGGAACCATTAGTTACAGCAAATGGAGAAGTTTTAAATGCCATGGGTAAGTTCACTCACATTGGTAGTATACTTTCCAAGGATGTATACATGGATAATGGTGCATGCCTTGTCAGAGCTAACTCAATGTTTGGGGGACTCCAAAGGAAAGTGTGGAAAAGAAGAGGTATTAGACTGACTACCAAACTAAAGGTTTACAGAGCCATTGTGCTAACCTCAATGTTGAAGTTCTCTAAACCAGTGGTGAAAAATAGAGACTCCTGCTGTTTCCCAGAGGAGAAAGCAATTTCATTGGGTTATGAGGTATAAGATGGCCAAGATTTAGATAGGTATACCAATGGACATGCTGTATCTGATAGGCTCTGACCTCTTCATCTGGGCTATTTTCTGCCTTGATGTTTTTCTTAATGTTGTTCCATTGTTCAAACACAACCAACAGAGCTATGCCTAGAAGGAGCTAAGCTATCACATTCTGCCCTCCCTTGAACCTCACTTTAACCCCAGCTCTTTTCTGCCATGCATGTTATCTTCTCTTCTCCCCCACTTTTACTTCTTTCTCTGAGAATTGTTGTCAAGTTATCACTACCATCAACACATCACTCTAGAATTCCACTAATCATCTTTGTGAGTTTCCAGACTATAACTACCTTCCCTGACCACCATTTTCCTCAATATGTTATCTCCATCATTGGAATAACAAGTTCCTTAAGGGCCTAGACTACCTCACTTTTGTCTTTGTATTTTGTATTTTTCTGGAGTTTGTTATAGGAATGTAAATTTTTAAGCTCTTCCCTGCCCCTAGGCCCTTTGATAGACTTAAGCGCACCTGAAGCCTGTGGTGGGAGCCTTGTTTTTCAGGAATACCCACACCTTGGTGCTTTGTGATTGGGCAGTGGGTCAAGATGGTTGTTACATTATCTGACCCAGAAGAAGGCTATATAATCCCAGATGTGAGAATTTGTTTTGGGACTCACTTTGAGAAGTGTTATGTGATTTGACCAGATGAGACTCTGGGCAGCCTTTGAGAGTCCCCTGCCCAGATGTTGATGCTTCCCTCTCTGGTAACTGTGATTAGGTATGGATGTATGTAATGCTTGGACAGTTTGGAAGTCTGTCTTCTGAAATGTTTCTCAGTCTTGTAACTTCTGCTTGTAACCTCTGTATACTCTGAAGTTCGGGGTGCTGACCTTTTACCCCTGAACTAGGTAAATGATATGTTTGATTGATTAAAGCAAGATCGTTAACCCATTTTGAGTTGCTTTCCTTTAGAAAAGCAGATCTAAGAACCTGTGTTGGCAGCCACCCTGGGGACGCTGGGGTGCTTGCTACTACAGAGTTTCACTCCAGAACTTTAGCACTGTACTTCACACAGGGTAAGAGATTAATTACTATCTTTCATTCATTTGATATGGAGAGATACTCACATATAATTGGTACAAGAATCCCTGATCAACCCTCTCTCTTTATCCAGATATAAACAATACACATTCCCCGCTCATAAGGAGATTATATGCAGGAGGAGATGAAGACTTCATGCAGATAATTATAGAACCAATAAGCTTGCACTTTCAGAAATATAAGGAAATATTCCTATGAGAGTCCAAAAAAAGAGAAGACATTTGGTCAAAGAGATGTCACACGAGCTGGATTTTGATAGATGGGTATAGTTTCAACAGAGGTTAAATGAGGAACAGAAAAATTTAAGCATAAAGTACATTAGATAGACAGACAGACATGATCCATAGACAAAGTGCCCCAAAACTCTTAGTGTAGGCTTAAAACCACACTAAGACTTTTGGGACATGCTGTCTTTATCTATATCTGTATCTATATAGGCTGTTAAACTTTAAAACTGCATTAACCCTTCTGAGACATGCTGTCTATATCTATATCTAAATATGCTACTAAAACTTAAAAATATACCAATATAATTGGGATGCCCTGTCTATATCTCTGTATCTCTCTATTGGTCTATCTTTATGCTATTAAAGATTAAAATTGCACTATGAAATCAGGTACAGCATGCTCAACATTCTGGAGCCAGATAAGTGAGGATGCTGAAAACTATATATTATTCTAGAGGTAAATGGGGATCTAATTCATTAAATTCTTTTTCTTGTTGTTTTTCAATTCAACTAACCTTTATTAAGTACTGACTGTAAGCATGGAATATGGAAAGGCCTAGGAGCAGTATTGTAATATGAAGAGGGAAGATTAACATGGCAGCTGTATGGAGGATAGATTGAAGAAAGAATCTATTCTGGTTAGGGAGACAGAATGGTTTGGGGGTTATTATAATAATCGAGTGAGAGGAATTAAGGCCTGAACAAGGCATGTGGAAGTAGGAATAAGGAATGGTAGGATGTGATAGAAAGGGGTATTACCTCAAGGAAAAATGTAAAGACTTGTTCAAACACCAATCAAGAAGCTAATGGTGTTAATCCCACAAGCCACCTGTTCATTATTATTTTTTTCCTCCAGAGTAAAAATGAATATACAAGGAACATTTGGCCAATCAAACAACAAGCATTTATTAAGAGCTTTCTCTGTGCCAGACACTGTACTGAGCACCTGGGATACAAAGAGAAGCAAAATTATTCCTTGCTCTCAAAGAGTTTACATTTTTAGAGTGGATACATATACATATAAAATATATACTAATGGCTAGTATTTATATATTGTGTTAAGGGTTGTAAAGCACTTTACAAATATAATTGTATTTGCTACTCACAACTACCAAGAGAGTTAGGTGCTGTTATTATCCCTATTTTACAAATAAGGACACTGAAGTAGAGGGTGATGAAGTGACTGACTTGCCCAGGGTGACACAAATGTAAGGAATCTGAGGTTAAATTTGAATTCCAGTCTTCCTGACTAGAGAACAAATGGAAGGTGACCTTAAGTAGGAAGGCTGAAGTGATTGGAAATTTGGGGAAAGGTTCCTGCAGAAAGTCATATTTGAGCTGAGGTATGAAGGAAATCAGACATTCTATTCATGCATCAGTCAGGATGCCAATCTGACAACCTTTCTTCAGATTTTCAGGTGTTCTACCAAATCACAGAAAAGATAGATATCTGCAAGGCAACCAAATGCGATTGCTTTCTTTCTCAATCACCAACTCTTCCCCTAAAGGATCTAATGATCATTTCCACATACCAAAGTCATTATCATCAGTCTAAGAGGAGATGTGAATGAAATCCTAAAGCAGTTATTTGTTAAGAAAGGTTATCAGCTAAGGTGAAGGGGGAGAAAAAAGCCCACATTTTAGCAGTAAATAGTCTTAGAATCTGTAGCATAAACCATTGACAAAGCCATAATCGTTCAGTAAATATCACTGGGTACAAGTCACTATCAGCCACTAGGTCATTCCGTAGGAAAATAAAAATGTCAATTTAAGGATGGAAATTCTTATTTCTAGCCAAGTCTAAAAAGGGTCTCCGTACTCGGAGAGTCTATATATCTCAGGCATCACTACTCTAATTAGCTAATTCAATTTATATGTTATCCTATTCTTACTTAATGGAAAAGAGGCAAGTAGACCTAATTATACAGGAAGAAAACAATCTATAAAGAACAAAGAGGTATCAAAACAAATATAAAGACCAAGGACCAGAAACAAATCAATATGTGCTACATCAATAACATGTTATGGAAATGAGAATCATATCCTTCTTTGACAAGGTCACTAAACTGATAGTTAATGGAGACAATGTAATCATAATGTACCTAGATTTTAGCAGATTTTGATGAGACTATTCTTGTGCAAAACATGGAAATATATAGGTCAGACAACAGTACCACTGTATTTGAAATTAGTTCAGTCACTAAAATAAGCAGTAATTATTGATTGTTATATATCAACTTGGAAGGACATCTCCAGAAGAGTACCCCAATGATATATGCTTGGTCCCATGCAGTTTAACATTTTGTTTCTGGGTGGTCTGTTTTATTTTGTTGCTGTTTTGTCAATGACTTGGTTAAATGTATAGACAGAATGCTTCTCAGTGATGGCCAAAAGTTAGGAAAGATCACTAATACGGTAGATGAAAAGCCTAGAACCTAAAATATCTTGACAGTCTAGGACAATGATGAGCTGAATCAAATATAATGTAATTTAATAGGGACAAAATGTAAAGTGGGTTCAAGAAATCAACTTCCCAAAGTGAGATGGCTAGATGGTAGTTCATATGAAAAAGATCTGTGGTTTTTAAAGGAATGATTAACTTAATATGTCAATAGTTTGGTAAAAACAGAAGCTAATAACTTTTCGATGTGTATTTTCATAAAATAAACTAAAATAATCACAGTGAATGCCATGGTTATTTCATTTCAAACAAACACTATTTCCAAAGGGAGAAAAAAGCAACTAATTAGTCACACAAAATGACAGAGAGAGAGAGAGAGAGAGAGAGAGAGAGAGAGAGAGAGAGAGAGAGAGAGAGAGAGAGAGAGGTCTAAATCCTTAAGGAGGTAGAAGACCTGACATCAAGGTAGAAGATTTTGGTTTAGATCACACCCCAGAAATTGACGATTTTGTCCTGGCAAAGTCATTGAACTCCTCAGAGCTTCAGTAAAAATATTCATGGCTTCATAGAGCTGGGATGACTAAATGAAATAATGTCTTTTCTGAACCTGAAAGCACTATGGGCATGTCAATTATTATCACTATTATTGCCAGCAGAGATTGCCATTACTGTTCTTATTGTGGCTCTCCTCAAGAAATTAGTAGGGCTTCATTTGGAATATATTGAGGTACTTAAGGATAGATTTCATTAATCACCCAAATATTTATTGAACATTTGTTCTCTACCCATACTACATCAGGTACTGGATATAAAATGAGGATATGACATCCCCCTTCTTCAAAAGAAGATGCAAAATGTGACTGAAAGTAGTATATAATCAAATGATGATTGTATGTTCAAACAATAAGGAAAGGAGGGCAGTGGGGCTTTGGGGATTGTGGCTGCCCTATGTGATATGAATTTTTAAGGACTTCAGGGAAATCCACTTGCCCTTGAAAACCCTTCCCCAGTTCACAATATCTGAAACTCCACAACTGAAATTTATTCCTTTTTCTCTTAGGAAAATTCTGTTAAAGTCCCTCCTTCTAGATCTGTAGGTACATGCATTTTAGAAAGATCTCATCTAGGAATAAGGAGGGAAGAAGAGTCACCTGGTGGTCATTGGTGACTCCATGCTGAGGGGTACTAATGTGGTCATCTGTCAATCCAACATGAAAAACATAGAAACCTGAAATTTCTCAAAGTAGGGAGAAATTTAGTTGGGTTTTGAGATGTTGGGTTGTTGATTCAGATAAGAGTGGAAAGGATGATTCAGAAGAAGGGAAAGGAAGATAAAGCATCAAGGTAAGGACAAGCATGGTGACCTGCCCAGAGTCACACAATTATAAAGTAACTGAGTCCAGACTTGAAATTAGGTCTTACTGATTCTAGGTTCAGTGAAGAAAGGATTAGACCTTGATAAACTCACACCCTTATAAAGCAAGCAAAAGTTAGCAAAAGGAAAATCAGGAGGGAGATACAGAGATTAAGGGAGAGCAAGGATCTTGGAGGAAGAAAGGAGTGGAAATGTATCGTTTATAGAAGAAGTTGAAAAGAAAGAAAAGAATGTAAGGGGAAAAAAAGCTTGCAGGAAAGAATAAAGACAAGAAAAGAAGGATGAAGGGAGAGGAAGAAAAACATAAAGGGAGGAAACATAAAAACACTGTAGCCTGGAGAATAATGAAAATGATTGCATAGCTAAATTTATAAAATATACGTAAAATGTGCAATTATCACAGCACTCTGAAAAATAAAATCCTAATTGGGGGACATATGTCATCCCACAGGCAGTTCATCCTCACAGCCTGATTTCAGGCTTGACAGGAAATTTACATGATCAATGAGAACTAGCAAGTAATTTTCAAAATCTCTGTGGCATATTGACTGCCCATCTTAAAGACCTGGTTTAGAAGGAGTAGGGGGAGGGTAATCAAGAATTATTCCCTGCATACACCTTTGACCATATACAGTGATTAGCAAAAAGTAACCAAGGACTTGCTTTGGCCTCATCTGGAGAGAAAATCAAGATTTTATGCAGGGCATAATCCTACAAAAGCCCACAGTGGGGATTTACCATCAGACTCTTCTGCCAGGCTGGTGTAAAAATCCTGCCACTGACTAATTATGGGACCTTGGGCACATCCTTTAAACCTCTTTGTACATCAGTGTTCCTGCTTCTGAAAGAGAGTGGCAGCAGCCATACTTCTGCTAAACAATCAAGCAATGTTGTATATTGGGTAGGGTACTGAAGTAGGAATCAGGAAAACCTGGGTTCCAATCCATCCTCAGACACTGTCTGTGTTACCCTAGGGAAGTCATTTAATTTCTCTGTGTCTTAGTTTATTAATCCATGCTATGGACATGATGACCTTGAGGTCCCTTCAGGATCTAATCCATGATACTATGAAACCCCCGGCTCCATCTTCCAAGGGCTAAGAAGATTTAGAGCCAGAGAGGAACTAAAATTTTATAAAGACCAACTGATTCACTTTCCATGTGAGGAAACTGAGGTCCCAGGTAACTGAGGAAGGAATAGAATCCAGGTCCTCTGACCCTGTCACTTTCCACTTGTTCCAAGTAAGAAAGCAGAAGAACATGGTACAGGATACACTTCGGTGTCCTCAAAGGGAGCAACAAAGTATAAAGTTTAAATGAAGAGCTTCATCTATCTGCGTAAGTAAGCCGATGTCTCTATCCTTTGAGGCTGAGACTCCACAGAGTCTACTGAGACAGATATGTACCAGATATGACTCTCCTCTCTTGTTAGCTCTCACAGCATGAAGCTTGTGATCCTTCTGTGTCTGTGCTCAGGACAGGGACTTGTGGCTTCATATGTAAATGGAGATTTACTGAGAACTTCCATAATTTATCACTGGGTTACCCAACTAATACTTGTTACATGTCTTCCTGGCTTTGAGACCAACTCTCTGAGAACTGGCAACTTCCTGGCTTTGAGGCCAACTCTCTAGTCAATACACAATGCTGCCTCTCTCTTCCATACGTATTATTAAATTACAGTGTTCTATGTCTTTCAAATTTCATCTCTTTTAGGTTTGGAGAAACAAGACGAGAAGTGGGAATTCTTTGTATCTCCTTCAGCATCGAGCTCAGATGTAGGTGGCCAGATCATCTGTTTTAGTGGAGGAAAAACATTTTTTGTAAAGTTTTTGTAAGTTTAAGTGATAGCCCATGTGGCATTGAAAATCTTGATCAGAAGATTCATTTTCTTAGGTATAACACTCTTGGCTCATTGAGTGGAAGCTTTTTTCTAAATGTGTGGAGATGCTTAATGTTGTCTGCCATTATTCTTGGGTGCAATCCAGAAGATAAGGAGAATAAATATCAGTATGCCTAATATTTAGAAAAAATAAATTGAGCAGCTGCCTTATCTCTTTAGCTCAACAATAACTGCACATTCATACCTACATGTTTATGTGCATATGTGTACATGCATTTCATACATGCATATACATATACATATGTACCTTCATACTTCAATACTTCCAAGTATCTTTGTTGAAACAGTATTAGCTTTGGGCAGTAAGATCTTGGTTCTAATTCTTCCTTCTCTGGGCAAATCAATCAGCCCAGCTGTCTCTGGCAACTCCCAAGACTTATGTTGATGAAATCAAAAGTCCAAACTCCCACTCAAAAAATAATAATAGCTAACATACACGGGGTTTTAAGTTTCACAAAATGTGTTACATATATTATCTTATGTGAAATAACCACAACAAAATTAAGCACTTCTGTTTTCATTTGTCCTGGGTATAGTGGAAAGAATTCTCAATTTGGTGTCCAAAGACTTGAGTTAAAATCTCAGATCTTGAGGTGGCACAGTGAATAGAGCACCGGCCCTAGAGTCAGGAGGACCTATATTCAAATCCGACCTCAGACACTTAACATTTACTATCGGTGTGATCTTAGGCAAGTCACTTAACCCCAATTGCCCTGCCTCCCCCCCTCGAAAAAAAGCAAAAAATAAAAAGTCTCAGATCTTGGCTCTGTCGTTTATTATCTAGGGGAACTAGGGCAATTAACTTAATTCTTGGGGCTCAGTTTCCTCATGAGTAAAATGAAGGCAGTGGGCTCAGTGACTTTTAAAGGCCTCATACAAATTTGGAATCTATGATCATACGATCATTCTATTAACATAATCCTCCGTTTACTTTAGGCAGTTTCATTAGATTGTGAGCTCCTTAAGAGGAGGAATTGGTTTTTCCCTTTGGTTTTTATTTTATTTATTTGTATCCCCAGTGCTTAACACAGTGTCTAGAACATATTAACTACTTAACAAGTGTTTGATGACTGACTTACTGATCTTTGGCAAGTACTCTATGGTCTTCAGTCTTGTCATCTGTAAAATGAGTGCATATTTGACTAGGTGTTCTGTAAGATCCCTCCCAACTCAGAATCTCTGCGAAATTGTAGAGAAAAACCAAGGCCTATTTGGGGAGAGGGCATAAGACTGGCTTGCCATTAATCCACAGTCAAATTTTGATCTCTACCGAAAAGCCAAATTTCAGCTGGGCTTTGATAAAAGAGCTGCCTTCATTGGGCATGCTCTGAGGTCCATTTCTCATTTCCCTTTGGTTATTTCCCCAGGTTTGAGGGCACTTGATCACCAATTAAGGTACCTCTGAAGGATCTGAAATCCCCCAGGGATAGCCTTTAGCTAGAGCCATACCATGGCTAAAGTGAGCCCCCAATGAAGGCGCCAGAATACAGCCCTGCACCATCTCCACGGAGTACATCACATGCTAGTTTGCAGAAAAGGCAGAGATGACAGTCAGCAAATTACATTTCATTGTAGCAAATACTGAGATTCTTTCCTGAACACAGCATTGTACTTTTTCAAATCAGACCCCCTTTAAAAGGAGATGAAATGATTGCTGCAATAGACTCCCATGTGAATTGGCAGTGATTAGGACAAGAGAGTTCTACCTTTTTTCTGGTCAAGGTCTCTTTCATTAAGTTATCATTGAAGAGTGAAGAGAACACGTTCCATTCCTTTTTTAAAGGATAAATCATCAGATGAAAAGATATGATGAGTTTTGCATGTTTACAAAGTACAGTTATACAACACAACCTAACTCATGTTTAATTATTCAAAACCAAGACTGATGACAGGTATGTGAGCCTTCCTTCCCTGTCCATATAAAGTCTAAACATTTGACAATAGCTAAATCTCCAAATGCTGCCTCACCATCACTCTCTGCTTATCCCCTCATCCAAACAACTGACAAATAGGAACCCATGCCTGCTACCACTTAAAATACAGAGAGGTGGGATGCCAGGCATGAGGCTTCCTGTTCTCGTTTGTTCAGTATAAGCCATAATTACCACATGGCACATTTATCCTATTCTCCCCAGCAGTCTGAGTTATCAAAAGGCAAATCTGTTACTACATTCACAAATAAAATTCAAGTTCATTTACTACCGTGCTTTAAAATCCATTCCCAGGGTAAGATGATGAATTTACACAGGAAACTCCTAAAGGAAGGAAATGGTATTTTTCTATCTAAATTGTGCCCAAGCCAGTGCTCTTGCAACTGCTTGTCTCTCAGAAGAAATGACTCACCACTCCCCTTTGACTATAAAAATGAACACATCTTCTAAATGGTACCAAAGGTAGGACCAGTAGTTCTAGGTAAATCTCAAAAAATAAATGTAATTTAATGACTTTAAAGGAAAACAAAATGTTATACTGATCTTCTTACACTTGCACAAATTAGGGCATTGCCATGACATTAAAACCACTTCACTGAAATGAATTTTCCAGAAAACAGAATTATGGGTTTGGAGAAATCTGGAGCAAGGAGCTGATTACAGAATGAAGTTATGCTTACTCATGTATTTGATTTGAGCTAGATGGTGGAGAGAGGTCATGGGAATTGGTGGTGTTGGAAAACTGGGTAGTCTGGGCACTTTTACAAGGCCTAGGGATTATGGGTGAGATGGGAGGAAAAAACCTGTGAGCCAAGCACAGATCTTAACTGACCTGGAGGTTATAAGAGCAATAAAAATTCACTTTTGAGAACAGATGGCAGCAGAGTTGATGCCAGTGGATAGCCTTGAGAATGACAGTAGGGAGTGAGAAGAAGGACAACTCTTCCTCTTGGTCTTATATGTTGGAAGTGTAAGAGAAGCAGTCAGGACTAGCACATGGGGTCTTCAGGAGAAAGCTGGTTTCTTATGATCTTCCCCAAGAGGAAATAAGAGTTATGGCATGACTCAGGTTTTAATATGGAACATCAAGCTCTGATTTTGTATCAGTCTAATAAACATTCATTAGATA
This sequence comes from Gymnobelideus leadbeateri, assembly GCA_011680675.1. Lineage (NCBI taxonomy): Eukaryota > Metazoa > Chordata > Mammalia > Diprotodontia > Petauridae > Gymnobelideus > Gymnobelideus leadbeateri. The sequence continues at coordinate 418,269 of WOXC01010269.1, forward strand.
CATCAAATAAAAGTATCCTTTGAGTAGCTAATCACCATGACACAATATGCTATCAACTTGTTGGGGGCTGGAGGTGTAGTACATTTTCAGAACTCACATCTAAGCAGAGGATTCTTATGGAATTTCTTGGGGTAAGGAGAAATCTTGAGGCAGCCTAAGGAGAGGCTACAATAAGATCTGATCATGGCCACTTAACACGTAGTCAACAGAAGTTCAATTCTATCAAACAATTTTTAAATAGGGCTGTAAATGCTTCCATCTCCTACGACAGCCATCATGAGGAAACTCTCCAAAGACCTCCACCATTGCCCATGTTACTATCATCTTTTCCATACCATGAGGCATGGAACACAATTTCCAGGACACTCACCTGAAAAGCTTTTGGATATCTTCTGCTCTTATCCCCTTGAGGATCTCCTGGTACTGCTGAGGATCTGACATTCGTGGAGAAGGATCCTGCGAAGGGCATTTTGTATGTGCATAATATCCAATCACAATCCCCAAAATAAATAACAGGGTCAGAGTGCAAAAGATTTTAGAGAAGCGGAAAATATTACAGTGGCTGTTCTTTGGTGTCGTCCTTGGGTAACGGCTCACATAGTCTGGTTCCTCCTGAAGTCTCTGGAACCTTCCTTTGGGGGATGTGGCTGGCTGAATGGAATCGAGATCCAGGTCCCCAGGTTCTGAATTCCCCAAGTTCTGGTTCTCAGCACCATCTAGCTGAAAACGGTCAAAACCAGGCTCCTCCAACTCCTGTTCCATGTCCCATTCCAGGTCAAGGGCAGTGGCCTGAAGGTCATCACTGTCTAAGTACTGAGAATGTCCAGGGGCTCTCTGATCCGCATTCACCTTTTGGTAGGCCATCTTTTTACCTGTTCAGATAATGAATACAATGGGTGTATATTTCATTCCAACACATAGATTAGATGACCTTTCCCTGGGGTCACCACTCTCTAATTGCAATGCTATTGATAAATATACACACACATTCACATATATGTATATGACATACATATATGTGTCTCTCTCTCTGTGTGTATATATATAGAGAGTATTTTAAAGATTTTCAAAGCACATTATAGACATCATATGATCCTCACAACAATTCTATGAAGTAAGTGCTATTACTGAACCCAAAAATTTGCAATAGAGGAAACAGGCTAAGATAGATTAAATGATTTACCTAAGGTCATTGTGTCTGACACAGATTTCGAATTCAGGTCTTCCTAACTCTAAATCAAGTGGACCAACCAACTAAACTACCCTGCTACCTCTACTGCTGCCTCTCTTAATGGATAATATTTACATAACACTTATTATAGACTAGCTATTTTTTAAGTGCTTTACAGGAATTCTCATTATATTTACTTATTTTATATATATATTCTTTCTTCCTGATAGGATAGAAGCTTTTGGAGGTCAGGGACAGTTTCATTTTGGTTTTGCATTCCAAGTATGTAGCATAGTACCTGGCAAAAAAAAATGGCATTTAATAACTTTTGTTTATTGTACTCAGCAGGTTACAAGTAAGAGTTTATTGAATTGTGATGATATTGATTCAGAATTTATGGCCATCTGATAACCATTAAAAAAGAAAAACACATAAATTACTCTAATATTTTATTGTTTGGGGGAAGGAGAACCAAATACCTGCCATGTGCAACACTGTTGTACTAGGCACTAAAGGTGAAGAAAAGAGGCCTAGTTTTCAGTTCTCTTCCATGAAAAATTCTTAACCTGACATCTGTAGACTATTTTTTGTTGCTGTTCAGTGATTTTTCAGTTGGGTCCAACTCTTTATGACCCCATTTGGAGTTTTCTTGGCAAAGATACTGGAGGGGGTTGACATTTCCATCTCCAGATCATTTTACATATGAAGAAACGAAAGCAAACAGGATTAAGTGACTTGCCCAGGGTCTAGTATCTGAGACCAGATTTGAACTCAGGAAGACAAGTCTTCCTGATTCCAGGCTTGGCATTTTATCTATTTTGCCACCTAGTTGCCTCTGACTATATCTATCTACCTATCTGTCTAAATACACACACACACACACACACACACATATGTATACTTGTTATATATATATATAACAAGTTATATATTTGTTATATATATAACAAGTATACGTGTATATATCTATATCTATCTATAGCTATCTATCTATCTATCTATATATAAAACTATATTTTGGTATAACAGTTTTCCTTTGCAATCCTGTGGATTTCATTTTTTGTATTTAAAAACATTATTCTAAGAAAATGGTTATAGGTTTCACCAGAATGCCCAAGGGGTCCATCAGAGAGAGAGAGAGAGAGAGAGAGAGAGAGAGAGAGAGAGAGAGAAAGAGAGAGAGAGAGAGAGATGGGGGAGGGAACAGGAAAGGAAGAGAGGGAGAAGGAGTGAGGGAGAGGAAGAAGGGGAGGGGGAGGGGGAAAGATAGAGGAAGGGAAAGGGTGAAGAGGAGGGAAAAAAGGAGAGAGGGAGAGAGGGAGAGAGAGAGAGAAACCCTATTGTACAGGGAATTAAATAATTTATAAATGAGAGGGAAATGGATAGAAAGAGGATATCAAGAGAGACCACTCCTTGATAAAGTAGGGCCTGAAATGTGAGAAGGTAACAGGTCAGGAAAGTAGGATTATAATACTTAAAGCCAGAAGTGACTTTAGAAGTCATATGGTCATTCCCTTAGAGATGGAAGGAACCTCCAAGTTATTCAATCTATCTGAATCCCTCCCATTTTACAAATGAGGACAACAGGAGGTCCAGAGATCTTTAAATTGCCCTCTCTGTGGACATGCTGTTTCTTCCCCTTCAACCCCAGCAGAATATAAGGCATGTAAAGGTACGGTCTGTCAGGCTCTTGTTTTTATATCTCCAGTACCTAGCACAAAGCCTGGCGCACAGTAGGAATTTAATATATCCTGCTTGACTGATTTTATTGAATTAAAATCTATCAGAAAATACTGTATGTATCCTATTGAATGCAAAGCATGACTCACAATCATTCTAAGGTCTCCACTAAATTGAAGCCGATGGTTTCTTCACAGGAAAGACTTTAGCAGTCAGGGAAATTAGAGTTTCTAATTCCCATCGTAATTCAAAAATCCAGATTCATGTTCAGATAAATTATTTGAAAACCAACCAAGGAAATAGTAAGACAGAATGTTCATGCCTTGTCCAACAAGAGACATTCCATCACTTGCATATCAGCAATTTAATGATTTTCCAACATCAGACAGAGCCATCAATGGGAATGAAAGGCAAATTCAAATATTCTTTCTTCACTGTAATGGATTTCTGATGGACACCCCAGTGACTACTTTTGTGCTCATTAATCCAGTAATGAATTATCTTTCTCAGAGATTAGCCTCCCAGGAGAATAGTCTCTTGTTCATATGCGAGTGGACCCAACCACTTCATACCATGGAGTCCAAAGCATTTCAGGAAGGTTATAGAGGCGATGAATGGATGTTAGGAAAGATGTGAGCAAGCAGTCGGACCACTTACTTTACAAAACCAATTGTTTCACTACATAAGTACCTAATTTGAGAATCTCATCTTGTTACAGACTTTCTTGCCCCAAAGGAGATAAAGCAGTTGACAGAATTATTATAACAGGATAATATAAATCCTCCTCCTCTCTGAGGTGCTTTTTTTTGGGTCATTTTATACTCATGCAAGAATAAAAAGATAATCTCTTAAGAAATAAAACAGAACAGAATGTTCCTAATTCTCTTAAAATGAGAAGTCCATTTCTGAGTTGGTGGAAGAAGGGGTGAGATATAGGATTTGAAAAGGAAAGAAATGGCCCTCATTGCCTGACATTCAGTGATCTGAAGATTCAGAATTGGAATGGTCCTTAGAGATAATTTAATCTAGCTTTACCAATCCACTAATGAGGCAAATGAAACCTAGAGACATAAAGTCAATTAGCCAAGGTCAGAAAGGCAATATGTAACAGCTGGGACTTGAACCCAAACCTGGGTTCCCTGATTATAAATCCAGCCCAGTCCAGGGATTTGAAATTTCAATACACTTTGCTGCATAATAAATTTAAAATAAAAAAACTTCAATTATAAAAATATTATTCCCTCAATATAACATTGGTGCACGTGATTATATTTATAGCATATGCTGCTAGGTGGTGCAGTGAATAGAGTATGGGCCTGAAGTCAGGAAGATCTGAGTTCCAATTTAGTCATTACACATTACCTGTGCCATGTGGGGCTGTCACAGCTTCCTCATGTATATAACAAGGATGACAATCTATTTCCTGGGTTGCTGTGAGAATCAAATGAGGTCATAATTATAAAGCATTTCGCACAGTGCCAGGTCCATAGAAAACACCATGTAAATGTTTGCTATTAATACCATTAAATCCATATTCAATTCATGTATCACTGACAGAGATGATCATTCCATCACTATTAGGTGACCTGCTAGTCAATATGATAGAAAGCCTATGAAATCACACAATATTTTTAAGACTAGAAGCTTAAGTCTTTACTTTCAATCATAGAAGTATCTCTCTTGAAGAGACCCACTTTGATGTTGGAAAGGTCATGGAAACTCAAGTGACATTTCTTCGAATAGAAATGTCTCCAGTCGTTTTTCAAATTTAATATTGTAGCACTTGAGCTTATGAAAATGCAACATTTATGGAAGGTAAAACATATTTTCTCATGCTTTCCAAACATCATTTTCATTTATGTGAGGGCCTCTCTGATCCTACTCTATCCCCAAAGGCAAAATCAAAATTCAAAATCTATCACCCTGGAATACTTCTCTATTTATCTATACACCTGTATACAACTTATATTTTTCTCCACATCTGTCTAAATGCCCAGCCGAAGACTGACATAAAATACAGGCACACACTAGTCACATAGAATATTTTCCAGGTATAGTTTTGGACCACACAATGAATTTTTATCAGAAGTTTAGATGCCCAATACCTTTTTCACATCTGAATTCTAATTGTATTAATTCTAGTTATAAATCCTTACTATCTTGATATCATCTAGACCATAGGTAAAGGATATATGTATACAAGTTGAAAATTTACTGTTTAAAACACTGTCTTCCCTGTGAGAGGCCTGCCCCAATCACTGATGGTACTATCAACAATAATATTAAGACATTTATGTAGCACTTAAACTTGGGAAGGGGGGACTGCAGGTGGTATTATTTACTCCCCACTTAAGATGAGAAAACAGACTCAGGCAGCTAGGTGGTGCAATGGATAGAATGCTGGTCTTGGAGGAGGACCCGAGTTCAAATCCTACCTCAAACACATAGTAGCTGTGGAACCCTCCACAAGTTACTTATCCTCTCTTGTCCTCAATTTCTCCATCTGAAAAAATGGTGATGATAAAGATATAGCATTCTCCCTAACAGAGCTGGGGGACAAGACTATATAAAGTGCATTGCAAACCTTTTTTTGTTGGTGGTGACTTGTGTCTGACTCTTCATGACCCCACGGGGGACTCTCTTGGCAAAAATAATGGAGTGGTTTACCATTTCCTTCTTTCACTCATTTTACAGATAAGGAAACTGAGACAAAGAGGGTAAGATGACTTGTCCAGGGTCCCACAGCTAGTAAACGTCTAAGACTAGATTTGAATTCATGAAGATGAGTCTTTCCTGATTCCAAGCCCAGTGCTCTCTCCATTGCACCATTTGGCTGCCCCAAGCAAACCTCAAGGAATCATAAAAAGACTAGCTATCATTAATGTGATTAAGCGCCCACTTATAGCTATATAGCTAGCAAGTGTTAGCATTGGGATTTAAAGATAGGTCTTATATACCAAGTTCAGCCATCTGATGGATGGTGGGGGGGGGGGGGTAGGAAAGGAATAAGTATTTACTGTAATGGTGTCTACAATATGCCAGACTGTGCTAAGCACTCTTAAAAAAAATCTCATTTGAATTTCATAACAACCCTGGCAGGTAGATGCTATTATTATACCCATTTTACAGATAAGGGAACCAAGGCAAGCAAAGGTTAAGTGACTTGCCCAGGGTCGCATAGTCAACATGTGACTGAGGTAGGATTTTAAGTCAGGTTTTCTTGACTCCAGGCCCAGCACTCTATCTGCTACATCATTACATACCTCTTAAATCCTACCAAGGTGCTCATGGCCTTCTAAAACTGATGCTACCTGGAAATATTAAAGGCCTTCAGCTTCAATATTTAAGTTGTGTCTTTCAGACTTCAATCAACCAGACATCTATGGACATTACTGCTGTATATTCACTGCCCGATGAAAAGAATTCTCAGATTTCCAACAAGGTTGCTTATTTCAAAAGGAATCTTTCATACCACTGACCCTAGAGTTCTTGTCCAGGATCATGCCAGATGATCCCAAACTCTGGCCAATGCTCTGAAGCTAGAAAGGCAATTGCCTGACACCATTCTTTAGGTATGTGGCCAGAGCATTGGCTTAGCTGAGTTCAGAGAAGTTTATTATCAAGAACTTGGCCTGGTCACAGGTGATTCAAAACTTCAAGTGACCCCAGAGGTCATTTTAGCCAACCTCCTCATTTTGCAAATCAAAGGATAAGAGATTTAGAGCTGAAGTGACCCCATAAATCCAACTTGTCCAAACTCCTCGTTTTTCAGATGGGGAAACTGATGTCAAAAAGGAGCAAGCAACTTGCCCAAGGTCACAGGGGGACTAAAGAGGCAAAGTTCTCAGGTCCTCACATCTAAATGATGAATTATTTTGGTCAAGGCAAATAGCACATCAAGAAAACCCTCTTGAACACAATCTCTCTCAGTGAGTGGCTACCAATACGCAACATCTTAATTAAATGAAATTGAGGAATACTAAAAGAGGCAACATCTTAATTAAATGAAATTGAGGAATACTAAAGAAATTAAATTAAAACATAATACTAAGCATTATTTTTAATTGTAATGATTCACAAAGCACATATTAAAGGTCTATTTTAAAATAATCTTATGATTTTTATTTTTATATCACCTACATTTCCTGAGGTATCCCTCTTCCATTACATGTCCTCTAACGTTTTTTAAAAGAGGAAAAAGTTACATAAAATGAGCCAAATTACTGAAAAAGATGTTTTATGCACCATTCAGTAGTCATATGCCCGCTTCCCCCACTGTGAAGGAGTTAGAGCAGGAGTGGGGAAGCTGAGACTTTGAAGCCACATGTGACCCTCTAGGTCCTGGAGAGTGGCCCTTTGACTGAATCCCCTAAGAGGATGTGTTCTGTGAAGCTTGGATTCAGTCACAGGGCTTCTCTTGAGGACCTAGAGGATCACACATGGCCTCCAGGCCACAGGTTCCCCACCCCTGGGTTAGGGAAGCACTTTCTTATGTTTTTTTCTGGGGACAAGTTTGGCCATTATATTTTCATAGGCCTCAGCCTTGATTATTTTGTTGTTGTTTTGGGTTTTTTTTCTTATCTATAGAATAGAATGTCATTCTAGCTGCTGTGCACAGTGTTTGCCTGGTTCTGCATTCTTCACTTTACATGAAGTAAATGAATGTCTTGTTATGTTTCTCATTCCTCACAGCCTAGTAATATTCCATTACAGTCACATACTCCAATGTGTTTAGCCATTTTCCAATTGATGAAAATTCACTTTGTTTCTGGTTTTTCTTCGCAAAAGTGCCACTATAAATATTTTGGTATATATGGAGCCTTTCTCTTTTTTTGTCAACAATCTCATTTGGGGTAAATACTTAGCAGTGGGCTCTGTGATTTGGTAAACAGGTTTGGACATTCTAGTCACTCTTCGTATAATTCCAAGTGGCTTTCTAGAATTACTGGACTGTTCCACATTTACACCAAAAATGCATTAATGTGCAAATCTTCCCATAACCCTTTCTTCCAAAATATGCAATTCCTGTATCTTTTTCATTTTTTTTTCCAAATTTGCTGCATTTGAGACACACATTCTGAATTTTTTATTCGTGTTTTTCTTATTATTAGTTATTTGGAGTATCCTTTCTTATATTTCTTTTTCTTGGTTTTTTTTTTCTTTTTGGAGGGGGTAAGGCAGGGCAATTGGGGTTAAGTGACTTGCCCAAGGTCAAACGGCTAGTAAATGTTAAGTGTCTGAGGCTGAATTTGAACTCAGGACTTCCTGGCTCCAGGGGCCAGTGTTCTATTTACTATGCCACCTAGCCGCCTCCTCTTATGTTTGTTTATAATTTTCTATTGTTTCTTTTGAGAATCGTATATATCTTTTAAGAGACTGATTATCTTTGTAGGATACTCTTTATCATGGTAGCCTACTAGACTTAATATAAGTAAACCTTAGATGCTACAAATGTCAAAAATCTTATTTTGAGAAACATTTCAGGGCTAGAGAGGATGGATAGCAGCTTCTCCAGCTTGGAAAATCACTTTGTTAATGAAGATGTGAAAAGCCATTGCTCTCTAGCAAGGCAAAAAATACTCCAACTGAAAACAGTCTTTCAGGAGACGGTGCTAGCTTTGTTTAATTTTTTACCATAATGAAATTTTCCTCTTCTTACTTTTGTGAAATAGCCTGCGTGATTGCTGTAATGACTGGAAATGCATTGACTTTCCTATTTAACTGTCATTCTGCATGTCAAGTACATAAAACAAATGACAATAATAATTAGCCATTTGTGCTTCACTAAGTGAATACACAGTGCATATAACATTGCAAGAACCTTTCAACATTACAGTAAAATGCAGGGAATGAGTTTGTTTTTTAATGGAAAAATTAAAACATAACATATGACCCAGGTCCACAAGGAATTAGGATTATAAGTCTTCAAGTTTCAGGAAAGTTATGAGGTTACTGTATGCCATTCCCTCATTTGAGTAAACTAAGGACCAAAGAGGGGAAGTAACTTTCCCAGAGTCACAAAGGTAGGAAACAGTAGAACATGTGCTCAAGCTTAGTTCCTCAGAATAAAAAATCCAGTACTTGTTTGCCTCTATGTTCTTATAGCTTGAGAAGAGACAGCCAGAATGTAAGGCCCGAGTAATCACTTTGCAGATAAAATTTTCAAATGTTCAAGTGACTAATAAAAACTCTATGGACATAATACTAATAACTTTGAATCAACTTGTAAAAGATTGAATTGTGACTGATCAAATTTATTTTTTTATAAAATATTTTATTTTTCCTCAATAACATGTTAAAACAATTTTAACATATTTTAATTGCCTTCAAATACATATATACCCCCACCAAAAAAAAAGGCACATGAATGTGAGTTATACAATTGTTTCTTGGCATAATGGGGGACCTGCCAATAAGCCTAGTCTTTAAAAGTCTACACAGAATGTAACAGGACTCTCTGCCAAAGCAAATAACCACAGAAGAATCTAGGATGGGGCGGCTAGGTGGCGCACTGAGTAAGAGCGCCGGCCTTGGAGTTGGGACAACCTGGGATCGAATCCGGTCTCAGAAAATGAGCACCCACACATAAATAATGACTGGCCGTGTAACCTTGAGCAAGTTACTTAACCCCAATGGCTTTAAAAAAAAAAAAAAAGAAGAATCTGGGATGCCTTCAGAGTTGTGATGATATGTAATAGAGACTGTGTGACTGATTCTGGTCTGCTAACCTCATGATGAAGAGCAACTTTTTTTTATCATGACTATGTAACCCAAACTACAGCTTCGTTGAAAGATTTTCATCAGCCTTGATCTCTCTCATTAGATTTGGTTTGATGGCTTCCTTAGGCTGACTTCTTCCTGCAAAGGGTATCCAGTAAGAGTCTATGATATTAGGGGAGAATCCTGAGGCCTCCTCCTCAGTCCAGGCCAAAATGTGCCCCTGTAGATAAGGGCATTGGTTCTTTGCCCATCTCAGTTTTTGTCCTTTCTATGTGAAGGGGATTTTAGGCCATGACCCTGTGAGTTTTAAAAGGTCAGGAAAGCAAGCACCCTGAAGGTATGCAAGTCTAGTCCATACTTGATTTTGTATTCAGTCTAATATCTATGTACCAAGGATGAGAGTCA
>WOXC01010270.1:0-139943 GCA_011680675.1 Gymnobelideus leadbeateri
AGATATCATCAGTCACAGTTATTGCTTTTCCATATAGGAATGTAAATAGTTCAACTTTGATAAGTCCCTTTTGATTTCTTTTCCCTGATTACCTTCTAAGGCATCTCTTGTTTCTTGTGTCTGGATGTCAAATTTTCTATTCAATTCTGGTTTTTTCCTCAAGAATGCTTGAAATTCCTCTATTCCACTGAATGACCATATTTTCCCCTGAAACAAAATACTCAGTTTTGCTGGGTAGGTGACCCTTGGGCTCATTCCCAGCTCTTTTGCCCTCTGGAATATCATATTCCATGCCCTTCAATCCCTCAGTGTAGAAGCTGCCAGGTCCTGGGCTATTCTGATTGTGTTTCCACAATATTGAAATTGTTTCTTCCTGGCTGCTTGTAGTATTTTCTCCTTGATCTGGGGATTCTGGAACCTGGCTATAATATTCCTGGGAGTTTCCTTTGGGTCTTTTTCAGGAGGTGATCTGTGGATTCTTTCAACCTCTATTTTGCCCTCTGGATCTAAAACATCAGGGCAGTTTTCCTTGAGAATTTCTTGAAGGGTGATTTCTAGGTTCTTTCCTTGATCATGGCTTTCAGGTAGTCCAATAATTTTTAAATTGTCTCTCCTGGATCTATTCTCCAGGTCAGTGGTTTTTCCCATGAGATATTTCACATTGCCTTCTAATCTTTCATTTGTTTGGATCTGCTTAACAGCATCTTGATTTCTCATAAAGTCACTAGCTTCCATTTGCTCCAGTCTAACTCTGAAGGAATGAATCTCCTCAGTGAACTTCTGAGATTCTTTTTCCATCTGGCAAATTCGACTTTTTAAGGCATTCTTCTCCTCATTGCCCTTTTGGGCCTCCTTTGCCATTTGAGTTAGTCTATTTTTTAAGGTGTTGTTTTCCTCAGTCAGGCTGTTGACCCTCATTTCATACTTTTCCTGCATCCTTCTCATTTCTCTTTCCAATTTTTCCTCCACTTCTCTTATTTGATTTTTAAAGTCCTTCTTAAGGTCCTCTATGGCCTGCAACCCGCTCATGTTTTCCCCTGGGGCTTTTGGAGCAGGACTTCTGACCTCACAGTCCTTTTCCCGCTCTATGCCCCCAAAATAGGAGTCTAGGGTTGCATTTTTCTGTTTCCTTTGCCTTGGCATGTTGCCACTTAATTACTTGACTTTTGGGCTTGTTGCCACACTATGGCTTTAAGGCCAGATAGAGGAATTTTCGTCCCGAACGTGTGGGGGGCAACTTCCGTTTCTGGCAAGCTGTAAACCCACCCACAACTTCCACCCTAGATCACAATCCAGATCCAGGAGGTTAAAGCAAGAGCGATTACCCCCAAGACTGATCGCTGGATCTCCCCACGATTTGTAGGCTGGGAGCCCGAGCTGCCTCTGAAAACTACAAAATGGCGTGTCTCCTCAGCGGCTTCTAGCCCCCAGGGGAGGGAGCTGACGCATCCCCCAAATACAGGTCCCAAAGTCCATAGGACACCAACCTCTTACTTTGTCCTAGGCAAGTCTATGTTGATAATTCTGGAGTCGCCACAGCTCCTGGTGTTCTGGGGTTCCTCCAGCCGGCTGCTGGCCCTGCCGCCCTGGGGCTAAAACCTCGGCTCACGTGGACCTGGGCTCGGCTCGGCTCCTGCGCTCTGCGCGCTGCCGGCTCCCAGACCACTGCGCTGGTCCTTCCTGCAGGGTGCTGGGCTGTCCTCAGCGGGAGGTTAGCTTCTCTGTGTCGTTCTGTGGGTGCTGGGGCTCCAGAAGTTGTTCAGAGTCCTTTTTTACATAGTTTGTGGGGAATCTGGGGGCAGAGAGGCTTGGAAGAGCTGTTTCTACTCCTCCATCTTGGCTCCACCCCCCGGTTCTGTAAGTATTAACTGTAATATGGAATTGGAAGGACTCTCTTAGAACATGGTTAAGAGCCCTATTTGTGACTGGGGATCCAATGGCAGGACAGCTCATCTAGTGGAAAAACATTCCTATAGGCACTCAATAAGTATTTGCTGAGTGTAGAGGCAATGAGGTGGTGCAGTGAATAGAGCACTGGCCCAGGAGTCAGGAGGACCTGAGTTCAAATCCGGCCTCAGGCACATGACACACGTATTAGCTGTGTGACCTTGGCTGAGTCACTTAACCCCAATTGCCCTGCCTTCCTCCCTCTACAAAGGCCAAAAAAAAATTGCTGAGTGAATGAATGAGTCCGAGTGCCTCTGTTCAGAGCAAGGGGACTGACTGTTCTCATGAGACCATCAGCAGGTTTACCGTAAGATTAAAGCTCCCAGGAAGGGAGGCTTAGAATCATTACATAGAAAGGTGTAGGTTTAAAGTTATATATTTAACATACTGGGGCAGTCTTGGAGTTATTGGAATCATTAATTTACTCAAGAGTTAAAAATAGAAAAAAAAAATCAACTTTTTTTTCTGCAGGGGGAAGGCAGGGCAATTGGGGTAAAGTGACTTGCCCAAGGTCACATGGCTACTAAATGTTAAGTGTCTGAGGCTGAATTCGAACTCAGGTCCCCCTGACTCCAGGGCCCGTGCTCTATTCACTGCACTACCTAGCTGCACCCCCCCCCCCCAAATCAACTTTCAAGAAGAATTAATGGAAAAAAATCATCCTCTCATTTTTCAGAAAATATGAATTAAAGCTGAAATTGCAAAACTTGGAGAGTCCCCAAAGTCTCAGAGGTGGAAGGACATCAGAAGTCATTTCATCCTGTCTGTCCCTGAGCAAGAATGTGCTTACAGTGAGGGGGCGCTCAATCCCTCTCTAGGCAGCCCATTTCACCTTGGGATAGCTCTAAGTATTAGTATATTTTTCTTTCATTGAGCCTAACTCTGCTTCTCTGCACTTTCTGCTCACTGTTCCTATCTGGCATCTGGGGCTAATCAGAAAAAGTCTAATCCTTCTTCCATTTGGCATCACATTCAAATACATGAAGACCTATCATGTCCTCCCTTCTCCTTCAGATTAAATGCTACCAATTCCTTCCACGGGTCCTCATGTTATATGAGTTTATGTCCCCTTACCCTGCATAGCTTAAGAAATACTGTGAAGTTTGACCTATTGATGGACCCTAAATGGCAAAAGGGCCTCCATGTTTGACAACTGATTGGCCTGTCTGACCACTGATTGACCTGGGAAGTTCCTATGTTCCCAACAATTGCCTTGGCTGGCTACATTTAGAGTTAGGAATATAAGTTTAGCAAACTTCATCTAATCCAGGTGTGTAAAGTTAGCAAACTTTCCTAGTCACAATGTTCTTGTGATTGAGCAGGTGGATGTCACTTCAGACCACTTTCTGGACTACTCCTCATGGCCACCTCCCACTCAGGCCCTGTGAATTAGCCCAACAACAACAATCAGCTATAAAGTCAGTGACCCAGGAGATGTGAGATCTTGATGGGCCCAAGCCCCTGAAGCATATCTATGGGACTGAAGAGTGAGGAGCCACACACACTTACATAGCTGTGAGTAATAAATGCCCTCAACTGTGATCTTTTTTTCTTGATACCTCTTTATCATTTCATGATTTACTCTGAATTTAGCCGAAACACAGGAAATGAAGCTTGAGGTCATTGCCAACCCAGATACAGTGGATATTGACCCAGTTTTCCACTGCAGCCCAAACTATCAACAGATACTAGGCCTGAAATGCTCATCTTGGCCTAGCCTGGCCTGTGCCTGCCTGTCCAGGCCCCTCCATGCCCCCTACAGTCAGGCTGGCTGGCCTCTTTGGGGCTTCTCTATGTCTAGACTTGGTAACTTTGCACTGGAAATTGGTCTGGGCTGCTGGACTCCAGAGGCTCAGTTTAGATCTCATCTTCTGCAGGAAGCCTTTCCCAGTGCCCCTAGATGCTGGGGCCTCCCCTCTGAGTTCTTTCCAATTCTTCCTGTATGTGTCTTGTTTGCTTATAGATGTTTGCACATGGTCTTCTCCCTTATTGTGATATACCTTGCAGTCAGGGACTGGTTTTCACCTTTCTTTGTATCTCCAGCATTTAGCACAGAGTAGCTGATTACTAAGTGGGGACTGGCTGACTGAGTGACCAATCTGAAACCAAACAGAATTATCCCCCTCTGTCCATATGATGTTTTTTGTATCTGATGAGTTTGCTTCAAGAAAAACCAGGAAATCTGAGGCAAATGAAACAGGACCACTTCCATGTGAGAGACTAAAAGAAAGCTTCCCTTGAGCCCGGAGAGAGGAAGCCTGAGTGTCCTCTGTTGCCCTCTCTTGTCAGACCCAGGGGAGGCCTCAGAACACCCTCTTAGACACAAATCCATGCCCTGAGCTGAGTCCAGCTTTGTCTCGTGGCTGCCAGTCCCTGACAAGAGGAAGATTCTGGAACAGCCTCTAGGCCCCCTGGCCCCTTGCAGAAGACACAGCTAGACTAGTCAGAACTTCCAAAGGAGTTCTGCTGCCCTAGGGACACAACATGGCAGGGCCATCTCCTCCAGAATCTAAGACATTGGCCGAGGAAGAAACATATAGACTCCTAACCCAAGGTGGAATTGGTCAGGGCGTCTAGACTCCAAAGTGCAAAATTCTTCAATCAACAGGTACAGATACAAGCTTTCCTACTGCATTTCAGGCAGCAAGGTAGGTATACTGGATTGTTTGGAGACAGGAAGACCTGAGTTCAAATTCTGCCTCACATATTAGCTGTATAGCTCTGGGCAAATCACTTAACCTTTGTGACTTTTAAAAATCTCAGTTTTCTCATCTATCAATAGGCATGATCATAGTACCTGCCTTACAAGATTGTTATGAGGATCTAATGAGAGATCCTGTGTAAAGTGCTTTATCAGCCTTAAAATGCTTTATAAATGTTAGCTATTATTTTTCTTCCAGGAATGTAGTTCTGCAAAAACTCTTTGTGGGGGGGGGGATGGGGAATGGAGCCAAATTTCTGATCGACATGCTGAAAAACATTCTAGGCTGGCTTTGCTGTAGCAAAGATCCAAGAAAGGAGGGGCTGCATCTCTGCAGTGAGGAGGTAGGGACAAGAAGCCCCCAGAGGGCCCTGGAAGCTCTCCAATGCTCCTGGCTGTTGGAGGTATTTACATTTGCCTCCAATGGCTTCCTAAAGCTTTGGGGTCATCTATTCATTGTTGAGGTTGGAAACATAAGATAGGATATTTCCAGTCAATGGTGGCACAGACAGGGTCAGCCCCAAGGTAACCTGTGACCTAAATGACACTTGTTTCTGTCTCCTTCCATCATCATAGCCTCTCTTTGCCTCCTCCCTCCTCTGAAGTGCCCACTTTTGACCTCCTGTCCAGAGAACCCAACTGCGGTGACCCAACCAATACCACCCCTGGGCTTCTTCCTGATATAAAAACTTCCTGCCCTCATTCCCACTGAGCTGTCCTCTTAACGAATTGTCCTACTGGGAAGCAACCTAAAATAATATTATCTACGTAAAGTATTTTGTAAACTTTAAAGGGCTTTATAAATACCAGAGATTATTATTATTTTTACTACTACCACTACAGCAACTACTAGCACCACTACCATGTTGGAACTAGTCCTTTAATTTCATTGATATAGGGACCTCTCTGTATGATGATATTCCTTCTACCAATATACCTTTATAGTCTTAAAAGAGCTGCCTAATGACTTGACCAGAGCCACTCTATATATCTGAGGCTTCAAGACTGACTCTTTTTAAAAAAATTATTTATTTTTAGTTTTCAGCATTCATTTCCACAAGATTTCGAGTTCCAAATTTTTTCCCCATCTCTCCCTTACCCACCACCCCAAAGTGGCAAGCATACTGAATACCCCTTCCCCCAGCCTGCCCTTTCTTATATTTCCCCCATCCCCCTCCTTGTCCCCTTTTCCCTTACTTTCTTGTAGGGCAAGATGAGTTTCTATATCCCATTGTCTCTATATCTTATTTCCTGGCTGCATGTAAAAACAGTTTTTTAACATTTGTTTTTAAAACTTTGAGTTCCAGATTCTCTCTCTTCCCTCCTCAACCAGCCCCACTGGGAAGACAAGCAATTTAATATAGGTTATACATGTGTAGTTATATAAAACATTTCCATAGTAGTCATATTATAAAAGACTAGATTTCCCTCCATCCTATCCTGCCCCTCATTTATTCTGTTTTCTTCTTTCATTCTGTTCTTTTTCAGAAGTATTTGCTTCTTACAAATCTCTCCCCCAATCTGTTCTCCCTTCTATCATTCTTCCCTCTTATCCCTTTCACCCCCTACTTTCCTGTAAGGTAAGATGGAGTATGTATGTTATTCCCTCCTTAAGCCAAATCCAGTGAAAGTAAGGTTGACTCATTCTGTTTCACCTCCCTGCTCTTTCCCTCCATTGTAATAGCTTTTTCTTGCCTTTTTTATGTGAGATAATTTACCCTAATCTATCTCTGCCTTTCTTCTTCTCTGTCACCTCTTAATTTTATTTTTAAGATATCATCCCTTCATATTCAACTCGTCCTGTGCGCTTTGCAAGACTGACTCTTTATCTATTATTTCATGTTGCCTCTAGAGCTGTTAGTAGACTTGAACAGTCTGGGCTTTGCCCCATATTCCTGCCATGAGATGGTGTGGGCCTATGCAGTAGTCCAGGATCATATCACACAGTGCCATCATGACCCCATGCCCTTTTCTTCTGCTCCATCTTTCTCTCCTCTTTCTCCCCATCCTTTGCCTGCTGCTTCTCCTCCTTCCAGGGGCTGGGCTTGGGATCAAGGCCATCTACCATGCTGCAGGAATGCAGGGTGAGCTCTCTGGGAGCTTGGCTGCCCTGTCTCCTTGTGTGATATCAGACCAGAACAGAAGACTGCAGAACGGAAGAGTCACCCTTGGCTGAATTTGTCCCATCTAAGAATTGCTGCTTATGCTCTGGCATTAATGCCTGATAAGGCTTTAGTGTTTTACCCTGTCCAAAAGCAAGGATAGATGATAACAAGTCTCATTTCTATAATGTCTTCTAGTTTGTCAATTACTTTCCTTATGACAACCCTGTGAGAGGGATGCAAGTGTTATTGTCCCATTTTGTTGATAGAGGAACTGAGGTTATGAAAAGTGAATGACTTGCCCAAGGTCACACAGAAAGAATCAGAAATGGGATTGGACTATAGGTTCTCTGGGGCCAAAAGTATCACCCTTTCTCTCTGTCAGGCTACTTCTGAGCAGAGAGAGGTTATTTGCCTTTAAAGAAGGCGTAACATATTTGTTCTCAAATGTCTCAGAGTTCTATGGGAAGGACAAAGGTTGTCTAAGACAAGACCCCTATCCTCAAAGAGAAATAACAGGAGTGTGCTAGAGCAAGCTCAAAGCAGTTGTTGAGAACCAATAGTTAAATTTTCAATGTAAGATATTACAACTCAGCAAATGCTACAAATCATGGCTTGAATGATAGGTTTTTTGATTGCATAGACTTAAGAAAATAATAGATAAAATGTTAATGATGAAGATTAAACTTGAAAGTATGTCCTGGGTATATTTTTTTGGTAGATCTGGTTGTTAAATTGTTTACTAGCCCACCACTACATAAAAATATGTAGGGAAGATGAAGACCTACCTGCTTGTGAGAACTTATGTGTCCAATAAGGTTAAAGGTGAGAAACTCTCAGTGAATTCAGAGGAGAAAGAGATCACTGTGGGCCAAATGCAACTTGAGCTAGGGTTAGGGGTGTAAATGGGAGACAGTGTACCCTACTCGAAAGATGTCTGGAGAAGGAAGTTGAGAGTTTAGGTTCTAACTCTGTTGCTCATTGGCTGGGAGACCTTATAGAGGTCACTGAACTGAACCTCAGTTTCCCTATCTGTAAATAAGCTTCATAATACTTACACTATGTCTCTTATGGAATTGTAAGGAATGAACTTTGTAAACCAGAAAAATTGTATAAATGTGGACTATTGTGGCGGCTAGGTGGCGCAGTGAGTAGAGCGTCAGCCCTGGAGTCAGAAGGACCTGAGTTCGGATCCAGCCTCAGACACTTAATGCATATACAAACAAAAACCTAGCCGTGTGACCTTGGGCAAGTTACTTAACCCCAATTGCCCTCCAAAAACAAAACAAAAAAAATAAATAAATGTGGACTATTATTTAGAATTAGAGAGACAACTGGGGTACAGACAGATAGGTTCAGAGCCTGGGTTTCTATTCTGAACAAGTCAGTTTAAATTCTCAGTGCCCTAAGCAACTCTCTTAGACTATGAATTGCAAAGAAAGTGATAACCTACTGTCTATATAAAATATGTGATAAAAAGAAACTGAGGCACAAACTTCTAAGCATGGTCAATTTATTAGCAAGGCTAGTAATTGCCAATAAATGGGATCCAAGACTTCTCAGTAGCCAGGGACTCCTCTGACAGGTATTTCAGGTATAAGTGTCTGACCTCTCATAAGGCCACTAGTCCATGACTCAGGGAAGATGCCAGGTACTCCTGCTGTCTTTGGCCTATAGATGCTTGCCTCTGAAAAAGTTGAGGGACTTACCTTGTGAAGGCAAAAAAGGATCCTCTTGACTTAGTTTCCCCATCTTAGTAAACAATTTTCCCACCTAGCCTATGATACCCTGTGGCTCTCAATTAGCCTTTTTGTATTATTGGATGTTGACTACGACTCATACCTGAAATCAAACAAAACTAAGTGTTGACATCATTATGTCCCTCCCTTTTTCCTCATAGAGCAAATTCCATTGATAAGGGCAAGTGTATAATGATACCTCATTTTTTCATTGTCATAATGTTAGATAAACTCTATTGGTGACTTCTGACCAAATAATATATGATAGGTAAGGTTTCTGGAACTGACAGTCCTCCTCCCTCATCTAATTCCTTTGTCATTCTTCCTCTTGTAC
The DNA here is from genome assembly GCA_011680675.1 of Gymnobelideus leadbeateri. Classification (NCBI taxonomy): domain Eukaryota; kingdom Metazoa; phylum Chordata; class Mammalia; order Diprotodontia; family Petauridae; genus Gymnobelideus; species Gymnobelideus leadbeateri. The sequence goes on from WOXC01010270.1 coordinate 8,824, forward strand.
CTCATTTGCATAAAATAATTATTCTTTTTAGCTGTTCCTAAATGGTTTAACTTTTAAAACTCATATCATACTTAAGTCTACCCCAATCTTTCTTATATACTACCCAATTACTAATAACAATCTTAGACATACATTTTACATCTTACATAAAAAGTAAATAGTCTGTCCTTATTGAGCCCCCTGTAATTAGTCATTGGTATGTACCTTATATTTCTCTTGGCTCTTGTATGTAAAATCTTCTATTAAATTCAAATGTTTTTTTTTTTAAACAAAGTCCATTAAACATGCATTTTTTCCCACTCAGGATTATACTTAATTTTGCTGGCTATGATATTTTTGGCTGGAACCCTAGTTCTTTTGTTCTTCAATGTATAGTATTCCAAGACCTGCAGTCTTTTATTGTTGCCACTGCTAGATCTTGTGTGATTCTGACTGTGGCACCATCATATTTAAATTATATTTCTTCTTGTCACTTGTAATATTTTATCCTTGAGCTGGGTGGTTTTGGAATTTGACCATAATATTCTTATGGGTTTTCCTCTTAGGATCTCTTTCAGGTAGTTATCCCCCCCCCCCCCCCCCCGCCATTTCTAGTTTCCCCTCTTGTTCTAATGCTTCAGGACAATTACAATTTTCTTTAAATATTTCTTGTATTATTGCATCAAGATTCTTTTTTTTTATCACAGCTTTCAGGTAGTCTGATTATTCTTATGTTTTCTCTCTGTCTCCCTCTCTTTTTTTTTTTGGCTTTTGGAGGGCAATTGGGGTTAAGTAACTTGCCCAAGGCCACACAGCTAGGTTTTTATTTGTGTGTGAATTAAGTGTCTGAGGCTGGATCCGAATGCAGGTTCTTCTAACTTCAGGGCTGATGCTCTACTCACCGAGCCACCTAGCCACCCCTGTTTTCTCTTCTTGATCTGTTCTCCAGATCAGTTTTTTTTTAATGAGATGTTTCACATTCTCTTCTATTTTTTTCATTATTTATATTTTGTTTGATTATTTCTTGATCTCTTATAACTTCAATGGCTTTCCCTCGCCCAATTCTAATTTTCAAGGAATTGTTTTCTTCTTTAGGATTCTGGATATACATTTCTAATTGTTTGACTTTCTTTTCATAATCTTCTTGTTTTTCTTGGGTTGTTCTTTTTTTTTTTGTTTTCCTTCAATCTTTCTCATTTGATTTTAAAAGTCTTTTTTAAGTTCTTCTATGAATTCTTTCTCTGGTCTTAGATTTATCTCATAAAAATCTTTCATTTTTAGTTTTCAACATTCACTTCCATAAGATTTTGAGTTCCAAATTTTTTTCCTCTCCCTCCCCTTCCCTCCCCTCTCCTCTGTACCCTATCCCAAGATGGTGTACAATCTGATATAGGCTCTACATATACATTCATATTAAACATATTTTCACATTAATCATATTGTGAAGAAGAATTGGAACCAATGGGAAGAAACATGAGAAAGAAGAAGTGAAAAGAGGGTGAGTAGTATGCTTTGATCTGCATTCAGACTCTTTTTCTGGACGTTGATAGCATTTTCCATCATGAGACTTTTGGATTTGTCTTAGCTCCTTGAATTGCTAAGAAGAGGTAAGTCTATCAGTTAGTCATTGCACAATGTTGCTGTTACTGTGTACAATGTTCTCCTGGTTATGAGTTCTTTTTGAGCAAGTGGCTATTTGATGTTACTCTTTGTAGCAAATAGGGTTTCTTTGCTTCAGTATCCTCCTCTGAAGATGAACCCCAGTCTTCTCTATTCCTGTAGTAACTCTCTATGATTGGATTCTTTTTCCTTTGCCTGTGCATCTTTTAAAATTTGTAGTAGTTAAGTTTTTATAATCATTTCTAGTCCTGGGGTATGATAGATGGGGTCTTTGGCCTCAGATCATCTTCAGTTCTCACCTCTGGCCTGGAACTGGAGCCAAGACTTCTAGCCTCCTGTAAGTGCCCACAACCTGTGGTGTCCCCATCTCACTGCTTCTGAACTCACTGGGCGTGGGCTGGTTCCTTCTTGCCCCTACTACATCTCTGCAGCACAGCTGGGTCTGGCATTCCCTGTAAGCAAAGGTTCCCTGGATCTTCCCTGGCTCAGACACTCAACACCCCTCACTGTTCCTGGGGTAAAACTTTTTGCAGCTGGGGCCAAGACAGCCTCCCAACCCAGATAGCCTCAGGGCTTGCTGCTTGTTGTTTAAATGAACCTAGGACCTAGCCTGGAGGTATTTACTCTTCACAGGAGGAAACATCATCCTGGGACTTTCTTTACATCTTCTCCAAATGTCCCAGAAGGACCCTCATTTTCCCCCACTCATATTTATTTTTACTACTCAATATTTGCCTAGAGGTACTATTTCATCTCTTTTATGGGGGAAAATCTTGGGAATTTGAGATTTTTCTGACTTATTCCCCAATCTTCCCATAATCCTCTTTCTTATTAGCTATTTTATTTTATTTTTTGCATTTTGGAGGGCAATTGGGGTTAAGTGACTTGCCCAAAGTCACATGGCTAGTAAGTGTGTCAAGTGTCTGAGTCCAGATTTGAACTCAGGTCCTCCTGACTCCAGGGCCAGTGCTCTATTCACTGTGTCACCTAGCCACCCCTTTATTAGCCATTTTAAATAATAAATACCTCATTCAATAATTAACACAGTTTCTTTAAAAAAAAAAAAAACCAAACCAAAATAAAAACCTGGATAGCCAAATGTATAATGTGAAAGGAAGTTGTCTCTCTACATAATCTTATGTATTATAAAACATGAAACAAGACTTCTTATACTTTGGATGACATTAATTCAATTGAACACATTTCTGCACTGTTTTACATAAAATTTTCTTCATTTTAGAACCTTAAAGCAATTCAGTAATAATAGGTGACAATTGTATAGTGTTCACCACATCCCAGGCACTGTTGTAGACACTTTACAGTTATGGGAAGAGGAAAGCATTATCTGTCTGAATCCTTTATGTGCAAAAGAACTACAAAATTACTAATACATGAGGGAATCTACAAAGACTTCTGGAATGGAGGGAGAGTCTTAAGAACTTTGAAAGGAAGGAGGAATTTCCACAGGTTGAAGTGAGGAGGGAGAACATTTCGATCATTGGTGGTAGTGGTGGTGGTGGGGAAGAGAGAAGACTTTATGTAAAGTCTTGAAGGCAGGAGATGAGAAAATGAATCTAGGGAATTTTTTCTTTGGAATGAATTCTGGATTATTGTGGAGGAGTTTAGAATGTTTGGAGAGAAGCCCCAAACCATGTTGAAGATAATATCATGGGAGGATGGCCATGTTCTTACAAAATATCCCTTCATAGCATTGTCCAAGGCAGAATCCTGGATCACATAGGACCATCACTTTGATCCAACATGGTGATTCTGGCATAGGTATAGGGCAGGATTATTTAAGTGAGGGTGAATATCTAATTCAAAATACATAAAATAATTTATACTGCACCATTCTTTTCAGTTGGAAACTGCCCTCTATTTATACAATAGTACTTGTAATTTTTTAAGTGTTCTATTTCCTCTTGACTGTTATTTCAAAATCTACCATGTGCATAGGCCTGACACAGATGTTCTAGAGGAGGAACAGCCCTTTGGAAGAGAGGAGCTGCTAAAACACAATGGTAAGTAACAGGTTCCTCTTTGGAGGGAAAGAGGGGGGACTCTACAGTTTTGTTTTGGTGAAGTAGGAATTTGAGTTTCTGCTGAAACCTGTCTAGTCCTAAATGGGGTTGCTTGGATATTTTCCTCATGGGCTTCCTGTAGAGAAGCAGCATGATGTAGTAGCAGATGATCGGGAGCAGCCCCAGAAGTCAGGAAGTTCAGGGTTAAGGTCCTGGCTCTCATGTATGCTAGTTGTCAGTCTCCCACTTAACTTTCAGGCTGAGAGTAGCTGGGCAGTTGTCCATCTGTCTTAGTGGAGACAGTTTTTTCTTTAGAGACATCATACTATTAAACTATTAAATCACAGATCTGTAAAAAAATGTACTTTAAAACTTCCATATTGTTTGCCTATCTCAGACTCAAATCCCACTGTCATAGTGCCCCTCACCTGGGTACTGCCTTCTACTAAATTACCTTGTAATAGGTCATTCCCTTTCCTAGTATGACTACATTCACAGTAAAGCAGAACCCTGTGCCAACAAAGTGTCCATATATCCATCCTCTTTTCTCCTTCCCTCCACTGTACTTCTAGTTGCCTCTGTTATTACAAAGGAATAGTTAGTTGTAGGGAAGAGCAACTGTATATTCAGCAGTGACTGTGGAATAAAAGGGGAAGGCAGCTATATAACTTTCTTTTTGAAAGGGAAATATATTTGTTTTATTGGTTATTTTAATATTTATTTATTTATTTTAACATTCATTTAAAATATTCTTTTTTTAAAAACAATAATTACATGTAAGGATAATTTTTAACATTAAAATTTTTTTTGAGTTCCAAATTTTCTCCCGTCCTTCCTCGCCTCTCCTTTCCCTGAGACAAGCAATTTGATATAGATTATACATGTTCAATCATGCAAAATATACTCCCATATTAGTAATGTTATGAAAGAAGACAGCCTGAAAGGGAAAACAAAACATACACATCAAGTGAAAAATAGTATGCTTGAATCTGCATTCAGATTCCCTCAGTTCTTTCTTTGAGGTCAGATGGTATGTTTCATCTTGAGTCCTTTAGAATTTTGTCTTTGATCATTGTATTGCTGAGAATTGCTAAATCATTTGTAATTGATCACTGTACAGTATTTTTTTTTTACTGTGTACAGTGTTCTGGTTCTGCTCACTCCACTTTGCATCAATTTGTGTAAGTCTTTCCAGGTTTTTGTGAAATCAGTTTGTTCATAATTTCTTATAGCACAACAGTATTTCATTATGGCTGTATACCACAACTTGTTCAATCATTCCCCAACTGATGAGTATTTAATATTCATTAAAATTTTGTTTTTTTGAATTTTGAATTCTCTCCCTCCTTCCTACTCCTCTGTTGTCCATTAAGAAGGCAAGAAATGTGATATGTTTTGCATAATTTCACACATACAATTGATATTTCCATATTAGCCATGTTGTAAATGAAAGAAAGAAAGAAAAGGCAAAAATAATTATGCTTCAATCTTCACTCAGTTTTTTCTCTGGAGGTGGATAATATTTTTCATCATAAGGCCTTGGGAATTGTCCTGCATCATTGTATTGATCAGAATAGCTAAGTAATTCATAGCTAAACTATAAAACTTAAAATTTTTTTTTAGGAATTCTCCCTCTCCACCTTCCTTTATTCTTTACTTTTTTCTTTTTAAAATAGAGGACTATGCTAGGTATTCTCCTCTCTTTCCCCTCCAAACAAATTTATTCCACTTACAAGATTTCCTAAACTTGGGCCTGGTTTAACAAATTGTGGCATAGAATGGAACATTATTATTCTTTAAGAAATGATGAATAAGAGAGCAGAGAAACCTGGCAAGACCTGTATGAACTGATGCAGAGTGAAGAAAATAGGCTCAGGGTTGGAAAGAAAAAACCCCTAAAAACTCTGAATTCAGATGAAATGTAATGACTAATTTTTGTTCCAGAAGATAGAGAACAAAATATATTTTTCTTTTGTCAAAAAGGTGGATGACTATGGATGCAGAATTTTATATACAATGTAGTACAGTGTATACTTAGAATCAGGATGATAAAGGTTTGAACCATGCCTCACCCATTAACTCTGTGACCCTAAACAAGCCAGAGTCTGACCAGGTTGTGGACTCCAAGCCTCAATTTCCTCATGTATAAAATGCTGATGCTACACTTAATGACTTCTAAGTTCCTTTTTTAGCTCTAAATCTATGATCCTGGGAACCTGTGAGGTATAATTGTTATAACTGCATTGGCTGGTTTTGCTTGGCTACTTTATGTAAGGATAGCTCTTTTCAAATATTCTCTCATTTGATCCTTATAACAATCCTGGGAGGCTATCATTATCGATGTTTTGCAGATGAGGAAACTGAGGCAGACAGGCTAAGTGATTTGCCTAGGGTCATACAGTTAGTGTCCGAGGCCATATTTGAACTCAAGTCTTCTTGACTCCCTGTCCAGTGTCCTATCCACTTTACTCCCTTATAGGCTTTGCTATTACAAAGGATTATAAATGTCCATTGCTGGGAAGAGGAACTGTATATGGGGTAGTGACTATGGAATAAAAGGGAAAGAAGCTATATAACTTAAAAAATCTTATCCATTCTCCTTCCATCCCCAACTTTAATCTTTATCTTTTCCTTTTCCTTTTAAAAATAGAATACCGTGCTGGTCATTCTCCTTGCCTTGGCTCTCTTTGTGACATTATGTGATGCTATATGCTACATGATACCCTTGGAGGTCACTACAGAGAGTAATCCAAAAGGTAAATCTTTCTTTACAAATGTTTTCTATCTTTAGGGACAGGAGAATTTATTTATCAGGAAAAATAACTGGGGCAACCTTGAATGGCCTATCTGTGTCCATTAGAGCCATGATCCATGGGATGGGAGTAGTGGGTAAAAGTTGGGAAAAGTAGACTTAATCTAAAGATGTGCTCAAGATGGAGAAAACAGGCAGCCATCTAAACATACATGTAAGGTCCTTCCCTCATCATCTCCCTTCTATGGCATAATCAAGAGAAGTGCTTATTTTCTATATATGGTATGTTTCTAAGGGGCAGCATGCATTAGTGATTAGAGAACTAGGCTTGAAGTTAAGATCTGGCTTTAAATCCAACTTCTGACACTTGGCTAGCTTTGCAGTGCTGGGCAAACTATAGCCCCCTCTGTGCCTCAAGCACTTATCTACTTAGTCACTCAATTCAATAAGGATCTATTGAACATCTACTGTGTGCAAAAGGTTGTAGCTACAAAGGCAAAAATAATCAGAGAAAGAAAATTTTACAAAGTCTCTGCCTTCAAGGAGCTCATGTCCTTCTCTTGATCTGCTAACACTTATCTTCCAAAGTAGTATATTGGATGTTTCTGCTTGTCACTCTGAAGGCTTGGGGAATGACTTAAGGGCTGTTCTTAACTACATGGGTTATGAAGCATTAGAGGAGTTTCCCAAGGGAAATGGTAGAACCTCCTTGGAAAGTCTTTAAAAGTGGTCCAGACTTTTCTTTGTTGGGATGGTTTAGTGTGGTACCATTCAAGGTGGCTTTAAGGATTTGGTAAAATCTGTTCTAGAGGCATGAATTGCAATGGCAAGAATATTAGTCATATGTTCTGTCTTAGGTTGCAAGGATCATGCAAATGTAATGCACAGATTCAACACACATTGGAAAACTGAGAACTGTGAGAAGTGTTCATGCCATCAAAAAAGTGGAATATGGTGCTGCAGCAAGTGAGTTCAAGGCTGATCATAAATAGACAGATGTAAAATGACAGAATCTCTGAGCTGGAAGGGAACTTAAGGGTTATGGAGTAGAACCCAGCTGAGGACCAGAAATCACCACTCAACAAGTGGCTATTAGGACATCATTTGAAAGACTTCAGTGAGGTCTGCTCCTTCCCCTCTGGAGAGTTCTCATGGTTAGGAAGCTTTCTTTCCATTGCACTTAATTAAAAATAGACTCATCTCAGCCTCCATCCCCAGCTCTCAGCTGTGCCCCCTGAGGCCAGACAAGCTAAGGTTATGATTCCTGTATTGATCCTTTTATGATATTTTTCATTCTCTCCATATTTGTTATCCTGTGAATGTGCCTCAGATGATCATTTTCCTTCCTAGAAGGTTACTCCCTAAACTGGACATGACATTCTGGACATGATCCAAACAAGAAAGAGTAAAGCAAGACTTTAACCTCTAATGGAAACTGCATGGGGTACTGGGCTTGGTGTTGGGAAGACCTGAGTTCAAAATCTTCCTGAAACACACACATGTTATCTGTGTGACCCTGGGAGAGTCATTTGACTTTTGTCCATTTCATCATCTATTAAAAAAGGAGTGTTTTGACCTTGATAATGTCAAAAGTTCCCTCTAGTTGGAAATCTAGGATCTGTAATACTTGTCTGTTGAAATTTCTGCTCAAAACTCGTTATCTGTATGACTGTGAGGAAGTCACTGAATTTTTTTAAGCCTCAATTTCCTCATCTTTAAAATAAAAATAATAATAGCAGCCTGGCATTATTGTTGTGAGGATTAAAAGTGCTAATATCTGTAACATGCTTTAAAATATTAAAATGCTCCATGGATGCTAGCTTTTGTTATTATGAATACTAATGATGATAATAATAATGCAGCTTGAGATTTATTGGTTATTTTCAGGAACCATGTCCTACTTTTGATTTATACTGAGTTTGAAGTGTCCTAAATCACCATTTTTAAATACATATTATTACCTCTTCCCCTTCTATACTTGAGTGGCTGATATTTCAAAAACAAGTGCAGTATTTTATATTTTCCTCTCCTGAATTTGATGTTGTTACATTTTTTGTTCTTGTCTATTTAGATCCTTATGGGTCCCTATTCTGTTCCCTAAAAGGCTTACCAATGTCCTGATTTTCAAAATGGGAAAAGCTGATACCTTAAATAATGGACTTTTATGTTTGACCTCAGTTCCTGGTGAAATCAAATAGAACATTGATTAAATACTTGTTTGTGCAAGATGCTATTGACAGTTATTGTCTTTGAGGACTTCATATTCATTTGGGGACCGGGAAGATAGGATGGTACCGAGTAATGTATGATATCATATTTTTGAGGGGTGTTAAAGACAAACAATTTTCGGACAAAGAATTTTGGGAAAACTTGAGGAGGGAGGACAGCAGTTTTATTTGGAGAAATCAGAGGAAGGATCCCATGATCTAAGTGTTGAAGGAAAAGAGGGAGTCTGAAAACAAAGGATGAGGAAGGAGGCAATTTTAGGGTTGGAGGAGTATGGCCTGTACAAGTCCATGGATGTGCATGATGACATGATTTTATTTGGCAACCCCTGTGGAATCTAGTTTGGCTGGTAGGCAGATCTGTGAAGAAAAGTAGGACCAAACAAGGATGGAAAAGATAGTTTGAAGCCAGATTGTGGAATTCCTTAAGTGTTTGGGTAAGGAGTCTATATTTTTTAACAGCAATCAGAATCCACTAAAGATTTTCCAGCAGGCAATTAATGACATGATCAAACATGTGCTTCAGGAAGATCATGATGGTGGGCATGTAAAAAATGAATTGAAGATGGGAGAAACTGGAGGGAGGGAGATCAGTTCAGAGGCTATGACAGCAGTTCAGGTGAGAAGCCACTTAAATCAATATGGTAGAAGCATGAGCAGAAAGAAGGCAGGTGGATACAAATGTGACTGTGAAGGTAGACTCTAGAGATCTTTGTAGTAATGGGGTGGGAGTAAAGAAAAGGGGGGTCCCAAGTGACTCTGAAGTTTCTAATCTGAGTGACCATGAAGATGGAGGTAACATCAAGAGGAATAGGGAAGGATAGGGAAAAGTGGGATGGGTTTAGTGGAGAACATGGTTAAGTACAGTTTTGGACGTGTTGATTATGGTGGGATGTCCATGAGGAGATATCAAACATGCAAAGTTGGTTATAGAGGACTGAAGCTTGAGCGAGAGATTAGGACTAGATATATAGATCTAGGGGTCATCAGCATAGGAGGTGATTGTTGGACCCATAATTTGAAATGAGATCATGAAAGGAGAGACTTATGACTGAGATGAAAAGAGAGCCCAGGGTAGAGCTCAGAGGAACTCCTATACTTGAAGGAAGGAGGAAGGATGAACCAGCAAACGAGAGCAAGAAGATATGGTTACAAAGGTGGGAGGAGTAGAACCAGGAGAAAACAGCATCATGGAAACCAAGGGAAGAATGCTTCCAGCATTACTAAATGTATCTGAAAGGGTAAAGAGAATGGGGCCTGAGAAAAGACCATTGGAGTTAGAAATTATTAATAGCTTTAGAGAGGGCTGTTTGAATAGAATAGTGTGATCAGAAGGTAGACTGCAAGGGTTTGAGGAGTGAATGAATGGTGAAAAAATGAAGACTGTATGTACAGGGTGATCTTTTTGAGAAACTGAGGAGTGAAATCACCTGACTGAGGTAATGACAGCTCCAAGGATGGGTCTTGTCAGGCAGGAGAGACATGGACATATTTGTAGCCAGTAGATAGGAATAAATTGAAGAAAAGAAAAGAAGGGTGAAGATAAACTGTTGGACAAGATTCAAAAGTAAATGAGAGGGGAAGAGATCAAAGACACAAGCAGAAGAGTTAGCCTTGTCAAGAAGGGTCACTTCACCCTCTGAGATTAGAACAAGGAAGGATAGGATGGGTGAGATGACCTAGAGAACTTTGGAAATATTGAGTTTAGGGGATGAAGGAACTCGTGATAGGCAACAAGCTGAGTGAGTAGGGCAATGGACTTAGAGTCAGGAAGACTGAGGTGAAAATTCTTCTTCAGACATGAGACAAGTGACAACTTTTCTCAGCCTCACTCTCCTCCTCTGTTTAAAAAAGAAGAGAAAATTGGATTCAATTGGCCTCTGAGGTACCTTCCACTTTAAATCTGTGATCAATATTCTGGATCATTAATGCAGGAAGTGAGGTATTCTGCTGAGAGATGTGGGGTAGGAAGCTTGAGGGGACAGGAGTTTTGAAATAGTATGAGGAGTATAACATTGCCTAGAAGAAATATTGGTCAGCTCTGAAGAGAGTAATGAGGAGGATCCAGGTTTCCATGAATATCAAGAGATAGATGGAAGGAGTGCTGGAGGAAGAGATTTGGATGATGAATGGGGATTTGTGCAACAATGAGGGGAGGGGACACAGTGAGAGGAGAGGCTAGCTAGAGGATGGTTATAGCTGAGTCAGACAAAATTGGAGTGTAGGAGACAAAAGCTAGCAAAAGGAGGTTTTGAGTAATAAAAGTTAGGGGAGTAGGAAGTCAGAATTTGTGATCTTCCTGACAGGGGGAATACGAAGCACAAAACTTGGAGACCACATGGGCCCACAGTATTCTAATGAGGAGGATGTAGGTCTGAAAGTGCCTGCTGAAGGGAAGGAAATGGAAATGACTACTCTCCTACCATTCATGGAAAATTTGTTAAGTTTTCCAACTGTCTCTGGAGTCAGCTGAAATTTGTAATCAACGGTCCACTCAGCAAATAGAGGACCTAGCTTTGAATCTTATCTTTGCTGCCTGTTTAACCTTGGATATCAGGCTTGTCTGGAGTTTAGTTTTTTCATCTGTAAAATAAGGTGAATGAACTATATGACCTCTAAGGTCCCTCTAAACTCTACATATTTGATGAGAAATTTTTATGACTGGATTCTGCTTCAGAGCTTGTACTTATAAAAACATTTCAGCTCTAGTCAGAAGTTTCTGTCTTGAATTCAGTTAGTCTAGGATAAGAGGATGCTTGACATTAATTAGTTAGATAGGATTGGGATACATTGTCATCTATAAATCCTGAAAGAGGGAATATGACTGAGAACCCCTAGATACTCAAAGGACTTACACCATGAGGCTTTGATACAGGTTATCTAGTAGCTAGGATCTAATGGGCATTCCTTTTATACTTGTGGGTAGTTTGAGAGAGGTCATTAGATGGTTTGGAAGTACAGGTAGTAAATATCCTAAGGGTGTCTGGAATAAGGGTAAACATCTCAGGAAATTAATGACAGTTCTACCTTATTAGGGACAAGGGGACAGTAGATCTGTGATTTAATTAGTATAGAGAACTACCAGATGAGGAAACTCACTCAACCAATGGGTGTTATCACCTTATCTCCTCAGGGTCACTGTATGTGTCAGAGGCAAGATTTGAACCCAGGTCTCCTTGTTTCTGTGGCCACCTCTCTACCCATTATACCAAGATGCTTTTCCAGAGCAAGCCTCCAAGATCCACCCTAATTCTTGCTCTTTCTTCTACCCACAGTGTTCGTGTTCCTACGTCTTATGACAAAACCAAATGTAAGAAAATTTTCATCAAGAAGTCTTGTCGCTACCGTGTTGTGATGAAAACCAATCCCAAAAAGTCCTGCCGCTTTAAGTACATGAACTAACAACTCCACCTCCTTCAATATTGCTTCCAAAATCATTAGGTCCTAGTGGAACTTGTTCAAGCTTGAAGCATTGGCCCTTTTCTTTGGAATTCAGAGCAGCAGGGGACTGGTAAACCATATGGTCATGACCTTGGTTCTCCATTCTCTTGAAAGCATTGTCAAGTCTTAAACACACTAATTCAGACCACAAATTACTATCTCTGTGGCTTCTGAGATCCTCTAGGCATCTAGGTTGTGCCCATACCTCCTATAGACTGCTATCTGTTGAATAATCAAAGAAAATACATCTTACTATAGCATGAAATGGATCTGTTCTTTTCCTTTTTAAAAATCAGTGTCCAAACTCAGTATAGTGATGGGGTGGTACCTTCTCTGGCGCCATCTAAAGGAGATACACATTGGGTCTCAAATACTCTACACTTCTTTGCCTCTACTCATCTCCCAAATTTATGTTTGAGAATCCTGTTCTCTCCAGAACTACAGTTCTGGAAGAATCAGAATTTCAAATCACCCTAGCAGCAATGGAAAGATACTTACCAGGTAAAAGGTGACTATAGCATATTTTCTGATGATAATGATGCCAAAGAATGAGTGATTTTCAGGAGAATCAACTCCCAAGATTGGACAGTTCAGAAAAACCAAGATGTTGGACTAGTGGAGCATAGATTATGGGCCATAAAAGTGGCACATCATTCAAGAGAACTACAGGGAGGAAGTTACAGGTAGAGGATGTTACTGGGAAATTATATGACAAGATTGGGAGTGTTCAGCCCAGAAATATGAGTGAATCTACAATCATTAATTAAGTGCCATATGCTAGGCATTGAGCAAGGTCCTGAGGATACAAATATCAAATCGAGAAATATGTTCAAAGAGCTTACTTTCTAAGCATGTATAAGGAAGTGAAGGACCAGTTGAGAAAGTTTTGGTCTGAAGCAGAATACTATGCTATGATACATCATAGGGATTGTGAATACAGTCATAGAGCAGTCAGTGGTGACCCTGGTTTCCTACAGCAGTAGGAGATTTGTTTTGATTACTATTCCTAGTGCAAGAGCAAGAGGCAGAAAGCAGGGTCAAGGAGTGTGAGCATACACAACAGCAGGGGAGTTGGCAAGATGGCCACTCTAAGTAGGTCTTGGTCTCCTGGTGGATGTCTGGACAAAATGTGAGACCTCGTCTAAACTGACTAGAGAGTAGGGAAGGTGGGTTTTCACTCAGGATAGCTCATCTCCTGGGGGAACGCCCAAAGGGCTATAAAACTATGCAGACCCAGCATACAACTACTAGATCTGTATCTGAAAGAGATTGTTAAAGAGAGAAAAGCACCTATTTGTATGAAAGTATTTATAGCAAGTCTTTTTGGGCTGGCTAAAACCATGATGATCCTTTGACCAAAAAATAAAACTACTAGGTCTGTATATGATTGTGATAGAATATTATTATGCTTTAAAAATGATGAGCAGGATGTTCTCAGAAAATCATGGAAAGACTAACATGAACTGATATAAAGTGAAATGAGCAGAACAAGGAGAACACTGCACACCATATTGTATGATGATCTACTCTGAATAAGTTAGTTACTCTCAGCAATGCAATGATCTAAGACAATTCTGTAGGACTTATGATGACAGGTGCTGTCCATCTCCAGAGAAAGAAATGGTAGAGCCTGAATGTGGATCAGAGATACTTTTTCTTTATTTTTCTTGGCTTTTGGTCTGTGTTTTCTTTCACAAAATGACTTACACAGAAATGTATTTTGTATGACTACTCATGTATAACCTATGTCAAATTGCTTGAAGGGAAGGAAGTGAATATGGAATTTAAAATAAAAAACCCAGAATGTTCAAATTGTTTTTACATATATTTGGGGAAAAATAAAATATTAAATAATATTAAAAAAAAACCAGAAAGACTTAAATCTCCAGGGAACAATTTGAGTTTTGATAAAGCGTCAACTCCATGGCATTCCTTGAATTTTGTCTTACATGTCAACAGAAACCCTAAACTTAAAATTCTGATTGGTTCCCAGTCTCCTATTGTTCTCACTTCTTGGGTTTCCGAACCCTAAAATCACTGCTGTAATTGACCAGTCTGTCCTTTATATCACCTGTCTTGCTTTACCTAATTCAAGGCTCATTTTCACCCACTCAAGGGAATGATTATCTTTATGTTCAGTTTACAATATCCCAATCAGAAGATTTCCCCTTATTATTGACTCACACTATTCTTGTCTTTAAATAATAGATTTTAGAGCTGGAAGAAATCTCAGAAAGTACTAGTCCAACTTCTTCATTTTACATATGAAGAAACTGAAGCTCAGAGAGGCTTAAATGACTTGTCTATGGTCACACAGCATTTATTAAGCATTTGCTATGTGCCAGGTACAGGGACTGGGAATACATACACAAGCAAAAAGAAAGACAGTCTTGGCTCTCAGGGAGCTTACACTCTATTGGGGGGGGGGATAGACAACACATAAAAGGGAGATGAAAAGTGTTAAGGTGATGGGGAAGAGAAGGCACCTAGTCTGGGGTATGGTGGAATGCAAAGTCAGGAGACTTAGGATGGAAGCTCAGAGAGGAATTAAAGAATGAAAAGGTTGCCAGGGTGCAGTAAATTCCAGGGTGAGAAGATTACTGGTTATGGTGGAGAAAGAATTCTGGAGAGCCAGGAGTAGAGGGATAAAGAAATGAAAGCCTATTATTGACTCTACCCCCTCTCATTTTACAAATAAGGAAACTGAGGTTCACTGAAGTTAAGTGACTTAGAATGACACTATTAAAGATCTTAGGCTAGTGAGTGATGGAGACAAGATTGAAACCCAGGTCTTCCTGACTTCACCTTCCTCATTTTAAATACTATGCTATGATACAATTGGTAAAACTCAAGAAATCCATATATCTCTCAGGTCTGAGCCTCATGTAAAATTCCTGTGAATGGTTTGTGTAAGGTCACATCTGTTCCCTACATGTGTGCTTTGTATTCATTGTACTATAAGTTTGAACCCATTCTCCCCACAGATCTTGTGGGGATGCGAAAGGGAGAGTGTGCTCCTGCATTGGTGGGGGAGTGTTAGATTAAGGAGTGTTGTTACTAGATCTTTTAATGAATAGTTATTTAAGATTTATGAATTTCAAAGTGCTAAAAGCAGTGAAATGCAAATGAACTGATAGACTGTAGTTGTCATTGGCTCAGCCAATGTTTCTGCTTTATACAAGTCCCCTTGGTACCCTCTTCTGAGGCACAAGTCTCTATCTAGTTCATCCTTAGAAAAACTTGTGTCTCTCTTCTCTGTTTTATCTGAGAGACTGAATTTTTTTTGGAAATGCCTTTTGCCATCTTTTCTTGCACAAATCTTTTCCCTCTCCTTTTAATGACCAAACTGTCCACATACAAAAGAGGTAGTTCCTTATAACTCCTTCTCTCCCTATGTCTTTTCAGCCCTCATCTTGTACTTAACCCCTACCAGGGATTACAATATTTCTGCTCTTCAATACTTTCATAAGCCTTCATAAGAGGTAATATCCTCCCCCCTTCCCAATTTCAATTCCTTAGTGAATCAGTTCAACCCTTTGCTGTATTCTTGAATCCTTTGCCCCTTTGTTCTATCACAAATACCTTGCTAGACCTCAGCCCTGAATCACTCCCATCAACTAATTCCTTTGTAGCTATTCATGTACTACTGAACAGTACAGATGGAAGTCACAATATCTTGGTAATTGGGCCGCATACCAATTTATGTTATTTACTCTCAACTGAGCCATCAGAGTAGCAGGACAATCCTTTAGCCTTCCCTCATTCATTCTCTGTCCCACTCCCTTGAATATGTTCCAGTCTCCAAGAACTCCTTACCCCTATCCTCTTAGCAAAATACTTCACCTTAGAGTTCACAAAAAATATTGAGGTCATAGGTCAAGAGTTTCATCTTCCCCATTTCTCCTTTATTTCTTTTTCCTACATCACCTTTGATAGATTCTTCCATCTCTTTTTTCTCTTTAGTCTCCGATGAAGGCAGGAGTAAAAGCCAGAAATGATTAAGACCTTGCCATAGCCAACCTCTCTATGTGCACCCTTGATCCCATTCTTTCCTGTATTCTAAAGCATTTAGAATTGGCCTTTCACACTGATTCCCAGTATGTCACTCTCTACTGACTCCCTCCTTTTTCTTACAAACATATTTATATTTGCCTCACCATCAAAAATCTCTAAACTTGATACTACCATTCCTATTAACTGTCATCCCATATCTCTCCTTCTCTGCTAAATTCCTTGAAAAATCATCTGTACTTAGTGCCTCAACTTTATCCTTTGTCACTGTCTTCTAAACCCTCTTCAGTCTGTCTTCTGACTTCAACATTCAGCTGATAATATCTTTCCAAAGTTATCAATGATCTCTTAATTGCCAAATCTAGCATGCCTTTTATCAATCCTTCTTGACCTCTCTGTAGTCTTTGAAAGGTTGATCACCTGCAACTTTATACTTTGTCAAACCTTTTCTCTCTCCTCTCATTATTAATTTTTTGGGTGAACTCATCCCCACCAATAGGACCAGTTACCATCTCTATGCAGATGATTTCTTTATCTAGATATCTAGTCCTCGCCTCGCTTCTGAATTCCAGTACTTCAACTCCAACCACTTATTGGACATTTCAAGCTGACATCTCAAACTCAAATACGTCCAAAAAAGTAATTATTATCTTTTCACCAAAACTCTCTCATCTCTTCTGAAGTTCTTTATTTCTGTCCAGGGTACCACCATCTTCTTTAGTATCCCAGGTTCTCAAGATTAAGGGTTGAACTCAACCTCTCATTCTCACTTACCCCACATATCTAATTAATTGTCACATCTTGTCATTTTTACCTTCACAACATCTCTCATACATGTACCCTTCTCTCCAATCATACAACTGCCCTTATCACCTCTTTTCTAGATTATTGAAATGGCTTTCCAACTGATATTCCTGGATCGAGTCTCTTCCATTCTAATTCATCTTCCATTAAGATGCCAAAATGATTGTCCTAAAAGTGCAGATCTGACCATATCATTTCTCTGCTTTCAACTCCAGTGGCTTCTATTCCTCTAAGAGCAAGTATAAGGTCCTCTTTTTTGCATTTATAGAACTTCACAACATGAATTTTTCCTAACTTTCCAAACTTCTAATACTTTCTCTCCTTCATGCTTTCTATGGTCCAGCTAGACCATCTTTTTTGCTGTTCTCTGGCACACAATACTTTCTTGTGTCTGCACCTTTTTATTGGTTGTACCACATGCCTGGAATCCTCTCTCTCCTCACCTCCACCTCTGAATATCATGATTTCTCTCAAGTCTCAGTTCAAATACTACTTCTCCTTTTTTAGAATGATGCTTTCAACTCTGTTGCCAAATCCTTTCAACGATGATGAGCATGGCATCAAGGTCAGCTACTGCACTGATGGTAAATTCTCCAACTTGAAAAGGCTACAAGCCAAGACCAAAGTGGAGGAAGTATTGGTACATGATTTTCTGTTTGCAGATGACTGTGTACTCAATGCAAACTCTGAACCTTAGATGCAAAAAAATGTGGATTGATTCTCTGCTGTTTGTGTTAATTTTGGCCCAACAATGAACCCCAAGGAAACACAGGTGCTCCATCACCCACCACTACACCATCCATAGGTGGAACCATCAGTTCCAGCAAATGAAGTAGTTTTGAATGTTATGGATAGGTTCAATTACTTTGGTAGTGTACTTTCCAGGCACATACACATTAATAATGAGGTTGTGATGTATGCATTGCCAGAGCTAGGTCAGTGTTTGGGAGGCTCTGAAGGAAAGTATGGGAGAGAAGATTACTAGACTGACTATCAGACTGATGGTCTACAGAGCCATTGTGCTGACCTCATTGTTGTATGCCTGTGAAACCTGGAGAGTATACCAGTCCCATGCCAGGAAAATGAATCACTTCCATTTGAACTGTCTGATTCTGCACACGTATACCCTCCTATATAGACATATATATGTATGTATGTATGTATGTGTATATATATATATATATATATACATATATACACACACACACACACACACACACACACACATATATATATATATATATACACACACACACACATATACACACATTTATATTCCCTTCAATTATATCCTCATACTGGGAAGTTTTATAAGTTGCATTTATTGTTTTTCCATGTAGGAATGTAAATAGTTCAAGTTTGATAAGTTCCTTATGATTTCTTTTCCCTGTTTACTTTCTCATGCTTCTCTTTTTTTAATATTTGAAACATTTAATTTTAAAACTACGAATTCCAGATCCATTCCCTTTCTCCCTTGTCACCCACTCCCTCTAGGAAGATAAGCAATTCAGTATGTGTTATATATGTATAGCTATGCAAAATATTATGATAGTAGATATATTGTAAAAGACTGCTAGTATTTCCCTCCCACCCATCCCACCCCCCACCTGGTCCATTCCCCACTTTGATCCTGTCCCTCTTTGAAAGTGGGTGCTTCCAACCTCCCCTTCCACCAAAATTCCCTCCTCTCCATCATTCCCCTCTCGTCCCCCTTCCCCCTACTCTCCTACAGGGTGAGATATCCCATTTAGTATGTATGTCATTCTCTCCCTGAGCCAAATTCAATGAGAATATGGTTTTGCCTTTTTGCCTTCCTGTTCTTCCCCTCCCCTGCAACCACTTCCCCTTGCGTCTTCTACATGAGATAGTTTACCCAACCCTGTCTCTACCCATCTCCTCTTGTCACATTCCTCTCTCACCTCTTAACTTCACCCCTTAAATATCATCCCTTCCCACAAAATTCAACCTGTGCCCTCTATCCATGTATACCTGTAAACATATATACACCCATTCACATATGTATTCATATGCCCATATACCCTTCTTCCATTATTTTCATACAGAGAAAGGTTTCATCAGTCACAGTTATTGTTTTTCCATGTAGGAATGTAAATAGTTCAAGTCTGATAAGTTCCTTTTGATTTCTTTTCCCTGATTACTTTCTCAAGCATCTCTTGCTTCTTGTGTCTGAATGTCAAATTTTCTATTCAACTCTGGTTTTTTCCTCAAGAATGCTTAAAAGTCCTCTATTCCACTGAATGACCATATTTTCCCCTGAAACAAAATACTCAGTTTTGCTGGGTATGTGATTCTTGGTTTTAATTCCAGCTATTTTGCTCTCTGGAATATTATATTCCATGCTCTTTGATCCCTCAGTGTAGAAGCTGCAAGGTCCTGTGCTATTCTGATTGTGTTTCCACAATATTGAAATTGTTTCTTTTTGGCTTCTTGTAGTATTTTCTCCTTGATCTGGGAATTCTGGAACCTGGCTATAATATTCCTAGGAGTTTTCTTTTTGGGATCTTTTTCAGGAGGTGATGGGTGGATTCTTTCAACCTCTATTTCCCCCTCTGGGTCTAAAACATAAGGGCAAATTTCCTTGAGAATTTCTTGAAGGATGATTTCTAGGTTCTTTCTTTGATCATGGCTTTCAGGTAGTCCAATAATTTTTAAATTATCTCTCCTGGATCTATTTTCCAGGTCATTGTTTTTTCCCATGAGATATTTCACATTGCCTTCTATTCTTTCATTTGTTTGGATCTGCTTAACAGCATCTTGATTTCTCATAAAGTCACTAGCTTCCATTTGCTCTAGTTTAACTCTGAAGGAATGAATCTCCTCAGTGAGCTTTTGAGATTCTTTTTCCATCTGGCAAATTCAGCTTTTTAAAAAGGCATTTTTCTCCTCATTGCCCTCTTGAGCCTCTTTTGTCATTTGAGTTAGTCTATTTTTTAAGGTGTTATTTTCCTCGGTCAGGCTATTGACTCTTAATTAATACTTTTCCTGCATCCTTCTCATTTCTCTTCCCAATTTTTCCTCCACTTTTCTTATTTGATTTTTAATGTCCTTATTAATGTCCTCTATGGCCTGTAACATGCTCATATTTTCATTTGGGGCTTTTGGAGCAGGATTTCTGGCCTCACAGTCCTCCTCCTGTTCCATGCTTTGATCCTCTTTGTCCCCAAAATAGGAGTCTAATGTTGAATTTTTCTGTTTATTTTGTTTCCTTTGCCTAGGCATGTTGCCATTCACTTACTTGACTTTTGGGCTTGTTGCCACAGTAGGACTCTGCCACCAGACAGGGGAACTTCCATCCCAAATGTTGGGGTCTTCTCAACTTCTGGAGGTATTAGTTGGGTGGCCTTTGTGAAGCCTCCACATGCTCTGGCAAGCTGGATACCCACCCCAAGACCTCCACCCCAGACCGCAATCCAGATCCAAGAAGGTTAAATCGCAAAAGCGATTAACTTATTGCTGGATCCCCCGACAGTTTGCAGGCTAGGAGCTGAAGCTGCAACTGAAGCTGCAAAATGGCGTCTGTGCCCCGTCTCCTCAGTTGCTTCTCGACCCCAAGGGAAGAAGCCAACACGTTCCTGAATACTGGTCCCAAATTCCATAGGGCACTAGCCTCTCACTTTGTCCTAGGCATATCTGTGTTGATAATTCTGGAATCACCACAGCTGCTGGTGTTCTGGGGTCTCACCAGCCGGCTGCTGGCCCTGCTGCCCTGGGGCTAAAACCGTGACTCATGTGGGCCTGTGCTCAGCTCCCAGAGTGCTGTGCTGTCAGCTCCCAGAGTGCTGTGCTGGCTGCTCCCTGCCAGGCTGCCGCTATCCTCAGAGGGAGGTTAGCTTCTTTGTGTCATTCTGTGGGTGCTGAAGCTCCAGAGCTTCTTCAGAGTCCCCTTTTACACGATTTTTTTCTCTCATGCTTCTCTTGCTTCTTGTATCTGAATAGCAAATTTTCTATTCGACTCTAGGTTTTTCATCAAGAAAGCTTGAAAGTCGTCTATTTCACTGAATGACCATATTTTCCCCTGAAACTTTATGTCCAGTTTTGCTGGGTAGGTGATTCTTGGTTTTAATCCCAGCTCCTTTGATCTCCAGAATATCATATTCCAAGACCTTTGATACTTCAATGTAGAAGATGCCAGATCCTGTGTTACCCTGATTATGTTTCCACAATATTCAAATTGTTTCTTCTTGGCTTCTAGTAATATCTTCTCCTTGATCTGGGAACTCTAGAACCTGGTTATAATATTCCTAGGAGTTTTCTTTTTGGGATCTTTTTCAAGAGGTGATCAGTGAATTCTTTCAACCTCTCTTTTGCCCCCTGGTTCGAGATAATCAGGGCAGTTTTCCTTGAGAATTTCTTGAAGGATGGTTTCTAGGTTCTTTTTTTGATCGTGGCATTCAGGCAATCCAATAATTTTTAAATTATCTTTCCTGGATCTATTTTCCAAGTCACTGGTTTTTCCAATGAGATATTTTACAGTGCCTTCTATTTTTTCATTTGTTCGGATCTGTTTAATAGTATCTTGATTTCTCATAAAGTCATTAGCTTCCATTTGCTCCAATCTAATTCTGGAGATATTATTCCCTTCAGTGAGCTTTTGAAATTCTTTTTCCATCTGGCAAACTTGGCTTTATAAGGCATTCTTCTCCTCACTGGCTTTTTGAGCCTCTTTTGCTATTTGATTTAGTTTATTTTTCAAGTGTTATTTTCTTTATTCAGGTTGTTGACTCTCTTTTTATGATTTTCTTGCATCATTCTCATTTCTCTTCCCAATTTTTCTTCCACTTCTCTTATGGTTTTCAAAATCATTCTTAAGCTCCTCTATGGCCTGTAACCACTTCATGTTTTCCTTGGAAGCTTCTGGTGCAGGAGTTCTGACTTTGTTGTCTTCCTCCTGTTCCATGCTTTGATCCCTTTTGTGCCCCCAAAAGGAATCTAAAGTCAGATTGCTGTGCTTGTTTTGCTTCCTTTGCTTGCTCATGTTGCCACTCAATTACTTGACTTTTGAGCTTTTTGTCACAGTAGAACTCTGCTTCCAGAGAGGAGGGCTTTGTCCCAAATTTCTGGGGTTTTCTCAGCTGCTAGAGCTGCCCTCACTGAAGCTTCCACAGACTCTGGCACCTGGTCACACACCCCAGGACTTCCACCCAGGACTGCAATCTAGATCCAAGCAGGTTAAAGCAAGAGCAATTACCCCTCAGAATGGTTGCTTGGTCCCCCTATGATCTGCAAGCCAGGAGCTCTGAGGCAGCTATGTTGTGGTGGCTGCATGGTCTGCTGTACCTTAGCCATTTCTCTCCAGGGGCAGAGGCCAGAGCGCAATCCTGGACCCCCTGTTCCAAAAGTCCACACTGACCTCTCACTTTGTCTTTGGCATTTATGCATTGATAATTCTGGAAACCACCACAGTTGCTGGTGATCCACTCTCCCAAATTCCTCCAGTCGCAGCTGGTCATGGCTGCCCTAGGGCTAAAACTATGGGCTCATGTAGGGCTGGGCTCTGCTCTCAGTGTGCTGGGATGAACCCTTCTTGGCAACCTTCTGGGCTGCCTTCAGAGGGATATTTATTTCTCTTTGTCGTTTTTGTGGGTTCTGTAGCTCTAAGTTTTGTTTAGAGTCATATTTTATAGGTATTTGAGGTGGTTATGGCGAAAACTCGTGGAGTTTTCCTGCTTCTACATCACCATCTTTGAATTTTCTGATTCTGAAGATGACCTGGCAGAATAAGATATCAGACACTGAGGTCTTTTCTTGAATTAAACTTCCTAGTATTCAAACTCTGCTTCAGAGAGTGCAACTCTGGTGGGCTGGTCATGTTGTTCAAATGCAAAATGTATGCTTGACATAAAGTCTGTTTTATGGAGATCTCACACAGGGCAAACACTCACATGGTGGTCAGAAGAAGCTATCTCAATGTCTCTCTTAAGAACTTTGGAACCGATTGTGTGATACAGGAGACACTAGCACAGGACCATTCAGCATGGCATGCCCACATCAGAGAATGTGCTGTACTCTATGAGCAAAATTGAAATAGCTCCAAAGAAATGCAAGATGCTCAGATTTAAAGAATCCACCCCAAATGTTCACATGGGCTACTTGTGCCTACTAGACCCATGGTAGAACATTCAAAGATCATATTGCTCTGATCAGCCATAGTCAAACTGAAACTTGACTCTAGCATAGAGATGTCATTTTTATCCTCTTTGAGAACAAAGGACAACCCCCCACCAACCAACCAACCAACCAACCAACCAACCAACCAACCAACCAACCAACTATATAATCTGTCTATCTGTCTGTCTATCCATCCATCTATCTATCTATCTATCTATCTATCTATCTATCTATCTATCTATCCATCCATCCATCCATCCATCCATCCATCCATCTATCTATCTATCTATCTATCTATCTATCTATCTATCTATCTATCTATCTATCTATCTGCCTGTCTACATATAATAATCGCTCCCATTAGTATGTAAGCTCTTTGAAAACTATTTTGTGTATAATGGAGGGTTTTGCCAATAATGGCCCAGTCTTCAGAGTATGTTTGAGTTTGCCTGTATACAGAATATGGACAGATATTTCTTGTTTCTATTTCTTTTATGTTTATTCTTTCCTGATTTTAGGTGAATTAATAATAGCCTAAGATGTGAATGCTGAGGCGCCAAGTGAGAACAGAAGATTCATCAGAGCCATCACAAAGGTCTCTCCTACAGCTGGAGTCAATAGTAGTCAGCTGGCATGTCAATGGCCTCCAACAGAAGCAACTGAAGAAGGTAAAAAGATAGTCCCAAGAAATGCATGCAGCTTGAGGGATCATTACCTCTCATAACAGAGAAGTATTGTCGATGGATTCTATATAGAACACTGAGTTTTAGAATCCAGCAGAAACCTTAACCTAAGAGGAAACTTGTAAGACTCCATGAATAAAGCCAAGAGTCAGTGTCAAGTGTCCTTTGGCCTCATCTTATGTTTGTGCTTCATACTTGTATTTTAAGTTTCAGCTTATTTTCCCCGGGGACTTTATTTGTGTGCAAGAGGAGAATGTGTCTCTGGATTATTGTGGAATGTTTTATTTTTTGAATTTTATATTTTATTTTTCCAATTTCATGTAAAAACAATGATTAACTTTCATTTTTTTAGGATTTTGAGTTCCAAATTCTCTTCTTCCCTCCCTTCCCCATCATTGAGAACACAAGCAATTGGATAAAGGTTATAATGTGATTTCATGCACAATATATTTCCATATTAGCCACATTGTGAAAAAACACAGACAAAACCCCAAAGAAAAATTAAGTTAAAAAAATTCAGTATGCTTCAGTCTTTATTCAGATTCCATCAGTTCTTCTTTGCATCTGGATAGCATTTTTCATCATAGGTCCTTCAGAATTGTCTTGGATCATCATTCTGGAGATCAATTTGGAACTATGCCAGAAGGGCTATAACATTATGCATACTCTTTGACCTAGCAATACTGATACTAATTCTGTATCACAAAGAGACTAAAAGGAATTTTTTGTATGTATTTTCTGAAGGCACCTATTTGTACAAAAATATTTATGGCAAAGAATTGGAAATTGAAGGAATTCCCAGCATTTGGGGAATGGTTGAATAAGTCGTGATTGTAATGGAATATTACTGTGTTGTAAGAAATGATGAGCAGGATGCTTTCAGAAAATCCTGAAAAGACTTGCAGGAACTGATGAAAAGTGAAGTGAGAAGAACCAGAACACTGTATGCAATAACAGCAATATTGTACAATGATTAATTGTAAATAACAGCTATTGTCAGTAATACAATGATCAAGACAATCCCAAATGACTCATGATGAAAAATGCTATCTACCTCCAGAGAAAGAATTGATAATCTGAATAAAGATCAAAGCATACTATTTCTCTTTTTCTCTCTCTCTCCCTCTCTCTCCTCCTCCCTCCCTCCCTCCCCATCTCTCCTTCCTTCCTTCCTTCCTTCCTTCCTTCCTTCCTTCCTTCCTTCCTCCCTCCCTCCCTCCCTCTCTCTCTCTCCCCCCCCCCACAACATGGATAATATGGAAATATACTTTACATGATTGCCCATGTATAGTCTATATCATGTTTACCATCTGAGGTAGGGAAATGGACAGAATTTAGAACTTAAAACTTAAAAACAATGAATGTTAAAATAAAACAAATTAAAAAATGTAATTGGGGAAAATGAAATATTAAAAAAAGAATTGTCTTGGACCTTTGTGTTGCTGGGAATAGCCAAGTCATTAACAGTCAATCATTATACAATATTGCTTTTATTGTGTACAACATTCTATTTTAGTGTTATAGCACAATAGTATTCCATCACAATCATACACCATGACTTCTTTGATCATTCTCTAATTGATGGGCATCCCCCCAATTTCCAATTCTTTGCTCCCTTAAAAGGAGCTGCTATCAATATTTTTGTACATATAGGTCCTTATCCTTCTCCTATTTTTGGATCTCTTTGGTATAGACCCAGTAGTGGTATTGTTGGATCAAAGGGTATTCACAATTTTATATCTCTTTGGCCATAGTTCCAAATTGCTTCCCAAAATGGTTGGATTAGTTCAGAACTCTACCAATAGTGCATTAGAGTCCAAATCGTTCCATATCCCCTCAAACACTTGTCATTTTCCTTTTCTGCCATATAAACTTAATTGATAGCTGTGAGGTGGTACTTCAGAGCTGTTTTAATGTGCATTTCTGTAATTAATAGTGATTTAGAGCATTTTTTCATATGACTGAAGATAACTTTGATTTATCCATCTGAAAACTGTTCATGGACTTTAACCATTTATCAATTTGGGAATGATTCATATTAATAAACATTTGAGTCAGTTCTCTATATATTTGAGAGATGAAGTCTTTATCATAGACACTTGCTATAAAAATTTCCCCACAGTTTTCTGGTCTCCTTCTAATTTTGGTTGCATTGGCTTTGTTTGAGCAAAACTTTTTAAATTTAATATAATAAAAAATCCAATTTACATTCTGTAATACTATCTCTTATTTGGTAATAAATTCTTCTTTTATGAATACATCTGACAGGTAAAATATTCTACCGTCTCCTAATTTGCCCATGGTATCACTATCACCCTTTATGTTCAAACCCAGTTTAACCTTATCTTGGTATATGGTGTGAGGTAGTCATCTATTACCTACATTGTTTTCCAATTTTCCCAACAGTTTTTGTTGAATAGTGAGTTCTTGTCCCCAAAGTCTTGATCATTGCATTTATGATTAGTATGGTTATTTCCTACTGTGTGTTGTGTACCTAATCTATTCCACAGATCCACCACTCTATTTCTTAGCCTGTATGGATTGTTGTGATGATTGCTGCCTTGTCATACTGGTTGAGATCTGGTATAGCTAGGCTACCTTCCTTCACATTGTTTTCATTAATTTCTGTGATATTCTTGAACTTTTGTTCTTCCAGATAAATTACTATATAATATTTTTGGTAGTTTGATTGGTAATATGAATATGTTCATTAATTTTGTTAGAATTGTCTTTTTTTGTTGTATCGGCTTTACCTGATGAAGAACAATTTATATTTTTTCCAGTTGTTTATATCTGACTTTATCTGTGTGAAAAGGGTTTGGTAATTTATTCATATAGTTCCTGAGTTTGTCTTGGCAGCTGGATTCCCTAGCATTTGATTTTTTTTCTACAGTTATTTTGAATAGAATTTCTCTTTCTATTTCTTACTGCTGGTCTTTGTTGGTAATATATAGGAATGCTGATGATTTATGTGGGTTTATTTTATATCCTGTAACCTTGCTAAAGTTAATAATTTTTTCAACTAGTTGGAGTTGATTCTCCAAGTATAGCACCCTATCATCTGCAAAGAATGATAGTTTTATCTTCTCATTGCCTCTTCTGATTCCTTCAATTTCTTGTTCTTGTCTTATTGCTATAACTAGCATTTCTAGTATGATATTGAATAATAGTTGTGATAATAGGCATCCTTGTTTCACCCCTGATCTTATTGGGAGGGCCTCTTGGTTATCTCCATTAGAGATAATACTTGCTGTTAATTTTAGATAAATACTACTGATCATTGGTATAATGTTTTGTTAACTATTGTTGCCACTTTAGCTTCTCAGGAAATGCCCTTTCTATAAGCTGATAGTCCTACTGGTTGATTAATGTGAGGAGACACCCTAGATAGGGACTCATGAAGAACAATAGAGACTACAACCCTTTAGACAACCCTAGAAACCTGAGGGAAGAAGTAATGTTCTTTTCTCTGGGAAGCAAAATTGTTAGTGCCAAGTGAGTTTGGAGAATGAGCTCCAGAGAGGATACTACAGGTATTTTTGCCTTTCTTTCTTTCTTTCTTTCTTTCTTTCTTTCTTTCTTTCTTTCTTTCTTTCTTTCTTTCTTTCTTTCTTTCGGAGGGCAATTGGGGTTAAGTAACTTGCCCAAGGTCACATGGCTAGGTTTTTTTGTTTCTGTGCGGTTTTTTTTTTTTTTGTTTCTGTGTGCATTAAGTGTCTGATGTCAGATCCGAACTCAGGTCCTTCTGATTCCAGGGCCGATGCTCTACTCACTGCGCCACCTAGCCTCCCCTTTGCCTTTCTTTCTATCCCCAGAACTTAGGACAGTACTGGAATTTAATACAGTCTGGTTGATTGATTGAAATTAAGTGCATAAGGGGTGGCTAGGTGGCACAGTGAATAGAGCCCCGGCCCTGGTGTCAGGAGGACCTGAGTTCAAATCTGGCCTCATACACTTAGCACAAAAAAAACTAGCCATGTGACTTTGGGCAAGTCACTTAACCCCAATTGCCCTACCTTCCCCTTTCCAAAAAGCAAAAAACGCACATAAAAAATTGTTTTGATTGATTGGTTACTGAAAGAAGATTTGAACTCAAGTTCTCTGAATCTAAATAAATCACTATTTATATACTATCACACTATATTGGTAGTAATCTTATAGAAACTTTCCCAGCTCCAGGGCTGCCCTAGGCTTAGAGTGGGAGGGGCAATTCCCCCTTATTCACTTATTATTTCACCTTGCACTTGTCAGGTGTCTTTGTATTATTCCTTGGGTTATTTGAAATCTTGGTTGTTCAAGGATTGAGGTCCCAGGATTCTCAAACGTAGCTTTGGGAGGTGAGTAGAAGCAAAAAAGCAGAGAGTATTTGAGCCCCAAAGTGTATGTCCCAGGAACTGTCCTAGAGGAATTGCTTACTTCCATACTGAATTTGGACACTCATTCTTTAAAAAGAAAAGAACAGATTCATTTCATGCTACAGAACAATATATTTTCTTTGGGCATTCATCAGACAGAAGGTTATAGGAGGTATGGGCCCAACCTAGATGCCCAGAGGATCTCAGAAGCCACAAAGGAGGCACTTTGTGGTTTGAATCAGTGTGCCTGAGACTTGACAATACTTACAATAGAATAGAGATCCAAGGTCATGCCCATGTGTTTCCCAGCCCCTTGATGCTCTGAATTTCAAGGAAAGGGCCAATGCTTCAAGCTTGGCCAAGGTCCGTTGGAATACAATGACTTTGACAGCAACATCAGGAGGTGGGGGTGGAGTTGTTAACCTATATATCCTGTGACTTTACAGGGTATAGCAGGATTGGCTTTCTGTACAGCAGTGGTTTTACAGGTTTCCTTGCTTAAAATTTCCTTGCACTTGGCTTTGTCATAATCCTTAGGCCTTATCATCCTGTTGGTGGAAGAAAATTGGCAAAGATTAGGGTGGTCCTTGGGAAATGATGACTAACTTATTAAGACTCACTATTGTTCCAGACAACCTCTGGTCATTTACCACCTGTCCTCCCCAATCACCTAATGAGCCATTTCAATATACCCACAAGCGTAGATGGAGAACATATTATGTCCTAGTTACTAATTAACTTGCACTAAAACACAGGATCACATAGCTAATAAGTTTCTGATCTTGGATTTAAATAGAAAAGAATAACAGATACTAGCTTTCAAACTGGAAGGGTCATTAGAAGTCAACAATTCCAAACTCCTCTTTTTATTAAACAGATGAGGAAACTGAGGCTGAGATTGGTCAAGTGATTTGCCCAACATCACACAGATGATCTGGTAATGGGTTGAGATTTTGACAGAAAAATATCATATATTGTAGATTTCAAACTGAAAGGGATGTTAGAAATTATCAAGATCAAAACCCTCTTTAGTGGACAAGGAAACAGAAGCTCGTAAAACTCTAGTGATTTGCCCCGGGTCACACAGATAACATGTATGTGTCTAAGGAAGGACTTGAACTCAGGTCTTCCCAACACCAAGCCTAATGCTGCATGAGATGTTTCCACTAGGGAGGTTAAAGTCTTGCTCTACTCTTTCCTGATGGGATCACATCCAGAATATCAAGTCCAGTTCAGGGAGCAACGTTGTAGGAAGGAATGTGATCATATAGGGGCACATTCATAGGATAACAAATATGGAGAGAATGAAAGTTTCATAAAAAGATCAATACAGCAATCATAACCTAAAGAAGGGAACCTTCTGTCATAGAAAGAGAGAATAGATTTGTTCAGCTTGGTTGGCCTCAGGGGGCAGAGCTGAGAGCTGGGGATGGAGGCTTAGAAGAGTCTGTTTTTACTTAAGTGCAATGGGAGGATAGCTTCCTAACCATGAGAACTCTCTAGAAGGAGAAGGAGGTGCCCTCACTGAAGGCCTCTAAGCAATGACCCATTGTTGAGTAGGGCTTTCTGGTTCCCAGATGGGTTTTACCCCATGGCCCCTGAGGTCCCTTCCAGATTGTAAATTCCATCATTTTACATCTATCTGTCTAGGACCAGTCTCAAACCTACATGTTGCAGCAAGATAGTCCAAATCTTGGGTCACATGAACAGCGCACACAATCATATTTCCATTGAGTGTTGAATTTGTGGATTACACCTTTAGAATCCCTACAACCTAGGACAGAGCACATGGAAAATCTTTTGTTAAACTGCAATTGATTCCTCTAGAACAGATTTTACCAAGTTCTTAAAGCCACTTCGAATGGTACCACATTAAACCGTCCTAACAATGGAAAATCTGGGCCACTTTTAAAGACCTTCGAAGAAGGTTCTACCACTTCCCTTGGCAACTTCTCTAATGCTTCACATCCTGTTCAGTTAAGAACAGCCTTTAAGTCATTCCTCAAGGCTTCAAAGGGACATTTGGAAACATCTAGTATACTCATTTGCAAGAAAAGTATTAGCAGATTGAGAGAAGGACATAAGCTCCATGAAGGCAGGGACTTTTTTTAGGGTTTCTTTTCTTTGCATTTTAATTTTCTCTCATGATTAATTTTGCCTTTGTAGCTGCAACCTTTTACACACAGTAGGTGTTTAATAGATGCTTGATGAATTGAGTGACTAAGTAGGTAAGTACCTGAGGCACAGAGGGGGCTATAGTTTTTCCAGCACCACAAAGTCAGTTAAGTGTAAGAAGTGGGATTTAAACCCAGATCTTCCAAATTTCCATCCTAGCTCTCTAACCCACTAACACATGCTACCGCTTAGAAGCATATCATTTGTAGAAAATAAGTCTGCCTCTTAATTGTGTGACAGAAGAAAGATGAGGGGGAAAAGACCTTACATGTATGTTTACACAGTTGCCTGTTTTCTCCATCCCAGGCACATCTTTAGATTAAGTCCACTTTTCCCACCTTTTGCCAGTGACTGGCACAAAAAGTGGTGACTCCCATCCCATGGGTCTTTGCTCCAATGGACACAGATATGCCATTCAAGTTTTTCCCAATCACTTTTCCTGCTAAACTAATCCTCCTGTCCCTAGGGACAGGAAGCCATTGCAAACAAAGACTTACCTTCTACTTCATCCCCTGGAGTGATTTCCAAGGGCATATATGTGCACACAGCATCACAAAATGTCACAAAAAGAGCCAATGCAAGGAGAACACCTAGCATAGTATTCTATTAAAAAAAGAAAAGATAAAAATTAAAGGTGGTTGGGGAGAGAAACTGGCTATAGTCTTTTAAAAAATTTTATAGCTGCTCTCCTATTTTATTTCAGTCACTGCCTAATATGTGGTATTTACCTGGCAATGGACCAGTACTTTGTAATAACAAAGTCTACAAGGGGACACAGTAGATAAAGTACTGGATATGGAGTCAGGAAGGCTTGAGTTCAGTCTGGTCTCAGACACTAACTATGGGACGTTGGACAAGTCACTTAGCCTGTCTGCCTCAGTTTCCTCATCTGCGAAACAGGAACAATGACAGCCTCCCAGGGTGGTAGTGGGGACCAAATGACAGAATATTGGAAAACTGCTATTATCACAAAAACAATCAACCAAAACCAACCAATGCAGTTAAACAGTTATGCCTCATAGCATCCCAGGATCAATGATTAAAAGCTATAGAAGAACTTAGAGGTCATTGAGTCTAGCACCCTCATTTTACAGATGAGGAAACAGACCTTGACAAGACCCTAAGAACACTCTGGTTTGTTCGGAGTGCCCAAGCTAGTGGGTGATGCTTGGTTCAAGCCTCTGTCACACTCACTCCATGTATCCACTGTACCATTATATTTTAGCTTCTGCCTCCATAATCACCCACTTTTCTGACAAGAAGAGACAAATACAGTGTGACTCTTGTCAAGTCACTTTTTGCCTCTACTTGCCTTAGTTTCCAGCGTTGCAAAATGGAGATAACAGCAACTCCTTCCCAGGGGGTTTGTGAGGATCAAATGAGACAATAAATGGAAAGCGCTTAGCACAGGGCCTGGCACGTAGCAGAGGCAATCTGAAGGCTAGCTCTTCTTACTGCATATGCCATATTGCCTCATAGCATGTTACTGCTATTCTTAGTATTAATAAATACATTTTCCCCTATCCTTTGGAAACAAAATTGCTTATTGCATTTCATCTGCATTCAAGATGTTTTTTGGTTCATTTTTCTTTCCGTTTATATGGCTATACTAATTTGGTGCACTGTTTTCCTGAACCTGCTTTCTTCACTTTGCATCTGTTCATTCAGGTCTTTCCATGTTTCTCTGATTTCTTCATATTTGTCATTTCTTAAAGGACAATAATGTCCCATTCTATTCATATGCCACCATTTCTTAAACTAAATACAAGACTGAATTCTTGTACCTGGTACAATTTCATTTGGGAGGGAAAGGAGGTATTGGAGAGAAGTGTGGATATTGGCAGGGTTGGTGACATTGGTACAGAATACTGCCTGACTCAGGGGGCAGTCATGTTGGGAGAGGGCATAGCCTGTTGCTCTTATGGTTAAGTAGAAGGCAGTAACCTGGAAAGGGGCATTATGATAATGGACTTTGGGTATGACGGAATGGAAGCAATTGGCAGTTTACAATTGAGGTAAAAAAAATAACATAACTGTGATTTAATGGACATTGGGGGCTCCAGGGTTGCAATTGTCTCTACCAAGGCAGATGGATGACGTCTCTGCCACTTTTAAACCTAGAGAGGTAAGTGGAAGACAGACAACTAGGATATATGGGAGGCAGGACTTGAACCCTGAGCTTCCTAACTCTTAGCCCTATTCCCTCTCTTCTACATCATACTGTCTCTCTATAGGTCAC
The DNA here is from genome assembly GCA_011680675.1 of Gymnobelideus leadbeateri. Classification (NCBI taxonomy): domain Eukaryota; kingdom Metazoa; phylum Chordata; class Mammalia; order Diprotodontia; family Petauridae; genus Gymnobelideus; species Gymnobelideus leadbeateri. Next base: position 41,258 of record WOXC01010270.1, read on the forward strand.
CCAAGAGGAAATCTGCCAAATAGCCCTGTTGAGGACTTGACAACTTTTAGGAGAAAATTAAGAAAAACCCAGTCATGTGTCTTCATTTTTCTTCAAAGACGAACCCAATTACTTACCATTGTGTCTTAGTTTTTCCCTTCCAAGGTGTTGTTGCTTCTGAAGGAAACCAGATCGTGACTCAGTCTCACTCTCTCACACATACACACTTTCTCTGTATATATATAGTAGAGGGAGATTGGAATGATTTTGCAATAATAGCCAGGAGGAAATATAACACATAAAAATGACAAATACTATTGTAGAAACAGAGGGCAGTTTGCCAACTGGAAAGACTGATGCAGTATGAATTATTAGCCTAAGCTGGATTAGATCTCCACCCCACTATTCAATTAAGGAGGTTCAGAATTCATGTAAATGGAATGCTTGGCATGCCAAGAAAGACCCAAGGCAATTTCTTTAGAATATTTATTCAGAATATATGTATATATAGGCAAGTGAGAAAGAAACTGGAGATAACAGAATAAGAGGCTTAACGATAGCAGAATAAGAGCAACTATGATTAATAGTGAATATATATATATATTTACAAGCATCACCGTTGTGGGGAAGTACCAACACCTGACCACACAAGCTGGGGAATCCTGGTACAGCCATCAGGGTCCTGCATGGGAAGGTCCCAGGTAGAGCATCCTCTCCATGGGTGAGATTCCAATTTGGGCTCTGAATCTTACAGTTTAAGTAGTGCTGAGAACAAAAAAGGCATTCTTCCAGGTATTTTTAGCAAGCATAATATCTGGTGTGAGGCCTAGGAGGGAGGCCATTCCCTCCAAGCCCCCCCTCCCCCCCGCCAAGAACAATGTTTCCTTGGAGTGGCTAGTTCTAGCAGTTGGGCAGTTATCATATCTCTTCTCAAGGACCCAGAAGAGGAGCAGCCCTCAACTTCTCAGGATCCCTGTTCCCAAACAACTCAGGGTAATAGAAAGGTTATATTGAGTTGGGGCCTTCATTTGTATAATTTTATTCCTCACAGAGGGGCTTACCTTGCCCCTACACCCACTTAAATAACCTTGCTCTATCCCTGAAAAATTATTAAAATATAAGAATCATCACCATTGAATCAGACAGATGTTCGCATGTGGTCCAGGTTTCTGGCTCTGCCCATATGATGACAGGATGTTTTGTAAGAACTTGGTTGTCCTCCATGATATATCATCCCTCAGCAAGTTAGGGGCATGAAATCAAACATTCTGCACTTCTCCATAATAATCCATCATTGGTTCCAAAGAACAGGTTCCCTAGATGCAGTTTCCCATCTCCTGCCTTCAAGCCTTTGCATGAGGCTCTTGTCTCCCACCAATGCATGAAATCCTCTCCCTTCTCACCTCAGTCTCTGGAAATCCTTCCCCTCCTCTCAAAGGTCAGAGGTGTCTCTTCCTTCCAGAAGCATTTTATGATTTCCTGTATTAGTGTATATATATGTGTTAATGTATCCTTTATTCCCCTTAGTAGAATATGAGCTTCTTGAGGGGAGGACCTTTCTCACCTTTGTCTCGTTTTAGGTTATAACTGTTTATGAGGCAGTTAGTGGTACATGGATAAATTGCTAAGTCTGGAGGATCTGGGTTCAAATTTGACCTCAGACAAATGCTGTGCGACCCTGGGTCAGTCCCTTAACCTTTGTTTGCTCAGTTTCCCTAACTCTAAAATGGGATTAATAATTACACCTACTTCATGGATTTTTATGAGGATCAAATGCTGTAATGTTAATAAAGAGTTCCTCACAGTGCCTGTCATGTACTAGTTGCTATAAAAAGGCTTATTTCCTTCCTTACCTTCTGCTTCCCAGCAGGGCAATTCGTTAAGAGAAGGGCTGGGAATGGGGCCAGGGCAGGATGTTTTTATATCAGGAAGAGGCCAGAGCTGGCTTTGGTTGGGTCACCACAGTTGGGTTGCCTGGGCAGCAGGTGTAAAATGGGACGTCAGAGGAGGCAAAGAGGGGCCATGATGATGGACAGAGGCAGAGACAAGGGTCCTTTAGGTCACAAGTTACCTTGGAGCTGACCCTGCTTGTGCTACCTTTGACTTGAAATATTTCATTTGCTTGTCACCTCTACAATGAGCATTTTAGGCCCAGCATCTGTTGATGGTCTTGGCTGCAGCAGAAAAATTGGTCAATATTCACAACATCAGGGTTGGCAGTGACCTCAAGCTTCATTTCTTGGCTTTCAGTTAAATTCAGAGTAAAGCATGGCATGGTGAGGAGGTACCAAGAAGGAAAGATCACAGTTCAGGTGGTTTATTGCTCACAGCTATATAAGTGTGTGTGACTCCTCACTCTTCAGTCCCATAGATATGCCTCAGGGACTTGGGCAGTGCACCCTCATCAAGATCCCACATCTCCTGGGTCACTGAGTGGGAGGGGGCCCAGAGGAGAAGACATCCAGCAAGTGGTCTGGATTGACATCCACCTGCTCAATCACAAGAGTAGGCAAGGTCGCTAACTTTCCACACCTGGATTAGATGAAGTTTGCTAAACTCACATTCCTAACTCTAAGTGTAGCCAACCAAGGCAATTGTTGGAAACACAGGAACTTCCCAGGTCAATCAGTGGCCAGACAAGCAGGTCAAACATGGTGTGCTCTTTGCCTGCTAGGGCCCAGCAATAAGCCCAAGCTCACAGCATTTCTTGAGATATGTATGGCATGGAGATGTAAACCCATGTCACATGAGGATACATGGAAGGGATTGGTGGTTAATGTGAAGGAGAAAGAAGGATATGGTTGCTCTTTATGTATCTTAGTGTGATGTCAGAAGAAAGAGGGATCAGTAATTTAATTAGTAATCCTTAGATTTTTTCTGATTAACCCCAGATGCCAGAACTAGGAGCAGTGAGCAAAAGGTGCAGAGGCAGATGTAGGCTCAATGAAGGAAAAATATGCTAATACTTAGATCTGTCCCAACAGGGACTGGGCTGTCTGGAGAGGGGGTGAGCTCCCCCTCACTGGAGGCTAGATAGAGAGGGTGTTTAGAGCACATTCCTGCTCAGGGACAGACAGGACAAGATGACTTCTGAGGTCCCTTTCACCTTGGGAACTTTGAGCACTCTCCAAGTTTTGCAACTTCAGTTTAAAGTCAGACTCTGAAAAATGAGTGGGGAGGTATTTTTCCATTAATTCATCATGAAAGTTGATTTTTTCCCTTTTTAACTGTGAATAAAGGAATCATTTCAGAGACACCATTTTAGACTATTCCAGTATGCTAAATGCATGACTTTTAACCCACAAGTCAGAGATCTTTCTATGTCATGATGCCGGAACTGGCAGCTTTAATCTTAGGGTATGGCTGTTGATGGTTTCATGTGAACAGCTAGGCCCCTTGGTGTACTGAGCAGAGGCACTCACACTCATCAGATTTCTGAGTCATTCATTCACTCAACAAATATTTATTGAGTGCCTATATTGATGTTTTTCTATTAGACAAGCTTTCTGCTATTACCGTACTCATTACTGACTTTTATGTTTACTCTGTATTATTTATAATTTCTCCATCTCTTCCTTAAGTCTAGATTATCAACAGAACAATAAATTCAGTCCTGTTTTTGACTTTTTGCAGTTCCCAAGGTGTAAATGCACATAGTGAAAAGTTAACCATCTGTTCATAGGAGTTTGTTTGATCTGACTCCAACGTACCCCTGCTTCCATGCCCGAGTGAGGCATCAGGATTGGATTTTTATAGAGGCCCTCCCTCCATCAATAAGAATTCAGTGAGTCTCATCCATGGATCTAGCTAGCTTTGTGTTAGACAGAATATGGGCTAGGTGAAAGGGACTGATTTCATTGGGATAGGGAGCTCTGAGGTAAGGAAACGCCCTCTCCCAATGCAGATAAACCCCTACATATAGTCCGCTACATATAGTCTTTTTTTTTTTTTTGCTTTTTGGAGGGCAATTGGGGTTAAGAAGCTTGCCCAAGGTCACAAACTAGGTTTTTGTTTGTGTGTGCGTTAAGTGTCTGAGGCTGGATCCGAACTCAGGTCCTTCTGACTCCAGGGCTGACTCTCTACTCACTTCGCTACCTAGCTGCCCCTGTTACATATAATCTTAGTAAGGACCCTAGAGCACTGAGAGGTCACAGAGCCAATATATCTTAGATATGGAATTGAACCTGATCTTCCTGGGTCTACCCACTATAGTCCCTACTGACATTCTAGGGAGAGAAACAGGAATAATCATTACATCCATTTGTGCTTAGTTGGAAGGCATTGGAGACCTGCTTCAGTGAAGGGCCATGGGAAAAGCACTGGGCCAAGACTGAATAAGTTATCCTATCCCAGTTATGCCATTTCTTTTTTAATAGCAGTCCTAGCCTGTTATGGCAGGGAAATATGGCAGACTCAGTGCATCTGGATTTCAAGAAGACATGTGACAAAGTCTAAACATACCCCCAGTTTTATGGAACAGACAGCAAGTTGTAGAGATGTTGAAGAGGAAGGAAGTTCAGTAAAAGATGGCACAGTCAGAGGCACTTTCGAGGAGGAGGAGGAAGGATTTAAATGAGACTTTGAAGATTGGGTAGAATGAACTTAACTCAATAGAAGAGAGAAAGGACAACATTCCATTCAAGGGGAACAGGGAAGTAACTTACAAAACTGAACCTGACTATCATGTAGGTGAGATACAGAGAAGAAATAAGGCTAAGTCAAAGGGTGAATGTTGGGGATTAGGGGGAAATAAATTGGAAAGAATTGAGTAGAATTAGATTCTGCAGAGTGTGGAAAGGCAGGCAAAGGCATTTGGATTTCATACTTAGCCTTCAAAGGAAAGTTTATTGAGTAGAGGACTGTCATGAAAGATTAGGATGAAGATTAATCTGATAGGTAAGATTGATTGGAGGAGATAGAAACTGAAGGCAAGGGGAAGAGCTAGGAGACTGCTGAGATCAACCAGGTATACAAGGAGATGTGGGGAAATGAATGTTATTTGTATTAGAAGAATGCAACATGTAACTCAGAAATCTGCTCCTCCAAAGCTGCAAAACCTCCATCACCTTTTATCCTTCTTCCTAGGTTTATTTGCAAGCCAGTCTGGGAGAAGTATGGGAGTGGATGGAAGCTTTGTTGCTCCAGCCTCCACATAGCTATTGTGAGATTGTATTAGACAAAGTCCCTGCCAAGACTGTTGTGGACAGAGTCTAGGAAGTAAAGAAATCCACAGTAGTGGAAGTGTTCATTAGCAAACTGGACCGTCATTCATCAAGGCTATTGTAGATGGCATTCCTGCATTGAAGTTAAAAGCTGAATGATATGCTATCCCAGGATTCCTTCCTTCTTGAGCTATGAATCTATCATTTTGTTGAATGGTCAAATATACATGATGAAGGGGATGAGAAAGTAGAAAAGGACCAATCACAGTGGGTGAGGTTGCAAAGAAACACTTCAAGCTGCATGTCAGGAAACCCCAATTATTAGAGCTGTCCAGAAGTAAGCAAGGCTGCCTAGAGAGGTGGTATGGGCTCTCTCCTTGGAGGTAATCAAGGTGAGGCTGGATAACCACTTGTATTTGTTATTTGGAAATCTCTTCCTCTCTTTGGGAGACTGGTGGGCTCCTGAGGTCACTTACAACTTCCATAGAATTTTCTGGTTCTCAATTTACACAGCCATGCTCCCTGGCTGGGTTCTGGTTACTTTTCACCTATTATAATATAGCCTCCTAATTGGTCTCCTTGCCTCTAATCTCTCCATCTACTCTTATCTACACATTGTTTCCAGAAAATAGTCTTTCTAAGGAGAATTTCCCTGTTCAGAAACTTGCAATGAGCCTCCCTTGCCCTGGATTAAAATAAGATCCTCAGTCTGGCATGTTGGGCTCACTCCTGACACTTTCTTAGACCTGGCCACACAGAACTGGCCCTTCCATGGTATGTATTGCCACATATCAAGGTTATCTCAGTGCATAGATGTGCTGGGAAATGTTCAGCTCTACGGGAAAAAAAGTTACCCCAACACGTTTGAAGTTTAATTTGCTTGATTAGCACTTTTCTATGTCACTTTCTTAAGGCTAGGAAATGAATAGAAAACAACAGCTGATTTGTAGTGTTTACCAATTTCCAAGGTATAAATGTTCACACCGAATCTTTAACAACTGGATCTTGGCAGTGCTTCACTCTGGCTCCAGTACATACTTGACTGTATTTATCAGTCTCAATTTGTCTGTCCTCATACCCTACATGACAATGGTAATTGCAGACAGGGATAGGGCAATTTGTTTACTTTTGCTTTTTCAGCTGCTCCAAAGTGTATTTGTCTTTTGAGGGAAGTCTAAACCACAGTATTGGTCTGGAAGGGATTCTGTAGGGGCTCTAAAAATCATGGTCAGAGCATTATGATAATGACAGCCTTAAGTTTAATTTGATTGCAAGGCAGCCACTGTTAGTGTGTTTTATGTTTTCTCTATTTATTGCAACTTTGGCATTTTACATGAAGTGAAATGTCCTCTTTCCATATCCATTTGCTACCCTGAGTGCTTATATATGAGCTGTTTTCAGGATCCTATTACCCTTATTTAGGGAGACCCAGATATTAACTATATAATTTAATTTGGACATTTTACCAAAGTAAATCCCAGATGGAGACACATGATAAAAAAGAGAAAATGAATGTATAAATCAGCCTTCAAAGTTGGATTTCCATTTGTCTGCCCAGAGTAAGAGGGGAGAAGCCTGGGGTTCCAGGCCATGGGTTGCAAGAGCAATGGTGATAGTCATCCTACTGATGGAAACAAAGAAGTTGAAAAGCTTACCTAGTTTGAGATGAGGAAGAAAACAATGACCTTGCTTTTAGACGTGGTGGTGTTCCAGAGCTGGTACTCTTGGGAGAAGTCAAAGGTAGGGATGCAAGTTTGGCATGTATCTGATGGATAGTTGTCACTTTCATAAAATCCTTGTGAAGCCTTTATGGGCCATGAAAAATGCATCCTCTCCTCCTCCTGAGAAGGTCATAAGATCACAGAGCCAGAGCTGGAGGGGACCTCAAAGTCTGTCTAGTCCGTTTGTCTCCTTTTACAGCTAAGGAAACTGAGGCCTAGAGAGGCCCCTTGCCCAGGGTCAGACAGAGGTGGGATCTTGAACCTAGCTCTTTTAGCAGTAACTCAGTAAAACTCCCTTGCTGTGGTCCTTACCCTTTGCCTCAATACTCTGAAGTCACCTGGCTCCTGTTCCAAGACCACTAACATCCAGGGTTCCTTGACCTTCCAGGCATGGCCTAGACTAGAATAAAGTTGGGATCATCAGGAGTGATCAAAGGCACAGTTGGCACAGACATTGTGACATAAAGTTGTCACTGCCCAAGCCTTTGGTGCTGTCTGTGCCCAAGTTCTCAGACTCTTTATAGCAGTGTCCAAAGCATCACCCTCTCTGCAGGGACATGCAACACAAGGCAATACAAACTGGGGGAAATCTCCCAGACAGACATCCTCCTCAGAACTGCCCTGCTCTTCCCTAAAGAAGGCTTTTCTGTCAGCCCACTGCATACTATAGTCACAATATAAGAGCCAGTTGATGGAATATGTGCACAGGGATGCACACAGAGTGGGCCGGTTGTCTCCATGCACACTGGTTAATAGAAGGCAGAAATCCATACTCTCGATGCTTTTCTGTTCTGCCTGTAGAAATCCTGAACATGGGAGCAAGGCTGATGCCCCTGCCTCTCAGCTCAGACAGATGTGTGCTGGCCAACACAGGGCCTCAAAGTAGGCAACTGTGTAGGGAAGAGAGAACTCTCTCAGATCCCCATTTCCTTTTGAAGAGAAGGGAGCCTCCAGCTCAGTGTGTGGCCTTAGGCAAATGTTCCAACATCATCATCATCACCATCATCACCATCACCATCATCACCATCACCATCACCATCATCATCATCATCATCATCATCATCATCATCACTACCACCATCATCATATTATGTTATTTAGTCATTTAAGACAATTCTAAGTCTTTCAGAGCCCATTTGGGGTTTTCTTTGCAGACATTCTGGAGTGGTTTGCCATTTTCTTCTCCAGCTCATTTCACACATGAGGAAACAGAGGCAAACAGTGACTTTCCCAGGGTCACACAGCTAGTAAGTGTCTGAGGCTTGATTTGAACTTAGAAACATGAGTCTTCCTGACGCCAAGCCCAGTCTTCTATCCATTTCCCCACCTAACTGCCCACATCTTCATCATAGCAAGCATTTGTGTGGTGCTTACCATGTGCCTGGCACAGTGCTATGAACTTTGAAATCAATCTCATTTGATCCTTGCCTTGTGCTTGGGAGGTAGGTGCTATTAATATCCCTGCTTTTCAGATGATGAAATGAAGACAAAGAGAAGTTAAGTGATTTTCCCAGGGTCACATAGCTAGTAAGTGTCATAGAATGGATTTCAACTCAGGTCTTTTTTGACTCCAGGCCCAGAACTCCATCTACAGGTCAACCTAGGTGCCCTCATCCTACGTCAGTGAGTCTTTCTACCTAGAGCTAATGACACCTTGAAAAGATTATATAAGAAAGAAGGAAATGATGATATTTTTTGAGTTCTCTAGAAATATTGATTATCTAAGCTATGAACTTTTAATGTGTCCTCTGAGGGAAATGTAACAGTAGTGGGAGAGGACTAAAAGAAATCCTCCTGTGTTGAGAAATCAACTAACAGTTGGAAAATCAATCCACATTAATCTCATAGCTCATTGACTTTTAGGTTTGTACAACTGGAAGGGATCTTAGGAACCATTTAAGCCAACCTATACTAGAATGATGAACTGGGTCTCCAGCAACATTTATAAGTGGTTAATCAACCTCCACTTGAAGCTGAAAATCCCAGCAGTGATTTGGACGGTCATTGTCTTCTGAGGGAGCCCACTGCTCTTGGATAGCTCTACATGTGTCAGTGCTCTTATACAGTTCTTTCTTTTAGTAAAAGGCTACAATCTGCCTCCTTTGAACTTCTATCCATTGTGCCTAGTTCTGCCCTCCAAAATAGGCCCAAACAGAGTCTAAAGAAGTCAAGATTAATGAATGTCTGGGATGACCCAACTGCCTAGCTTTGGGCAGGCAGGTAGTAGTTTTGGGCAACTACAGAATCTGAGTTTTGAGTGGCTCATACCCAAAAGGAGCTTCACTGGTGTCCATGTAGGTAACTAGAGTGAAATTCATTTATATTTTTAAAAGGTTTTCATACCTTTGTAAATTGTAATTGTAACATAGTATAGTAATTTTTCTATATTTCTCTCTTTTTCCACCTTCCTCCCCAGTTGTGAAAAACCTGTTAAGCAAAAAACAACTGACACAGAGACTGAGTCTGATAGTATACGTAGTATTCAATATTCATAGCAGCAAGGAAAAAAATAAACATTTCTTAAGCACCTACTATGTACCAGGCACTTTACTAAGTGCTTTGCAAATATGCTCTCATTTGATACTTGCACCAGCCCTAGATGAGATGATGGGTGCTATTATTATCCCTATTTTGCAGTTGAGGATACTGACTCAAATAGAGGTTAAGTGATTTGTCCAAGCTTAGGTAGGTAGGAACTATCTGAGTCCTGATTTGAGCCTAAGTCTTCCTTTCTCTAGGTCCACACTCTATCCACTTTGTCACCTAGTCCCCCATTTCTCTAACAAAAAGAGAAAGATAAACTTGAGTGACTTTTATTTTACTCATCTTCTTAGTCTTCCCCCTTTATTCTAACATGGTATAATATAATCTGTCCATATGACTGGATCCTTTTTTCATGTTTTTTTTTTCTCAATAATGGCTCAAATTAGCAGTCTGAGTAAGATGGCTTGCTCACCCTTAAGATTTCACTTATTAATCTAGAGAAACTTAGACTTTTAATCCTGACTCTACCAACATTTCAATATTTATTTCTTTTTCAACAATTAAGTTTTAATACCATAAAAGTTATATTTAGTGGTTTTTGGGGCACACATTTAATATCCTGAGTGCAACTGTACTGGATAGCTTGCTTAGTGGGAGACAAGTAGAGTAAGTGTTGGGTCTACCCATGATAGGACAATTTAGTGAGACTATTGTGTATTGAAGCAAGGAGATTTTGTCAGGTACTTTTAATCTTTGAAGGGGATTAGAAGGATGGTTCACGTCTACAAGTTGTTGGTGACAAGGGTTGGGGAATTTGTTGTTGTGTTTGTACTTTGTTCTAGAAGAGGACCATGACATTGGGGAGATGATGACATGACTTGCAGTTGACTTTGATATGAGTAAGTGAGGGTTGTGCAAAATCACCAGTCTCACTTTCTTCTCCAGAGCCATCTGGGTCCAGTGGCCAGATATTTATCATGATGACTGAAGATGGCCTAGGATGCAATGGGAGATGCTGGCTCTTTTAGGATAAGGTCTTTTCAGGTTCTCACTTTCAGTGAACATGCCTCTTTAAGAAGTGAGTCAAGGGATGACTCCTTTAATAAAATAAAACAATACAAAAAACTGGTAGGAGAACACTCTCAGGATAGCTGGCCAAAACAGAAACAGTTACTATTTACTATGTGAGGAGCCACTGAAAGAGTGTCCTAGCTTATCTTAATGATTTTGGAAGATAATGATAATATAGCTAGCATTATATATGATAAAATGATACATATGCACTATGTATGTTTGTGTAATAGCTTGCATTTATATGGATATTTAAAATATTCTTTTAAAAATTTTTATTTGTTTATTTTAAAAAAATTTAAAAACGTAAATATTCAAACTTAAAAAGAAATAAAAGCATGTCACATGCATAGAACATGAGAGGATACAAAATATGTGACAATAAATTTTCATTTCAAGAAAGCCTATATGATAAATATTACTCATTGTGTGGGGATGGTCCATTTTTTCTTTGCTTCCTTGGGAGTTTTCTTTTGTTCTCTGCTGTGCAATTTTTTACTTTGTTCTTTTTTTACCTCCCCCCCTCCCCAAAGGCCACAGTAAAGTTTAGATATGTTTCTATATAGCTATTAATATATACATACCCTCCCCCACTCTCCAGAAGGCTACACTAAAGTTTAGATATGTTTCTCCAAAGCTATATCTATCTATCTATCTATCTATCTATCTATCTATCTATATCTATATGCACACATACATATATACATATATACACATATACAGACATACATACATACACGCATACATTCATATATAGACATATACATTCCCAAACCTATTCTACTCCTGATCTTTTTTTTTTTTGTGCATATGTACATCTCCTGTTTCCTTTCCCTCCTGCCTACTCTCCTTTATTTCTACCCACTAACTTGCCCTCCTATGACTTGCCTACTCCTCTCCAAGGATCCCACCCCTATCCTCCCATTTACATAAACCTAAATACCCTTCTATACCCATATTTACCTTTTCTCTCACCCTCCCCTCTAAAGATCCCTCCCTTGTCCTCTTCCCATTCCCTTTGCCCCTACCATTTTATTTTTTCTGAATTTAGAAGAATTCTATACTCTTTTAAATATATATGTATTGGACAGAGCTCAAACATGGATGGAACACAGGGCTGCACCAGCATGGAGACAGAGCAAGCCCAGGTGAGCTGATTCACACACCACAGGTGTGATTCCCAGACCTCTCACAGTAGGACAGGGGATCTGTCTGAGCTGGGTAAGAGATAAGCCCAGGGCCTGTGGCACAACTACTCCTGGGCCTATCAACCCACACCCTGGATTTTTAAAAATCACCTACCTGAACTTCAGGGAGCCAAGATGGTAGAGTAAACCCTAGCTGCTCTAATCCTCCTCTCTGACCCTGAAAATCCAGAGAATATTGACCTAGGGTAAAATCCTGAAAAAGTAGAACCAGTAGCAGGTTTGGGAGTCCTAGAGGAAGGGTGTGGCTATGGTTGTGCCTAGGGCAAAGTGAAGGGTGGGAGGCATCCCCATAAACCCCATCTCAGCCTACCAGCAGGAGATCTCAAAGCCCATGGGGGTGGAGCTAGTAGGCCCTAACACCTAAACCCCAGGCATACCTTCACACAATTAGGGAAATTTACAGACACCAGTGCAGCCACACCACCAGTGGCTAAGCCTGTCTGTGCTCTAGCCAAGCAGTACAGAGGCAGAATCCTGAAGTGGTCAGACCACCCCTTCTGCATACCTTATACTGTGAACTTCAGTGTATCCTAAGGCAACATGGAAAGACCTCAGATTAGGAAAGACCTAAGACCTAGAGGCCATAACACACAAAACCAATAACTAGGCCCCTAACTCCCAGCATAAGAAGCATGGATCAGAGCCCTTTAATGCAGAAACAGATATCTACTTTAAAATCCAGGAAATAGGCAATCACAATAGAAAAAAGCAAATTGGCAAAACAAAAATGATTGAATCCTATTATAGAAAACAAGAAGAACCAAATTCAGAAGGGGACAGCATTGACTCTATACCCACATCTGAAAGCTCTGAAAGGAATATGAACTGGTCTCAAGCCCAAAATGCATTCTTGGAAGAGCTCAAGAAGGATTAAAAAAAAACCAAACAAATTAGAGAGGTAGAAGATAAATTGATCAATCATTTTAAAATTACAATTGCCAAATTGAAAAAAATTTCACTGAAGAAAACAGCTTCTTATAAAGTAAAATTTTTGAAATGGGAAAAGAGGATCAAAATCTAATGGAAGAAAATAACTCCCTGGAAATGAAATCTGAACATATGGAAAAGGAACTTAAAAAATTAACTGAGAAAAATAATTTGCTAAAAATTAGAATCAGTCAAATTGAAGCTAATGACTCTATGAGGCATCAGGAATCAGTCAAATGAAACCTAAAGATTGAAAAGTTAGAAAAAAATGTAAAATATCTCATTGGAAAAACAACTGACATGGAGAATGGATCCAGGAGAGAGAATATAAGAATTGTTGGTCTATTGGAAAGTCATGATGAAAAAAGGAGCCTGGACAACATCTTCCAAGAAATCATCAAGGAAAACTGTCCTGAAGTCCTAGAACCAGAGGGTAAAATAGTTATTGAAAGAATACACCAGGCACCTCCTGAAAGAGACCCAAAATTTAAAACTCCAAGAAATATTTTAGCCAAATTCCAGAATTATCAGGTCAAGGAGAAAATATTTCAAGTAGTCAGAAAGAAACAATTTGGATATTATGGAACTACAGTCAGGATCACACAGGACCTAGCTACTTCTACATCGAAAGATCAGAGGGATTGGAATATGACATTTCATAAAGAAAAAGAACTCAGACTACTATCCAGCAAAACTGAGCATAACCTTTCAGGCAAGAAGATGGTCATTCAGTGATATAAAGGACTTTTGGACCTTCCTGATGAAAAAGCCAGAGTTCAATGGAAAATTTGATCTCCAAATACTAGACTCAAGAGAGACATAAAAAGATAAACAGGGAAAACACACACACACACACACACACACACACACACACACACAACTTGTTATTTAATAAGAGCAAACTGTTTACATCCCTATATGGGAAGTTGATACCTGTCAATATTGAGAATTCTATAATTATTATGACATTTAAAAAGGATATACATAGTTAGAGGGTGTGGGTATAAATTAACTAAAGTGATAATAAAAAAAACATTATTAAGGGGTACAAAGGGACTGTAATGGGAGAAGAGGAAAGGAAGGGTCAGAAAATGATAAATTATGCTACAGGAAGAGGCATAAAAACATATAATAGTAGAGGGAAAGAAGGGAGGGAGATGAACGTCATATGAGATTTGCTCTCATTGGTTTTGGTTCAAGGAAGAAATAACATAATCAGTTAAGTAGAGGATTCTATCATGAAGAGACATAAAACTTCTTAAAATAGATGGAAAGAAAGGAGGGAGAGGAGCACAGCATGGGACTTTTTCTCATTGACTTTGGTTCATACTTCATTAAGTATAAAAATCGATTGCACCCTACAGACAGTAGGAGGGGAAAGGGATAAGAAAGGAGGGAGGTCGTTAGAAGGGAGGGAAGAAGTAGCAAGGGGGAAGGGTAGGAAAAAGGAGGGGGTTGATAGGAAGGGAATACTGAGGGAGGTGGTGGTCAAAAGGAAAACTCTTAAGGAGGGGAAGGGAGAAGGGGAGAAAAGCAAAAGCATAAACAGGGGAGGGAATAGGATAGAGGGAAAGCCACAGATAGTAATCATAGCAGTTAATGTGAATGGGATAAACTCTCCCATAAAACAGAGGCGGATAGCAGAATGAATTAAAAACCATAATCCTACAATATGCTGTCTATAAGAAACACATTTGAAACAGGGGATACATACAGGCTAAAAGTAAAAGGCTGGAGTAGAATATATTATGTTTCAGCTAAAGTAAAAAAGCAGGGGTAGCAATCCTTATCTCAGATAAACAAAAGCAAGAATAGATCTAATTAAAAGAGATAGGGAGGGAAACTATATCCTGCTAAAGGGCACCATTGACAATGAAGTCATATCATTACTAAACATATATCACCAAGCAGTATAGCATCCAAATTCCTAGAGGAGAAAGGAGTTAGAGGAAGAAATAGATAGCAAAACTATACTAGTGGGGGTCCTCAATCCCCCCTTTTCTGAACTTGATAAATATAACCTCAAAATAAACAAGAAAGAAATTAAAAAGGTGAATAGAATGTTAGAGAAGGTAGATATGATAGACCTCTGGAGAAAATTGAATGGGGATAAAAAGGAATATACCTTCTTCTCAGTGGTACACGGCACATTCCCCCAAATCAATCATGTACCAGGGCATAAAAACCTCATAATCCAGTGCAGAAAGGTAGAAATAGTAAATGCCTCCTTTTCAGACCATGATGCAGTAAAAATATATGTAATAAGGGGCCATGAAAAGATAGACTAAAAACTAATTGGTAATTAAATAATTTAATTCCAAAGAATGAATGGGCCAAATGAGAAATCATAGAAATGATCAGTAACTTCATTCAAGAGAGTGACAATAATGAGACAACATACCAAAACTTGTGGGATGGAGCAAAAGCACTTTTTAGGGGAAGTTTAATATCTCTGAAAGTACACATGAATAAAATAGAGAAAATGGAGATCAATAAATTGGGCATGCAGTTGAAAAAGCTAGAAAAACCCCCAAAATTTAAATCCCCAATTAAATAACAAATTGGAAATACTGAAAGCCAAAGAAGAGATTAATAAAATTGAAATTAAGAAAACTATCAAACTAATAAATAGAACTAAAAGCTAGTTTTATGAAAAAACCTAGAAAATTAATATACCTTTAGTCAATTTGATAAAAAAAGTAAGAAAAAGACCAAATTACCAGTATCAAAAATGAAAAGGGTGAATTGACCTCCAATGAAGAGAAAATTAAAACAATAATTAGAAATTATTTTGCCAAATTGTATGCCCATAAATTTGACAATCTTAGTGAAATGGATGAATATTGACAAAAATATAAATTACCCAGATTAACTGAAAAGAAAGTAAAATATTTAACCCCATATAAGAAAAGGAAATTGAACAAACCATCAATGAACTCCCTAGGAAAATAATCTCCAGGGCCAGATGGATTTACAAGCAAATTCCATCAAACATGTCAAGAACAACTAATTCCAATACTTTATGTACTATTTGGGAAAATTGGAGAAGAAGGAATCCTATCAAATTCTTTTTATGACACAAATATGGTACTGATACCTAAACTGGGAAGTCAAAACAGAGAGATAAAATTATAGGCCAATTTCCCTAATGAATGTAGATGCAAAAATTTAAATGAAATATTAGCAAAAAAAAAACGATAGCAATTTATCACAAGAATAATACACTTTGATCAGGTAGGAATTATTCCAAGAATGCAAGGATGGTTCAATATTAGGAAAACTTAGTGTAATAGATCATATTAACAACAAAACTAGGAGAAACTGTATGATTATCTCAATAGATACAGAAAAAGCTTTTGACAAAATACAATACCCATTCCAATTAAAAACACTCAGAAAGTATAGGAATAAACGGAGTCTTCCTTAAAATAATAAGTAAACCATCAGCAAGTATCATATATAATTGGGATAAGCTAGAAGCATTTTCTAAAAGAATCAGGGGTGAAACAAGAATGTCAACTATCACCCCTCTTATTCAATTCAGTACTTGTGGTGAGCCAAAGAGGCCTGAGCCAGGACTTCAGATAATTACCCTGATATCAGTGGACCTGAACAACAAAGACCTCTTCTGTGACTTTTCACTAAGTCAGCTCCTGAGTTCTTTTGATATGGGTTACACTTATAAGGATGGTATTTGAGTTCTGAGGCTAAGAGGCTCTGCCCCAAAACTTTAGTTGTCCAAAACATTTGCAGGAAGTCGGTTCTTATGCAGATGTTCTTGATGATGCGGCCTTGCCATTAGGCTTTGAGGCCAGCTCTCCAGAGCATCCTTTCAGATGTAACTGACTGAGATAAGAGATAACTGCCCAAGACTCTATGGCACCTAGGAAACAATAGGCCTTATTATCATGCTACTTCCAGGATACAACAGACTAAGATAATGATTTCCCTTCCTTCCTGTCCTTTGTCTCTTTGCTCTATAAAAACCTTTCCCTGAGTATCAATAAATGTAGTTCATGGTTCTTCCTTGAGCTACCCACATGGCCTGGTCGTTTCTTATTCACATCTCCGAATCATGCTAAGTGCTGGACACTGAGCAGCCCATGGCAGGTACTAGAAATGTTAGCTATAGCAATTAGAGAAGGAAAAGAAATCAAAGGAAATAGATTGGGCAAAGAAGAAACTGTTATTACTCTTTGCAGATGATATGGTGATATGCTTAGAGAATCCCAGAGAAGCAAGAAAAAAATTACTTGAGATAATAAATAAATTTAGCAAAGTTGCAGGATATAAAATAAAACCACATAAACTCTTAGCATTCCTATATATTTCTTTCCTTTTTTGGCGGCGGGGGGGTGGGGGTGGTTTAGAGGGCAATTGGGGTTAAGTAACTTGCCCAAGGCCACACGGCTATGTTTTTATTTGTATGTGCATTAAGTGTCTGAGGCTGGATTCGAACTCAGGTCCTTCTGACTCCAGGGCCGACACTCTACTAACTGCACCCCCTAGCCACCCCATTCCTATATATTTCTAACAGCAAGTCTAACAGCAAGAAATAGAGAAATTCCATTTAAAGTTATTGCAGACATTATAAAATATTTGGGAATCTACCTGACAAAACAAACTCGGGAACTATACAAACACAATTATAAAACACTTTTCACACAAATAAAGTCAGATCTAAATAATTGGAAAACCATTAGTTGCTTGTGGTTATGTTAAGCTAATATAATAAAAATGGCAATTTTTCCCAAATTAATTTACCTATTTAGTGCCATTCCAATCAATCTACCAAAACATTATTTTATAGAGCTAGAACAAATAGTAACAAAATTCATCTGGAAGAACAAAAGGTCCAGAATATCCAGGAAATTAATATAAAGAAATGCTAGGGAAGGTGGCCTAGCCATACCAGATTTTAAACCATATTATATAGCAGCAGTTATCAAAACTACTTGGTACTGGCTGAGGAATAGAGTAGAGTGGAATATAATAGAGTGGATTAGTGGAATAGATTAGGTACACAAGACACGGCAGTCAATGACTATAGTAATCTACTGTTTGATAAACCCAAAGACTTCAACTTCTGGGATAAGAACTCACTATTTGACAAAAACTGCTTGAAAAATGGGTAAGTTGTATGGAAGCAACTGGTCATAGACCAATATCTTACACTTCATACCAAAATCAAGTCTAAATGGGTGTATGTTCTAAATATAAAGGCTGATACTATAATCAATCTGGGAGAGCAAGGAATAGTTTATCAGTCAGATTAATGGAGTAGGGAATAAGAGATAAAGTGCATTATGAAATGCAAAATGGATAATTTTGATCACATTAAACTGAAAAGTTTTTGTATGAATAAAGCAAATGTAACCAAGATTAGGAGGGAAGTGGAAAATTGGGAAATAATTTTACAACCAGTATCTCTGATAAAGGACTCATTTCTAAAATATACAGAGAACTGAGTCAAATTTATAAGGATACAAGTCATTCCCCAATTGATAAATGGTCAAAAGGATATGAACAGGCAGTTTTCAGAGGAAGAAATTAAAGATATCTATAAGCATATGAAAAAATGATCTAAATCACTATTGATTAGAGAAATGCAAATCAAAACAACTCTGAGGTATCACATCTCACTGGTCAGATTGGATGTGACAAAGCAGGAAAATGTTAAATGCTGGAGAGCATGTAGAAAAATTAGAACATTAAATGAATTGTTGGTGGAGTTCCAAACTGATCCAACCATTCTGGGGAGCAATCTGGAACTATACTCAAAGGGCTATAAAAATGTGCTTACCCTTTGACCCAGCAACACTGCTTTTAGGACTGTATGCCAAAGAGGTTATATGAGTGGGAGGAGGACCTGTATATACAAAAACATTTATTGCAGTCCTTTCTGTAGTGGCAAAGAATTGGAAATCAAGGGGATGCCCATCAGTTGGAGAATAGCAAATCAAGCCGTGGTGTGTGAATATAACAGAATACTACTGTGCTATAAGAAATGAGGAGCAGACAGACTTCATAAAAACCTGGAAAGACTTTTATAAACTGATGCTGAGTGAGGAGAGCAGAACCAGTAAGATTTTGTACACAATTACACACATTATACACACATGGTATCTGTGACGACTGACTTTGATAGACTGGGCTCCTCTCAACAATGCAAGGTTATAAGACAACTCCAAAAGACTCATGATGGAAAGAGATACCCACACCCAGAGAAAAGAACTACAGAGTCTGAATGCATATTGAAGCAAGCTACTTGCTCTCTCTTTTTGTGTTTTGTTTTTTTTCCTTCTTTCTATCTGTTTGCTCCATTGGTTATAACTCTTCTTTACAATTCGACTATTGTTTAATGTGAAGGTATTTGTAGAACCTATATCAGATTGCATGCCACCATGGGGGGGGAGGGGAGAGAAGAGGAAGGGGGAAAATTTGGAACTCAAGGGATTATGGAATTGAATGTTGTAAACTAAAAGTAAATAAATTAAAATAATAGATATATATGTATTATTCCCTCTTATACCTATTCTCAATGACAGTAGGTTACAGAACTACCAGCTCTCATCCCCCATCTAATTTCTGTGTATCAATTCTTCCTCTTGCACCTCATTTGTATAAAATAATTACTCTTTTTTGCTGTTCCTAAATGGCTTTGCTTTTTAATTCATATCATACCAGGGTTCTTGTATGTCAAATTATCTAGTAAGTTCAGGGTTTTTTTTTTTTAAAGCAATTGGGGTTAAGTAACTTCCTCAAGGTTACACGGCTAGTCATTTGATTTATGCGTGGGTGCTCATTTTCTGAGGCCGGATCTGATCTCGGGTCATCCAAACTCCGAGGCCGGTGCTCTTACTCACTGCGCCACCTAGCCGCCCCTTTAGGGCAATTGGGGTTAAGTAACTTGCCCAAGGTTACACGACTAGGTTTTTTTGTTTGTGCAGATTAAGTGTCGGAGGCCGGCTCCGAACTCAGGTCCTTCTGATTCCAGGGCCGGCGCTCTATTCACTGCGCCACCTAGCCGCCCAAGTTCAGGGTTTTTTTTAACAAAGGCTTGAAAATCTGAGGGCTTATCAAATGTCCATTTTTTTCCCATTCAAGATAATAGTTAATTTCACAGGCAATGACATTTTTGGTTGGAACCCCAGTTCTTTTGCTCTTTGATATGTTGTCTTCCAAGAACTGTGGTCCATTAATGCTTTTGCTGCTAGGTCTTGTGTAGACATTTATGATTTTCAAAGTGATATCCATAAATGATTTCACGTGATCCTCACAATGATTCTGAGAGACAGGAGCTATTACTATCCTTTTGTTACAAATGAAGGAAATGAGCTCACTGATCTGCCCCAAATCACACAGCTAGGAAGTGCCTGAATCATAATTTGAACACAAGTTTTCCTGACTCCAGCTTCAGCTCTCTATCTATTTTGCCACCAAATTAACTTCAATTCCTTGCTAACTTTCAGAAATTCACATCTGTATTTTGATTCATGCCAGCTTATTAGAACTGTCAAGTTCTACAGATCCCATTAGTATAGTGACTTCTCTGTCTTGAGTCGGTTTCATCCATATCCTTTATTTCAAGGAGGAATAGATTATTCACCAGAGGCAAAATTTTGTTATAATCTTTAAAATCACTGTATCTGATGCTATGATTCTTATTGGGTTCCTCCAACGGACAGCAGACCTGCCTTTGACTGGGAAGGGCTATATACACAGTTTTAGATTCTATTTATCTCTTTTTGAATTCTTGTTGCTACAATTTATTCTAGTTGTACATGGAGCTTTTTCAAGATCTCCAGCATTAGATTTGATATCTTCATGGTTTGCTCCATTAAATATTGTAATGCTTCACCATTCTTCACTTCCATATTAGCATTTGCCTCTTGGACAACTAATGACACATGTTGAGGTCCAGGGTCACAGATTCAGTAAGGCTGACAAATGTACAAGTAGTCAACCTTCCCTTGGTGTCTTTTCAGGGGGATCTGAGAGAGTTCATAGCATCTTAGGATCATGGTTCTAAAACCAGAAAGGCCCCTGGACATCAATGAATCATAGGACCAGAGGGAGGGAGAAAGCAGAGGGGGAAAGTGAAGTCAAAGTCAGGAGCAGGACAAATGCTCGAATCATTGCTTAAAGGAAGGGTTCTTCACTTCTTTGTGTCATGGACCCCTCAGGCTATGTGGTGAAGCCTATGGACACCTTCTTTGAATACAGTTTTTAAGTGCATAAAATCCAGAGGATTAATTACAAAGGAAACCAATTATAAATCAATTATATTTATGTATAATTGGTATGTATATAATTACATTTAATTGGAACATACTTATGTAAATGTGTATGAAATATGCCATATAAAATGGATGTCATATCTAAATATAAAATATAAATAAAAATGTGTCATATGGAAATTTGTACTTCTATATTATACACACACACATATAAATATATATGTATATGTATATATATATTTGTATACTGATTATACTGAAACCAATTATTCCTGAATTTAAGTCCAACCTCAAATACTTGCTGTCTACATCACCCTGGGTAAGTCACTTAATCCTGTTTGCCTCAGGTTTCTCATTTATAAAATGAGCTAAAGAAGAAAATGGGAGACCCTTCCAGTTTCTTTGCCAAATAAACCTCAGAAAAAGTGTCTGACTTGACTGAAAAATGACTGAACAACAACAAAACTTTGTGAATATTGGTAATAAAATTATATTGTGCAATCCATCAATTATATAGAAATATTTTATAAATAAATATATATTTGAAACAAGTTCATGGATCTCAGGTTAAGAATTGTTTCGTCAAAGGATGGTAAGATTTTTTTTTTGATGCTTTCAAATAGATTTAAAATTTTTGTTGGCATATGTTTTGCCCTTATATTGTCTTAATTTCTTAATGAAGTCTGCCTCCCCTGAACCTATACTTTATCAGAAACAAACTACAACATCCAAAACAAAAACAAAAATAGAAAGCAGTTTGGTAATACTAGCCAACTTATCAAGTGAGTCTCACAGAATCTGGATTGCCTTGACATCATAAAGGAAGGGAGAGAGATACATTTTCTCACCTCTTTTTCTATGACAAGCTTGGTCATTGTAGGAATATAGGTCATTATTATGTAACTCAATTTCTGTTTTTATTTTTTCCATTTACATTATTCAGTCATGTATATTGTTTTTCCCCTGAGTTCTGCTTACTTTCCCCTATAACTATTTAAAAAAGGAGAGAGAACACAAAGATTCTGAATTACAGAAAAAGAAGGGAATTCCAGGATGGTTTGGGTCAATAAAAAGAAGTAGCAGATGAAAGCAGAAACCTTCTTTAATTCTACTCCCTCCTAGTTTTCTTGTTGAATTTTAACAAAAAGTATAAACTGAGGCATATCATCAAGTAAGGTAACATTTATTAGCAAGGGCATGCTGCCTATCAATAAATGGATCAATGGCTTGCCTTCATTAATGCCAAAGACCCACCTTCTTCTCTCATGAGACTAAGAAATACTAATTGTTTGAGAGGTGAGAGTTAGCAGCTCAGAATTTAGGACAATAAAGCAAACATCCTTGAAGGATAGCTTGGTGAGTTAAAAAAAAAAAACAACAAAACAAACCAAAACACCAAATTCCCTTGCTTTCTCACACATTCCTTAAAATAAGTTAAATACCTTGAGGCAGGAGATCTGTATTTTTAAATTTAACCCATCACAGATCAGCTGAACTCTGCTAAGTTTAGAGACAAACAACTATGAGTTAAGCAGTTACAGGACAAAATCAATTAATTGTAAATAGAATCAAAAAATGGTAGAGGATCAATTTTAATATTCTCACTTAACATATACCATAACAGGAGAAAAACTTAGCTCTGTTTCATTCTAGGGACAAACAATACTCAACACCCAACGATGTCACAAATCTCCCCATTACTCCTAGGGTTTTAAAGCCATACTCAGAATTCACCAGGTGGGAAAATTTCCCATTCACAAGCAAATAGTACCATAGGGAAAATGAGTCAAGAAAATCCCATTTTAGGTCATGCCAAGGTTATGTCCTACACTTTCCCCAGGGACAGGATCTACCTGTGGCAGTTCCCAGATTGTGGTACATGACATTTTCTTCTTAAATGGTGGACCCTTGGCTTCATGACAATTCAGACAACAATCAAAATAATCAAACTCAAAAGCAATTTCTACTTATAGTCCTAAGAGATTTTAGCCTCAAAGAGAAAAGTTTTACTTGTCACAGCTAATTTTCTCATGTTTTCCTAACGGTTTTCATTTATCATTCACTTATAAATTAAAAACAACCACATTCTGGATTTCTTTAAATTATACATACAGGTAATACGTGAGAGTTGACTCAAAACTCACTTGGCAACTGTAGACCTCAGATTCAAAGACCCTATCTTAAAATCCTTAAATCTAAAGTTCAACACTGACAAGTTGGCTCAAAAAATTAACTTCATTATAGACTATTAAGGTGAAATTCATAGCCAAATAATTTCAGATGGAACCTCAATATTTATTATTTTTCACGATTATTAGGTACCTGTTCTTTAAAATGTAGAGCCCTGAGTTAATTAACTCATTTTCAAAAGTTTCATGGTAGTTCATACTCTTTTAAAAAATTTCCTCTTAAATTACCCCCAAAGCAAAGTTAATTCCATTTGTGTTTATAAGATAGCCCAATCCTCTCCCTTTTCCTGGTGGCTTTTCAGTTTCAATTCTAGAGAAAGGTGGGGAGAGGCTCCAAGTACTAGCCTTGCCTTCCCACCCCCTTGCTTTGGAACTTGAGAGGATTGAAAAGATTGGGATGCATTCTTAGAATGGGTGTTCAGGGGGTAGAATATCATATTTTTCTAATTGTATCCCAGATTATTTGAATAACTAGTCTTCACTTGTATTTCTCCCTTGTAATTTAGCACAAAAATTTAAAATAACCCCAATTAATTGAAATACTATTACTTTTTTTGTTTTTTTAAGAGCTTACAATGCATGGTTTCTAGTATTCTTTGGTGAACTTGCTTCTAATTTACACAAACAATTAATTCTGTTATATGTAAAGAAAACATGAACCTTTATTTCCTTAGTTATTTCAGATTTTAACTATCACAGTTTTTGGCAAAGTCAGCCAGGGTGAGTAATCAGTTTCTTTCTGAGTGAAGGTTAGGCTCTTGTTTCATTTTCCCTATGGTGCTATGTCCTTCTGAACAGGAAAATTTCCCATATAGTTAATTCTTTTTTTTTTAAAGCAGATTTTTTCCTTTTTTTTTTTTTTTTTTGGAGGGCAGCTGGGGTTAAGTACATCTGGTTAATTATTAGCCTGGGTTTGATACCCTATGAATAATGTGGAGATTTGTTACTTGATTGGCTCTTAAATACTGCTTGACCCAGGAATCAAACAGATGTAAGGGAGTTTTCCTTCTGATATGGTATAGGTTAGGTGATAAATTTAGGACTGATCCTTTATTATTTTTTATTGATTCTATTTATATATAAAAAGTCTTTAAACATTATACTTGAGGCTATATATATTATACCAAATTTGGTACACATATATTATACCAAACATTTCTAGTTTCTGGCCCCCTCACCCTGCCACTTCCCCTCATTGTCAATGTCTATCCCTATTATTCATAACTGAGTGTGGGCTCAGGCAACATTGAGGTTGAGTAGGTGGTCCTACATGGCTGGGGGTGGGGTTTGGTGATCCCTCTTCATAGGCTTCTCTTCATTATAGATCTCCTTTTCCATGACTTCATGAAATTTCATTTATTTTAAAGTCACTTACTGATCTAAACAAGTTTTCCTCTATTCATGGTCAAGAAAGTGTTAAGTACCAGATTAAATCTAAACTGCTTACAACAGACTCATTTCCCCCCTTTTTTCTCTACTCAGTGAAACTTCTTTCTTTTATTCCACAAAAACAATAGTTCTCAATCTTCAGTGAAAGGTTGATAAATCCCTGTAACTTTCACTTTCAAAGTCATTATTTTTCCATTAAAACAAATTCTACCACATATCACTAGGATTTTCAGCATTTGTTAAATTTCTGTTAAGTGCCTTATGAGATAGGGGAAAGAGAAAAGGATGAGTTCCTTACTTAGAGCTTGCCTCAAATCTACTCATCCTTATGGAATCAACCCATCTCAGACTTCTTTCCAACTCCAAATCCTTCCCTCTATAAAGGGGAGAGAGTTAATTAAGCTTGATCTGCAAACTCTCATAATTTTCTAAGATGTTTTTAGCAGCTTACATAATTTGGAAATTTACAGTATGGATATTACTTAAAGTTATAAGTTCCATCTCTATTTATAATTCCACAAATCTTTACAAACTAGAAAAATATTTTCTTTCTTTGATTTCTAATTTCTGTAAACCCAACCTGACTAGGGCTGAAATGACAGAGAGAAACTATCTTGCAGGGATTTTTATTTCTTTTTAATTCTATCTTGTGATAAAAGCCTAAAATAGGAATTAGTCCTGCTCACTTAGACAGAGAGTTTAGCACAAAATTTCAGAAAGTGGGGAGAACTGCCTTAAGTCTGAAACTTCTTTAATCTTACTAGCTAATCTTTCTAAACTCATTGGCATCCCTTTTTTTGTGGCAGCCTTTATGACTAGTTGCGTTTTCTCCTTAGAATTTTTCCAAGTTAGCAGAATCTACAAACAACATTAAACACAACCCAAAACAAAGATTTTTTTTCTGAGTATTTTAGAAAGAAACAAAACATGGACAAAGATATAGGAGAAATACATTCTAGGCTCCTTATCTCCTACTGAAAGTCTAATCTCTGGGCCTTTATTTTGTTGTCATTAAAAGTCTCTTCTTCAGGTCAAATTTGGGGTCCATTTTAATGTTTTAGAAGATTTTTAAGGACATTTTGAATTTCATTAATGTCAGTTTTAGCTAGGGTGTTCTCTTCTTGGTCCTAGAATAAAAGAAATTTTTTCTAGGGGTGTTCCCAGTGGGATGCTACTCCCAGATCCCTTAATTTCTCCAAGTGAACTTCTCTGAAAGTGTAGAGGCTTACCCTAGCTTATTTCACTATGGTGACATTTCCTCCATTGAGGAAGCTTACCTTAATCTACTTTCTTAAAGGGACCCACCTCCCTTAGAGGGGCTTCCTGGCCTCAACTACTTGGGGGCTTACCTTTGCTCAGAAAGAAATTGAGCTTGAGGGGAGTTCAACTTTCTGGGGCAGACTTTCTTGAAGATGTCCTTCAGAGAAGAGTCCAGAGTGCTCACGAGAGTTTTTTTCTTTTTATAGTCTTCCTTTTCGAATTCTTACTCACTCTAGCTGACTTTGCCAAAAACTGATGGGTGAAATCTGAAAAAATCAAGGAAACAAAGGTCCAAGCTTCCAAGAATATCAATTTATTAAGCAATATATGCCAATTGTATAACAATTTGGGATCAGGCCTCCTAAGTTTGGCACAAATTCCCAACTATAGGGGAAGATAAATTTTTATGCATGAAAAGTGAACAATTAGTAGGATGTCAACAAGGATATGAGATTAAGCAATCTGATTTCTAATCGGAAGAAGGATTAGGGACTTTCTGAGTTGGGAGCAGGACTTGGGGAGTTTGAGGAATTGGGAGGGGGAAGAATGAGCAGGTGGATGTTCCAGGATATGAAATAGTATCACACTCAATTCCTCATTAGCAAGCAGGTGAAATTCAAGGGAAATTTGAAACTTTAGTCTCAAAATGGAGCCAATTTTACAAGATGAAGTTAGTTTGGTTGAGACAGTTCCTACAAATCTCTCAGTGTCTATCCACTAAGCTAGATGCCATAAAGAGCAGCCATAATATAAAATGAGGAAAATCAGAGGCATCCAGAAATTCACAAGAGATAAAAACAAGAAAAGAACCAGGAATAAAATAAATGGCCTCAGATGGACACAATTGAACAAAGTATGAGTAATAAGCAAGATGACAAAGAGATCCTAATTCACATTTGACTATATAGGTCTTCCATAATGCTTATGCTTCCTTATGTTGGTTATATCCAATTTTTCTTGTACGTACATAAGTCTTTGAACAGCATGCCAACAATCTCCCTCATTAAATTGTGAGGTCCTTGAGAACAGAGAATGTTTTACTTATTTTTTTCTTTCATTATATTCCTAGTATTTAGCACAGTACTTGGCACATAATGGGTGCTTAATAAATGCTTGACGACTTGATTAAAACTTAGTGGGATGAAAACAGAACTGGTAAAACAACTCTGAAAGGGTATACCTCATTCCAATGGAAGAGAAGAGATAAAAGTCAGTGGAGATACAAAAGAGTATAGTTTATTAAGAAGATGTACTCAAGGAGGAAATTCAGAAATCAGGGATGGTATTAACCTAATCAGAGCTTTAGGATGAACATCAGGAAAGACATAAACATATTGTACTTGATTGAAGTATACTACAGTCTACCAAGACAGAAGGAAGAAAGATGAGGAGTTCAAGAAACTGACCACAGTCAATCCACAAATCTTTATTAAGTGCAACTATGAGCCTGGCAGCCTGATAGCCTAGTATAACTGTACTATAAGATGATGTCAATGATCTGGATATCTTGTAGAGCCCTCTTTCTGCCAAACCAGAAGAATTAATAATTCCTCAACTTGCCTGAATGGTAATCTCATTCTTCAAAAAGTAGAAGAATCAATGAAGGCAACTCACATTTCAGATCAGATTTTTATCAAGAAGGAAGAACTGTTTGCTGGGATAGAAATGATAAGAACTTTGGCAGAAAATGACCACTCCATATTTAAATTTTGGCAGAGAAGAGGAAAGCTTAAGTAGTCTGGCTCTTACCTTAAATTCTGTGAGAACAAATGTCAGCAGGTTGAGGGAAAGGATTGTATGTCATAGCAGAACTATTTATAGAGACATTTTGGCCTAGGAGAGTTGCTGAATTCTTGAAGAGGAAAATGCAGAACCCACAAAGGAAAACAAATATAACCTATTAAAATGGGATTGTTGAAAGGCATACCAATAGTAGGTACACTGCAAAGGGTTAAGGAGGGAATGGATGGTGAGAAAATGCAACTGTATGTACAGGGTCATCTTTTTGAGAAATTGAGGAGGGAAATCATCTTATTTTTTCAGGGAATGAAAGCTTCAAGGATGGGTTTTGTCAGTATAGGAGAGACTTGAACATATTTGTACTCAATAGATAGGAATAATAAGCAGGAAAAGATGAAGGGTGGGGATAATCTATTGGATAAGATCCAAGAGCAAATGAGAGGAGAAGTGATCAAAGACACAAACAGAGGTGTTAGCCTTGTCAAGGAGAAGGACCATTTCATCCTCTAAGATTAGCACAATGGGGGATAGGATGAGGGATGATGTACAGAATTTTGGAAATATGAAGTGGGGGGTCAAAGGAACTCATGATAGACAGTAAGTTGTAGTGAGTAGGACAATGGACTTAGAACCAGGAAGATGATGGTTCAAATAATTCTTTGGAAATGAAACAAGTCACTTAGCTTTTCTCAGCCTCAGTCTCCTCCTCTGTAAAAAAAGAAGAGAGAATTGGATTCAATGGCTTCTGAGATACCTTCCATTCTAAATCTGTGATCAATCATCTAGATCATTAATGCAGGAAGTGAGGTATTCTGCTGAGAGATGTGGGGTAGGGAGCTTGAGGGGACAGGAGTTTGAAATAGTATGAGGAGTAAAACATTGCCTAGAAGAAATATTGGTCAGCCCTGCAGAGGGTAATGAGGAAAGAGGTATCTTTAGTAGAAATTCAGGTTTCCATGAAATGTCAAGAGATAGGTAGAAGGAGTGCTGGAAGAAGAGATTTGGATGATGAAGGAAGATTTATGCAACAATGAGGGGAGGGGACACAGTGAGAGGAGAGGCTAGCTAGAGGATGGTTATAGCTGAGTCAGACAATAATTGGAGTGTATGAGACAAAAGCTAGCAAAAGGAGGTTTTGAGTGATAAAAGTTAGGGGAGCAGGAAGTCAGAATTTGTGATCCCGACAGGGGGAATACCAAGCACAAAACTTGGAGACCACCTGGGCCCACAGTATTCTAATGAGAATGCAGGTCTGAAAGTGCCTGCTGAAGGGAAGGAAATGGAAATGACTACTCTCCAACCATTCATGGAAAATTTGTTAAGTTTCCCAACTGTCTCTGGAGTCAACTGAGATTTGTATTAATGGTCCTCTCAGCAAATAGAGGACCTAGATTTGAATCTTATCTTTACTGCCTGTTTAACCTTGGATATCAGGCTTGTCTGGAGTTTAGTTTTTTCATCTGTAAAATAAGGTGAATGGACCATTTCACCTCCAAGGTCCCTCTAAACTCTATATTTTTTATGAAAACTTTTTATGACTGACTTCTGCTTCAGAGCTTGTATGTATAAAACATTTCAGCTCCAGTCAGAAGTTTCTGTCTTGAATTCAGTTAGTCTAGGATAAGTGGATCTTTGATGTTAATTAGTTAGACAGGATTGGGATACATTGTCACCTGTAAATCCCGAAAGAGGGAATATGACTGAGAATCCCTAGATACTCAAAGAACTTACACCATGAAGCTTTTGTACAGGCCATCTAGTAGCTAGGACCTAATGGGCATTCCCTCTATACTTGTGGGTAGTTTGAGAGAGGTCATTAGATGGTTGGGAAATACAGGTGGTTCATATTCTAAGTGTGTCTGGAATAAGGTAAAACATCTCAGGAAACTACCTATCACTTCCAACCTATTAGGGATAAGGGATAAAGAGTAAATCTGTGATTTAATTAGTATAGAGATCTATGAGATGAGGAAACTCCTTCACCCAATGGGTATTGTCACTTTGTCTGCCTAGGGTTGCATAATCAGTATGCGTCAGAGTCAAGACTTGAACACAGAGCTTCTCGTTTCTGTGGCCACCTCTCTTACTGTATCAGGAAATAGATATCTTCTTCTCCTTTTTAAAAATCAGTGTCCAAACTCAATATAGTGGTGGGATCTTTCTTTGGGGCCATCTGTAGGAGATATGCCTCTTTTCTTCTATTTCAGATCACCCAATGGTTAATGGAAACATACTTACCTAGGAACAGGTGGCTATAGCATATTGATCAATGAAAGTAATGCCCAAGAAAGAGTGACATGTTGGACAATCAATTCCCAAGATTGGACAGTTCACATAATTTGAGATGTTGGACTTGTGGAGCAAAAATTATGGGCCATAAAAGTGGAACATTACTCAAGAGAAACACAAGGAGGAAGTTACAAGTAGAGGATGTTACTGGGATATTATATGACAAGATTTGAATTGCCCATTCCAGCAATATGAATGAATCTACGATCATTAATTGAGTACCGTATGCTAGGCATTGAGCAAGGTCCTGAGGATACAAATACCAAATCGAGAAATATGTTCAAAGAGCTTACCTTCTAAAGAAGGGATAGGCACATATAAGGAGGTGGGGGACCAGTTGAAATAGTTTTGATTTTGGAAGTCATAGGGATTGTGAATAGAGTGATAGGGTAGTCAGGGATGATACGGGTTACCTAGAGCAGTGGGAGATTTGTTTTGATCATTACATAAGAACAAGAGGCAGAAAGCAGGGTCAGGGTGTGTGAGCATACACAATAGGAGGGAAGATGGCAAGATGGACACTCTCTGTATGTCTTGGTCTCCTGGTGGATGTCTGGACAAGATGGTTCAAGTTGGCTAGAGAGAATGGGTTAGGTGGTTTTTCACTCCATATAGCAATCAGGATAGCTCATCTCCTGGAGGGCATGCCAAAATTGAGTGAATTAACTCCCCTGGTGAGTTTGGAGTAGAGTATCATCTCTGGAGGTCATCTGGAGGCTTACTATTCCTGCTTGGGAACAGGAAATAATGTTAAGGTGCACATACTGGATGGGTCCTGGTTTCTAGGTTGTTGTCTAGAGGGGATGCCTTTTATTTTGTAATCCAGTTTATCCAACTCTTCATGAACCCATGGATCCACATGTGGCCTTCTAAGTCCTTGAGTCTGGCTTTTTGACTGAGTCCCAATTTTCCCAAACAGATCCTTTTATTAAGGAGATTTGTTCTGTGAAATTTGGGTTTAGTCAGAGGGGCACATCTGAGAACCTAGAGGGCCTCATGTAGCCTTGAGACCACAGGTTTTCCACCCCTGACTCAAGGTGTCCACAGGTCAACCTTCCTGGCAATTGAGCCAATCATAGGATAGAGTGAGCTTGCTAACAGGGAACATTAGAAGAATTAGCACTTAAGGGAGGGATGGATTCTCACTCATAGGGAAATCAATTGGGTATCTTAGTAGCAGATAGATGGTGCTATAGAGAAAGCTCTGAACCTGTAGTCAGAAAGACCTGAGTTGAATTCAGCTTCAGCCTTTTATTAGCTGTGTAAGCCTTGGCAACTCACTTAACTTCTGTTTGACTCAATTTCCTCAACAGTAAAGTGGAGATAATAGTATCTCATTCCCAGAGTTGCTGTGAGGCTCAAAGGAGATACTTTTTAGAAAGTTCTTAGCCTGGCATGTAGTAGGAATTA
The DNA here is from genome assembly GCA_011680675.1 of Gymnobelideus leadbeateri. Taxonomy (NCBI): domain Eukaryota; kingdom Metazoa; phylum Chordata; class Mammalia; order Diprotodontia; family Petauridae; genus Gymnobelideus; species Gymnobelideus leadbeateri. Next base: position 72,327 of record WOXC01010270.1, read on the forward strand.
AATAAATGCTTATTTCCTTTCCTTTCCTCCTCACTCCCTCCCTTCCCACCCAATTACTTCCCCCAAAAAAGGGAACTGTAGAAAGCCCCATGGGAGGGGTTGACTAGGATTAATTCAAACCCATTCATTCCATATATATATATATATGTAAAACTAGGCTTTGTGCATTATCAGATCCCCTAAGATGGAGGCTTCCACATCGGAGAAGACCTCCTGTGTTCCCCTGGCACAGGAGTAGGTGCAGCCTCTATCCATTGACTATGAGAGTCTTGTTTTCTCTTTCTGGTGGCACCCAGGGGGTGAAAGAGACACCTGAACAATGGGAACCATGTACCATGGAGGTCTGCCTTACCCCTCCCTGTTAGACTCAGTGTGTCCAATCAGGCTTGGAGAGTTGTTCTCTTTCATTCATCCTTTTCAGTTCTTGGCTTGAGTACTGGAGGTCTCAGCCCTGGGAGTCCAGTTGTGGCAAGGTTGGAACACGATCCTAGGCCAGATTTCCCTACCAGCCCTGCATGGAAGCCCTGATGTGCCAGGGTGCTAGGATGAAAGCCCAGGATCCTTTGGACTTGGAACTTGGCATTTGTCACATGGGAAATGAGTCAGGATATGAACCTATTCCTCCTTCTCTCCCCAGAAACTGAGATCATATTGAGGGCATGTTTGGATGTTTGCTCTGGTTATGCATTTGAAGCAAATATTCCTTTGCAATGGAATTAGGGTGTTGGGGTGCCTCTAAAAATAGGAATGCAATTTGAGGCCTCTAGCCAATGGTAGAAATGGGGATACACCCTCATACCCCTAAGAAATAATTTGTAACTTTGGAGAGAGCATACAGTTGCTATGGAATGATAAGATTCCAATCAGATTATGAGGGATTAAGAAGACAGTGAGAGAAAAGGAAGTGCAGGTTCCCATTTTTGATGGTCTTTTTGAGGAGTTTAGCTACAAAGGGCAGAAAAGATATAAGAGAACATCAGGGATGGGAGGACTGAGTGAGGGTTTTTGAGGATGGAGGAGACATGAGCACATTTGTAGGTTAGGAAAGGAGATGGTAGAGAGGGGAGGATTGAAAACAAGTGAAAAATCTGAGATGATAGAGGAGGCAATTTTTTGGAGGATATGGGATGGAATGGCAGTGCTCCAGGGCAACTAAAGTTCCAGCAGATCTCAGTCCCTTTACAGAATCATGATGGAGATTCCTCTTCCCTGGCCAAGATAGTGGAGTGAGGAAGGAACACTTTGGAACCCTCCCAAATTCTCCTCCAAACAACCTTGAAAAGCACTGCAGAAATGATGTTGGAATGTGGAAACAGCTTACCAGCATAGCAGGAGAGGTTTATCTCACTGGGGTGGGAAGAGGGCACAGAAGATGATCAGCAACTGTATGCCCTACACCTGGGGGCTCTGCAGAGGCTCCAGGGCAATCCACCTGTGAACCAGCCCCATGCTAGCCAGCAGTCCTAGACCAACAGCACAGCAAGGTCCCATCCCCAGTGCAGACCACCAGTAGGGCCCTGTCTTCATTGCTGACCAGTATCAAGGATGTACCTTTAGGGCTGTCCACTAGCAAGATCTCACCCCTGCGATCAATCAGCAGAGGGGCCTCACCTGCAAAGCAAGCCAGCAGGGCATCCCCTCTCTAGTGTAGTGTAAGGAGCTAGGCTCTGAGGCCCATGGAGGCTTTGTGACACTGTTGTTCTCTTCTACGTTTGTGCCTTGGCCCTCCCTGTAACCACAGTAACTTTCTATGGTCAAGTATTCTGTTTTTTACTCATTTTTTCCTATTTTGTGACTTTATATGTTTATGTAAGAGTTGGGTTCTGTTCCTATTCTGTCCCAAGTTTCTCATGCCAGGGCTTGGGCACTTGCAGCTGTGTTTCACTTGGCCTCAGAACCTTGCTGGAGGATTGTCCTGGGACTCAGAGCCCTGCTGCAGGTCCCCTGTGGTGCAGGGCATGCATCTGCTGATCATTTATTTCCTGGAAATCTCTACACCACTGGCAAGTGGAACAAACTTTTGGAGAATATGCTTTGTTTGGTCACAAGTTTGAAAAATTTGGTGTGAAGGAAGTTCTGGTACTCGGAGTAGGAAGTTTGTCTCCAAGAGAGTTTCAATTTGAGTATGGGGGTCAGTTGAAGAAACTGCATCTTTTTTAGTCTGGATGAGAGAAGACTGGGCCACTTTTAAAGACCTCCAAAGGAGTTCTGCTATTTCCCTTGGTAATCTCCTCCAATGCTCCTAAACCTGTTCAGTCAAGAACAGACTTTAATCACTGCCCAAGCCTTCACAGTGACAATTGGAAACAACCAATATGCTAACTTGGAAGATAAGTATTAGTTGGCCAGTAATCAGACATAAGCTCCACAAAGGCAGGGTCTTTTAAAGAAATGTTTCTTTCCATTTTAATTTTCTTACCATGATTAATTATGCCTTTGCAGTGGCAACTTTTTGCACATAGTATATGTTCAATAGAAGTGTGATGAATTGAGTGAGTTAGTAGGTAAGTGCTTGAGGCAGACCCGCAAAGCCAGTTGTGTCAGAAGCAGGATTTAAACCCAGATCTTAACTGCAAACCTAGTTCTCTAACCACTAATGCCTGATGCCCCTTAGAAACATATCATACATGGAAAGTAAGTATTGCTTCTTAATTATGTGATGGAAGGGAGAGCATGGGGAAAAATACTTACATGTGTTTTTATCCAGCTGCATATTTTCTCCATCTCAGGCACATTTTACAATAAATTCACTTTTCCCACCTTTTATCCATTATTCTCATCCAATGGTTCTTGGCTTCAATGGGCTCAGGCCTTTCAAGTTTGCCCCAGTCACTTTTCCTGCTACACAAATCCTCCCAAACCTAGAGACAGGGAACAGTTGTAAAGAAAGATTTGCCTTTTGGATTATTCTCTCTACTTACCTCCAAGTGTAACACGTTAACACATAGCTAATGTAACATAATGTTACAAAGATAGAGAAGGCAAGGAGAAGGTTTAGCATGATATTCTATTAAAACAAAGAATTGATAAAGGTATAAATTGGGCTTGGAGGGAGAGTGACTAGGGTTTTTTTTTGTGTAATTTAAAATTTTTTAAAAACTTAAATACAGAATTAGAAAAAAAACAGCATTGTCATGTACACAGCAGAACATGAAAGAGGATTCAAAATATACAGCAATAAATTTCCATTTCAAGAAAGTCTACATAATAAATTCTACACTGTTTTATGAGCTGTCTTTTCTTTATATCTTTGTAAGTTTTATTTTGTTCTCTGCTGTGCACATTTTACTTTGTTCTTTTTTACGTCTTACACTCCCCCTCCCTCAAGAAGGCTACAATTAATCAGAGATATACACACATACACACACAAATGAACATTCATATATATACATATATACATGCAAGCATATACACATACATATACACATTAACTTACACATACATATACATAGATATCTATATTCATACACATACATATCTACAGATAGGTAGATAGATAGATAGATATGTATAGATATCTGAATGTAGATATCTACATTCTTACACTTTACAACTGTTTGCTGTTTCCAGGGACAGGAGGATTTGTATAGCAGGAAAAGTGACTGGGGCAAATTTGAATGGCCTATCTCTGTCTATTGGAACCAAGAACCATTGGATGAGAATAATGAATAAAAGGTGGGGATCGTGGCTTTAATATAAAATTTGCCTGAGATGTGGAAAATAGAAACTATATACACATATACCTTCATAGGCATCTAACACTGTATTACATTTTTTGTGCTCTGTTTTGCTGAAGGTGGAGAACATTTTCCTTCAGAAGTCCAAGTCTTTCCATATTTTTCTAAATATACCATTTTCGATCCATAGTCATCCACTTTTCTGACAAGAGAAAAATAGAATTTGTTCTCTACTCTCAGCAACTGCAATTAGCCATTATATTTCATCTAAATTCAGAAGCTTTTTAGGGTTTTTTTCTTTCCATTTGTATCACCATACTCATTTTGTACTTTGTTTCCCTTAGTCTGTTTTCTTCACTCTGTCTCAGTTCATACAGGTCTTGCTAGGTTTCTCTGAACTCTTACTCACCCAAATTTAAATGAGTGTTAAATGCCCATTATTTGGGGAATGACTGGACAAGTTGTGGTATATGATTGTAATGGATTACTACTGTGTTATAAGAAATGATGAATAGGCTGACTTCAGAAAGATCTGGAAAGACTTAGACAAAGTGATGCAAAGTGAAGTGAGCAGAAGCAGAACATTGTACACAGAATGTATACAGAAATATTGTACAGTGATCAACTGTGAATGCTTTAGCTATTCTCAGCAATACAATGATCCAAGACAATTCTAAAGGACTCAAGATGAGAAATGCCACCCAAACTCAAAGAAAGAACTGAGGGAATCTAAATGCAGATTCTAGCATACTATATTTCACTTTATATTTTGTGGGCTTTCCCCCTTTGGGGCTGTTTCTTCTTTCATAACATGACTAATATGGAAATATGTTTTGAATAATTGAACACCTATATATATATTTTTTCTTTTTGGAGGGCAATTGGGGTTAAGTAACTTGCCCAAGGTCATGCGGCTAGGTATTTTTTTGTTTGTGTGTGTTAAGTGTCTGAGGCCAGATCCGAACTCAGGTCTTTCTGACTACAGGGCCTGTTCTCTATAGAACACGTATATTCTATATCAAATAGCTTACTGTCTCAGTTAGGGAATAGGTGAAAAAGGGAGGGAGAAAATATGGAACTTAAAATAAAAAAAAATGAATGTGAAAATTGTCCTTACATGTAATTGGGGGAAAATAAAATATTATTTAGAAAATAATATTATAATGCAAATTAAGACAAATAATAATAACCCCCCAAAATAAAATATATTTCCCTTTCAAAAAATGTGGTAGAGATGCCTTCCCTTTTTATTCCACAGTCACTGCTGAATATGCAGTTGCTCTTCCCTACAACTAACAATTCCTTTGTAATAACAGGGGAGGTAGGGGTGCAGTGGAGGGAAGGGTAGAATGGGATGGGGATGGGGATACTTTGTCGACACAGGGTACTGCTTACCTATGGGTGTATTTATACTGGAAGAGGGAGGGGCCTATTACAAGATAATTGAGTTGAAGGCAGTACCCAGAGGAGGGGCACAGTGACAATGGGATTTGGAAGGTGGTATCAAAAATGAGTCTGAGATAGCCAAACCATATCATAGTTTTAAAGTTCATTAAAAAAAAAAAGCAACAGGTCTTTAATTTAATTGGTTGAAGGTAGGGAGGCTTCTAAAGAAAAAAAAAAAACTCTCTCCACTAAGGCAGATGGATAGCTGCCCTGCCACTTTCAGCCTGAAACTTCAGTGGGAGACTGACATCTAGTGTGAGAGCTAGGATTTGAAGCCTGAACTTCTGGCTCCTAGTGCTTTTCCCTGTCCACTACCTCATGCTGCTTCTCTTCAGGTAGCCCATAAGGAAAATATTCAACCAGTCCCACTGAACAATTGACAGGATTCAGCAGAATCTCAAATTTCTACTCCATCAAAACTGACACAGACAAAAACAAAACAGTAGAGTTCCCCCTCTTTCCTTCCAAAGAGGCATCTGTTCCTTATCAACGTGTCTTACTAGTGTCTCTCTTCCAAAGGGCTGTTCTTCCCCTAGAGCATCTATGTCAGGTCTATGTATGTGGTAGATTTTGTAATAACAGGAAATAAGAGGAATTAGAACACATCAAAAAAATGACAAATACTATTGTATAAATAGAAGACACATTACCAACTGCAAATGTATCCATTAGGTATATTATACACACTTGTTTGCACCTTAGAATATGAAATCCCCATGAGAATATGACCTCTTTGTGGGTAAGTACTGGTTTTGCCTTTCTTTGCATCATCAGAGCTTAACACAGTCCTTGGTACAGAGCAAACATTCAATAAATTCTTTTTGACTTGATTTGACATCCACCTGAGTGGCAGACTCATCCCTTCTTTGATCCTCTTCCTCAATATAATTATAAAAGTGTCTACCTTTTAGATGTATTTTGATTTCTTCACCAGCATCATTCTGAGCTTGAGCATTCCTGACACTTCTTACAGGACAGTGACACTTTAAAAAATTATTTATTTATTTTAAAAACTTTATTTGTTTATTTTTAGTTTACAAGATTCAATTCCATAGTTCTTTGAGTTTAAAATTTCCTTTCCCTCCATCCCCCACCCCCCATGACAGCATATAGTCCAGTATAGGATCTGCAAATACTTTCATATTAGACATTAGTCAAGTTACAAAGGCATATTGTACTAGATGGGATGAAAAATGGTAAAGAAGAAATAAAACCAAACAATGAAAAGAAAAAGATCAATTAGTTTGCTTCCATCAGGATTCAGGCTCAGCTCTTTCTAGTTATTTCTCTGGAAGTCACATCTCTCTCATTCATGAGTCTTTTGAGATTAACTTATATCACTGCATTGCTGATAAGAGTCCAGTCTGCCATAGTTGGCCATTACACATATGTTGTGTCTGTGATTGTATACAAATTTCTCCTGGTTCTGTTCTTCTTACTCAGCATCAGTTTGTATAAGCCTCTCTAGGAAAATATGAAAACCGTCTCCTCCTCGTTTCTTATAGCACAATAGTATTCCATTACATGCATATACCACAATTTGTTTAGCCATTCCCCAATTGATGCACACCCCTTTAATTTCCAATTCTTTGCCACCACAAAAAGAGCTGCTATAAATATTTTTCTACATATGGGTCTTCCTCCCTCTTCCATGATCTCTTTGGGATATAACCCTAGAAGTGGTGTTGCTGGCTCAAAGGGTATGAAATTATTTATAGCCCTTTGGGCATAATTCCAGATTGCTCTCCAGAATGGCTGGATCAGTTCACAACTCCACCAGCAATGCATTAGTGTTCCAATTTTTCCACATCCTCTCCAGCATTTGTCATTTTCCTGTTTTGTCATCTTAGCCAATCTGACTAGAGAGATGTAGTACTTCAGAGTTGTTTTGATTTGCATTTCTCTAATCAATAGTGATTTAGAGCATTTCTTCATATGCTTATAGATATCTTTAATTTCTTTCTCTGAAAACTGCCTGTTCATATCCTTTGACCGTTTATCAATTGGGGAATGACTTGTATTCTTATAGATTTGACCCAATTCTCTGTATATTTTAGAAATGTGTCCTTTATCAGAGACATAGGTTGTAAAAATTCTTTCCCAATTTCCCACCTCCCTCTTGATCTTGGTTACATTGGCTTTGTTTGTACAGAAGCTTTTCAACTTAATGTAATCAAAATTGTCCATTTTGCATTTTATAATGCTCTCTAATTCTTGTTTAGGACCAGGATACTCTTGTTTGTCTCCCATACCTGGAAGTTTCTCCCTCCATACCTCTACCCCTTGGCTTCCTCAGCCTTCAAGACTCAGTCAAATCCTAATTTATGGAAGAGATTTTACCCAGCTTCTACCCCAACCCCACAAATATTAGCATCTTTCTTCGAGATTTTTGTTCAGTCATGTCCAACCCTTTGTGACCCCATTTGGAGTTTGCTTGGCAAAGATACTGGTGTGGATTGCTATTTCCTTTACCAGCTTATTTTACACATGAGGAAATTGAAGCAGACAAGGTCAAGTGATGTGCCCAGGTTCCCACAGCTGCTAAGTGTGAGGACAGATTTGAAGTCAGGAAAAGGAATCTTCTTGACTAGAGGCCCAGTGGTCTAATTTCTGTACCACCTGCTACTCCTCCCTCTGAGATTTTTTCCTGTAAAAACACATGCACTTTTGATAGTATTTTGCATCTTGTTTCCCCCATTAGAATATGAACTCCTTAAGAACAGGAACCATGTTTTTGCTTTTCTTGGTATTGTACCTGGAACAGAGTAAGTGCTTAGCCCATACTATTGATTATTGACTGATTCCTATTACCTTCCTTTGCTGTGATCTTCTCTCTATATATTTTATTTAAATCTCAGTTGATTAATTAGTTCTAGAAGTATGCCTTTAGACAATTCTTACTTTTCCTTTTACTATGTTTGTTTTTCTTTGTGGGTTCTGAATTTAATTTTTCTTTTTCTTTTTTTTTAAACAAATGCTTTATTAACTTCTGTTTTACATCATTCATTTCCGCCAGATTTTGAGTTACAATCATTCCCCCCCCCCCGTTATTCCCCTACCCAACCTCCCAGAATAGCAGTCCCACAAGATATCGCTTCCTCCAATCTGCTCTCTCCCATACCTTCTCCCATACCCCCTTCGACTTTTCCATTAGAGGAAGGTGAATCTTTGTGTCCCAATGCCTGCACATCTCATCTCCCAATTACAAGCAAAAGAGTATTAATAATAGTATTTATATATATTTGAAACATTTAATGTTAAGACCTCGAATTTCAGATCCATTTCCTTCCTCCCTTGTCACCCATTCCCTCTGGGGAGATAAGTAATTCAGTATATGCTGTACATGTCTAGCTATGCAAAACATTATCATAGTAGATATATTGTACAAGGCTGCTTATAATTCCCTCCCACTCATCCCACCCCCCACCTGGTCCATTCCCTACATGATCCTGTCCCTCTTCTATAGTGGGTACTTCCAACCTCCCCTCCCCCCAAGGATGCCCTCCCATCCATCATCCTTCCTCTCATCCCCCTTCCCCCTATTCTGCTGTAGGTTGAGATATCCCATTTAGTATGTATGTCATTCTCTCCCTGAACCAAATTCAATGAGAATGTGGTTTTGCCTTTTTGCCTTCCTATTCTCCCCTCCCTTGCAACCACTTCCCCTTGCTTCTTCTACATGAGATAGTTTACCCTACCCTGTCTCTCCCCATCTCCTCTTGCCACTTTCCTCTCTCACCTCATAATTTCATCCCTTGAGTATTCTCCCTTCCCAACAAATTCAACCTATGCCCTCTATCCATATACAACTGTAACCATATATACACACATTCACATATGTATTCATATGACCACACACCTTTCTTCCATTATTTTCATAGTGAGAAAGATATCATCAGTCACAGATATTGTTTTCCATATAGGAATATAAATAGTTTAACTTTGATAAGTCCCTTTTGATTTCTTTTCCTTGATTACCTTCTCAGGCATCTCTTGCTTCTTGCGTCTGGATGTCAAATTTTCTATTCAATTCTGGTTTTTTCCTCAAGAATGCTTGAAAGTCTTCTATTCCACTGAATGACCATATTTTCCCCTGAAACAAAATACTCAATTTTGCTGGGTAGGTGACCCTTGGGTTCATTCCCAGCTCTTTTGCCCTCTGGAATATCATATTCCATGCCCTTCTGTCCCTCAGTGTAGAAGCTGCCAGGTCCTGTGCTATTCTGATTGTGTTTCCACAATATTGAAATGGTTTCTTCCTGGCTGCTTGTAGTATTTTCTCCTTGATCTGGGGATTCTGGAACCTGGCTATAATATTCCTGGGAGTTTTTGGGATCTTTTTCAGGAGGTGATCGGTGGATTCTTTCAACCTCTATTTTGCCCTCTGGATCTAAAACATCAGGGCAATTTTCCTTGAGAATTTCTTGAAGGGTGATTTCTAGGTTCTTTCTTTGATCATGGCTTTTGGGTAGTCCAAAAATTTTTAACTTGTCTCTCCTGGATCTATTTTCCAGGTCAGTGGTTTTTCCCACGAGATATTTCATGTTGCCTTCTACTCTTTCGTTTGTTTGGATCTGCTTAACAGCATCTTGATTTCTCATAAAGTCATTAGCTTCCATTTGCTCCAATCTAACTCTGAAGGAATGAAGCTCCTCAGTGAGCTTTTGATTCTTTTTCCATCTGGCAAATTCGACTTTTTAAGGCATTCTTCTCCTGGTTTCCCTTTTGGGCCTCCTTTGCCATTTGAGTTAGTCTATTTTTTAAGGTGTTGTTTTCCTCAATCAGGCTGTTGACCCTCATTTCATACTTTTCTTGCATCCTTCTCATTTCTCTTTCCAATTTTTCCTCCAATTCTCTTATTTGATTTTTAAAGTCCTTCTTAAGGTCCTCTATGGCCTGCAACCCACTCATGTTTTCCCCTGGGGCTTTTGGAGAAGGACTTCTGACCTCACAGTCCTTTTCCCGCTCTATGCCCCCAAAATAGGAGTCTAGGGTTGCATTTTTCTGTTTCCTTTGCCTTGGCATGTTGCCACTTAATTGCTTGACTTTTGGGCTTGTTGCCACCGTATGGCCTGGTGCCAGACAGGAACTTTCGCCCCAAATGTGTGAGAGGGCCAGCTTCCGTTTCTGGCAAGCTGCAAACCCACCCACGACCTCCACCCCAGATTACAATCCAGATCCAGGGAGGTTAAAGCAGGAGCGATTACCCCCCAAGACTGATCGCTGGATCTCCCTACAATTAATTCGCAGGCCGGGAGCTGGGGCTGCCTCTGAAAACTACAAAATGGTGTGTCTCCTCAACGACTTCTAGCCCCCAGGGGAGGAAGCCCATGCATTCCCCAAATACTGGTCCCAAAGTGCATAGGGCACTAACCTCTTACTTTGTCCTAGGCATGTCTATGTTGATAATTCTGGAGTCGCCACAGCTGCTGGTGTTCTGGGGTTTCTCCAGCCCGCTGCTGGCCCTGCCACCCTGGGGCTAAAACCTCAGCTCACGGGGACCGGGGCTCTGCTTGGCTCGGCTCCCCATGCTCTGCGCGCTGCTAGCTGCTGGCTGCTGTCTCCCAGAGTGCTGGGCTGGTCTTTCCTGCAGGGCTGCTGTGCTGTCCTCAGTGGGAGGTTAGCTTCTCTGTGTTGTTCTGTGGGTGCTGGGGCTCCAGAAGTTGTTCAGAGTCCCCTTTTACATAGTTTGGGGGGAATCTGGGGGCAGAGTGGCTTGGATGAGCGGTTTCTACTCCGCCATCTTGGCTCTGCCCCCTTGACTCTGAATTTCATTTTTCAATGAAATTTTTCAATAGTCTAGGAGCCCGCTTGTCATTTTCCTTTTCTGTCATATTAGCTTAATTGCTATGTATTAGCTGTTACCCCAGATTTGTTTTAATTTGCATTTTCTCTAATCAGTGGTGATTTCGAGCATTTTGTCATATGGCTAAATTTAATTTTTATTTCTTCATCTGAAAATTGCCTGCTCATGTCCTTTGACATTTTGTAAATTTGGGAATGACTCATTTTAATAAATATTTGACTTAGTTCTCTCTATATTTGAGAGATGAAGCCTGAATCAGAAAACGTTGGTATAAAATTTTTCCGCATTTTTCTGCTTTATTTCTAATCTTGTTTGTATTGGTTTTGTTTGAAGGGAACTTCTTTAATTTAATGTAATAAAAATGATCCAATTTACTTTCTGTAACACAATCTTTGTTTTGGCAATAAATTCTTTTATGAATAGATCTGGCAGGTAAAATATTCTACCCTCTCCTAACTTACTCATGGCATCACCTTTATATCTCAGCCTATTTTGACCTTGTCTTGGTGTATGGTGTGAGGTGGTACTCTATACTTCCTTTCTGCCATACTGTTTTCCTGTTTCCCCAACAGCTTGGCCGAATAGTGAGTTCTTGTCCCAAAAGTCTGGATCTTTGCATTTATCAAACACAAGATTACTATAGTTGTTTCCTCCTGTGTACTGTATACCTAATCTATTTCACTGATCCAGCACTCTATTTCTTAGCCAGTGACTGATTGTCGTCATGGTTAGTGCCTTGCCATATAGGTTGAGATCTAATACTGCCAGGGTCCTTCCTTCACATTATTTTCATTAATTCCCTTAATATTCTTGAACTTTTGTTCTTCCAGGTGAATTTTTAGTTTCTTTTTCTAGCAGTATGCAATATTTTTGGTAGTTTGGTTGGCAAAGCACTGAAAAAGTATATTAATTTGGCTAGAATTCTCTTTTTTGCTATATTGACTTCACCTACTCATGAACCATTGATATTTTTTGAATTGTTTAGATCTGACATTGTTTGTGTGAAAAGTGTTTGGTAGTTGTGTTCATATAGTTCCTGGGTTTGTCTTGTGTAATGGCAAGAAAATAACATTTTTTGCTGTTTTTCTGGATTGAGTTTTAGGTAATGAAGTGCCTTTGAGCCTCACCTTGGATTGAATCAAGAGTCTTTCATTGCAAGCTGTATAGACTGTATTGCCCTTAATAGGCCTAAGGGAATGTGGAGATCTCCCCTGCCCTGAATAAGCCAGATACAAACTCAAGGGGGGGCCCATGGTAGGAGGAGCTTGCGAAAAAGGTGAATAGGCAGGATAGGAGCAGAGAAAAGCATGTGCAGATCTGGGAGGACTCCCTCTGCATAGCCTCAACAACCTGTGCCATGTCAGCACTCCTTACAGAAGGAAGGCAACCCAAGACTTTGACCAAGATCCAAGCAGGGCAAAGCAAGAGAAACGTGCCTCAGCACCAGCAAAGAGATTCCTACAAGTACCCTTTGTCAGTAGCTTAGCAGCTCCCCAGTCCCCCATTCCCACCATCTGTGGGCCTGGAGCTCAGGAAGCAGCTGCCACAGCAGCAGCTACAGCCACTGCCACCTCCACCACCCCTGTCTTTCTTAGAAAGAAGTCCTGTCTGTTGCTCTGTGTTGATTTCTCAGACAGAAGCCTTGTCTGTTGTTCTGTGTTAGTTTTTTCAGATAGAAATTGAATTGAGATAATAGCACTGGTAATGTACATAAAATTTGTTGTAGCCCTGTTCAGCTTTGGTTTTCTAGAAGAAGAAACTGAATAGTTTGGAAAGGAGTAGTCCTTATGAGCTGAGATGTGGGACAGGAGCAGAGAGATGAATTTCTGTGAATCTAGGCAAGAGTTGGGAGTGGTCAGCCTGAGGAGAAGGAGTCATGAGATTTCGAAGCCAGCCTCCAGTCAAGATGAAAGAGAACTTTACTTTGGATACTCTATATTTACTGAGGAGATTGTAACTTGCTGTTACCTAGAGATGTATGGTGCTTGTATTTTCTATTACCCCTTAAAGATGATCATAAGATATACTGAATGATATATTATGTTTAAGACTATGTGGCTACCTTAGTAATAAGTTATGTTATGTTGTAATGAATGTTATTCCTCAGTTTCCTGAATGTTATGCTTTATATTGTTTCTGAATAAACAGAAAATTTAATATAGTGTGACCTTTATGACCTTTAAAATTATTCACAGCAGCAGTCCTTAGGAGAGCTTCTTGGCTTTACACTATTCTAATTCTTTTAATTTCTTGTTCTTGTCTCATTGCCATACGTAGTATTACTAGTACAATATTGGACAATAGTTGTGATAGTAGGCATACTTGCTTCACCCCCGATCTAGCTTATCCCCACTTTAGATAATACTTGTGGCTGGTTTTAGATAAATATTACTTACCATTGGTAGAATGCTTTATTAACTATTGTTTTTATGGCTTCTCAATAAATGCCCTATGAACTGATTATCCTACTAATTTATTGATATGGGAAGACACCCTAGATACAGACTCATTAACAATAATAGAAACCACAACCCTTTAGAAAACCCTAGAAACCCGAGGCAAGAAGTCAGGAACTTTCCTCTGGGAAACAAACTTCTCAGTGACAAGTGAGTTTGGAGAGTGAACTCCAGAGGGAATGCTATAGGTATTTTTGCCTTTCTTTCTATCACCAGAATATAGGATGGGACATGGCCCATAATAAGAGTTTAATAGATGCTGGTTGGTTTAATGATAGTAATTGTGTAGAAACGTTGTTGATTGATTGATTGCTGAAATAAGATTTGGGCTCAAGTTCTGTGAATCTAAACACATCACTTTTTATATAATATCACAGTATCTTGGTAGGGCCTTATACAAATTTTCCCAGCTTCAGGGCTGTCCTAGGCTTAGAGTGGGAGGGGCAATGCCCTCTCATTCAGTTATGATTTCACGAAAATCAATGAAATTCTTAGGCTGCCCATCTGTTATCTCTCATTCTCTCTATATGAGTGGACAACCTCCCTTTTCTCTCCCCCCCCACAAATATATATATATATATATATATATATATATATATATACACATCAAGTATATGTATATACTTGATGTATTTTATGATCCAACTCAACTGAGAGTCATCATCACTGGTAAATATGCTACCTTGTACCTCTCAGGTATCTTTGTATCATTCCTTGCCCTTTGTATTCTTGTATTATTGCTATGCTATTTGTAATCTTGATTCTTCCAGGATGGAGGTCACAGAATTCTCAAACATAGATTTGGTAGGTGAATAGAAGTGAAAAAGCATAGAGTGTTTGAGCCCCAAAGTGTATGTCCTAGGAATTGCCCCAGAGAAAGACCCCATTTCTACACTGAATTTCGACATTGATCCTTTAAATGAATCAGTGAAAAATTTCATGCTGTAGGACAATATATTTTCTTTGGGCATTCATCAGACAGAAGGTTACAGGAGGTATGGGCCCAACCTAGATGCCTAGAGAATCTCAGAAGCCAGAGAGGTAGCATTTTGTGGTTTGAATCAGTGTGCCCAAGACTTGACAATGCTTTCAATATAGTGGAGATTAAAGGTCATGCCCATGTGGTTCCCAGCTGCTTGATGCTATAAATTTCAAGGGAAGGGCCAATGCTTCAAGCTTGTACAAGTTCCAATGAAAAGTAATATAGTTGGCAGCAACATCAGGACAAGAAGGTAGAGTTGTTAATCTTCATAATGGGTGACTAAACAGCCTATATTGGGGTTGGTTTTCCGCACAACATATACAGTACAGGTTTGCTTGTTGAAGATTTCTACACAGTTGTTCTTGTCATAGTCCCTAGGCCTCTTCACCCTGTCAGTGAAAGAAAATTGGGAAAAGATTAGGGTGGTCCTTGGGAAATGATGAATAATTTATTAAGATTCCAGACATCCTATATCATGAAAAACTTGTCCCCACCAACCCCTTAATGAGCCATCTCAGTCTACCCACAAGAATAGATGGAGGGCACACTAGGTCTTAGGTGCTAGCTAGTTTGTACTGAAGCCCAGCTAATTAACTTCTGATCTTGCATCTAAATAGAAAAGAATAATGCATCCTTGATTTCAAAGAAAAGGGACCTTAGAAGTCACCAAGTTCAAACACCTGCCTCCACACCGCTCCAGTTTTTTTTTAACAGATGAAGAAATTGAAGTTGAGATTGTTCATGTGATTTGCCCATGTCACAGTTAATCAAGTTATGGGCTGAGATCAATAGAAAGGTATCGTA
Source organism: Gymnobelideus leadbeateri (assembly GCA_011680675.1). Taxonomy (NCBI): domain Eukaryota; kingdom Metazoa; phylum Chordata; class Mammalia; order Diprotodontia; family Petauridae; genus Gymnobelideus; species Gymnobelideus leadbeateri. Next base: position 87,498 of record WOXC01010270.1, read on the forward strand.
GATATTAGATTTTAAACTGGAAGGGTCTTTAGAAGTTATTAAGGCCAAAATCCCCTTTTTTTAAAGGAAGAGGAAACAGAGACCCAAAACAATCAAATGAGTTGCTCAGGGTCACAGAGATAATATGTAAGAACTTGAGGAAAGTTGTGAACTCAGGTCTTCCCAACACCACGTCCAATGCGTGTTTCCACTAGGGAGGTTAAAGTCTTGCTCTCCTCTTTGCTGTTTGGATCACATCCAGAATATCAAGTCCAGTTCAGGGAGTAACCTTCTAGGAAGGAAAATGATCTACTGGGGCACATTCACAGGGTTACAAATATGGAGAGGATGAAAAAATTTCATAAAAGGATCAATATCAGAATCATAGCCTGACGATGGGAACCTTCTGTCACAGGGAAGAGGGAACAGACTTCCTCAGTTTGTTTGGCCTCAAGGGTCAGAGCTAAGAGCTATGGATTGTGAGGAGTCTGTTTTTAATTAAGTGCATTGAAAGGATAGTTTCTTAACCATGAGCACTCTCCAATAGGACAAGGAAGTGCCCTGACTGAAGGTCTTCAAGCAAAGGCCCATTGGGCCCTTGTTGTGTAGGGCTTTCTGGTTCCAAGATGGGTTCTACTGAATAACCCCTGGGAACCCTTCCAGATTAGAGATTCTGTCATTTTACATCTGTCTTTTCAGGGCCAAGCTCAAACTCACGTGCTGCAGCAATTTAGTCCAACGTCTTTTTGACATGAGCAGCGTACACAATTATATTCTGATTCAGTGCCAAATTCAATTATTGCACCATTACCATCCCTGCAACCTAAGACAGAACACAGAGCAAATATCCTGTTAAATTGCAATTGATGGCTCTAGAAAAGATGGCTTTTACCAAGTCCTTAAAGTCACCTTGAATGGGACCACGCTAAACCATCTTAACAATGGCAAATCTGGGCCTCTTTTAAAGACCTTCCAAGGAGGGTCTACCATGTCCCTTGGCAGCCTCCTCTAATGCTTCACAAGCCATTCAGCTAAGAACAGACCTTAAGTCATTAACCAAGCCTTCACAGTGACATTTTGAAATATCTATGATACTAATTTGTAAGATAAGTGTTAGCAGATGAAGAGAATGACATAAGCTCCCTGAAGGCAGGCACTTTTTTTTAGGGTTTTTAAATTTTCCATCTTAATTTTTCTCTCCATGATTAATTTTGCCTTTGTAGCTGCAACCTTTTACACACAGTTGATGTTCAGTGAATGATGAATTGTGTGACTAAGTAGGTAAGTGCTGGAGGCACAGAGGAGCCTATAGGTTTCCCAGCACCACAAAGCTAGTCAAGTGTCAGAAGTGAGAATTAAATCCAAATCTTCCAAACCTCAATCCTAGCTCTCTAACCATAATGCACCTTGAACCCTTAGAAATATATCACATGTAGAGAATAAGTAGTGATTCTTAATTATGTAATAGAAGGGAGATCATGGGGGAAGGATCTCACATGTATGTTTAGACAGCTACCTCTTTGCTCCATCTCAGGGACATTTCTAGATTAAATCCAGTTTTCCCCCTTTTGCCTACTACTCCCTAGGGACAGGAAACAGTTCCCCCAAAAAGATTTACCTTCTTGTTTTACCCCTGGAGTGAACTCCAAGGGCCTAAAAATGCAGCTAGCATCACAAAATGTCCCAAAGATAGCCAAGGCAAGGAGAACACCCAACATAGTATCCTGTTCAGAAAAGAAAAGATAAAGATTAAAGGTGGCTGGGCAGGGAAAGTGCCTAGAATTTTTCTTTTTTTAAGCTTTATACCTACTTTCATCTTTTATTCCACAGTCACTTCTAAATATATAGTTCTTTCTGGCAATGGACTCTCCCTTTGTAATAATAAAGTGTACAAGGGGGAACGGTCGATAATGCACTGGACATGAAGTCAGGAAAGCTTGAGTTCAGTGTGGCGTCAGATACTAACTGTGGATCACTGGGAAAATCAGTTAGCCTGTCTGCTTCAGTTTACTCCTTTGTAAGGTGAATACAACGTCTGCCTCCCAATATTGTTATGAGGAAATGAGAAATGAGAGAATGTTGGGAAAATGCCATTCTTAGATAAATAGTCAAGCAAAAGCACCCAGCATATTTGAAAATTACGTCTCATTGGATGATAGAATCATAGATTTAGAGGTATAAAAGCACTTAGAGGTTATTGAGTCTAGCACCCTCATTTTACAAATGAGAACCTGAGGCATTTCCAAGACCCTAAGAACACTCTGGTTTGTTCATAGACCACAAGCTAGTGACTGAGTCATGGTTTGAGCCTTTGTCATAAGTCACCAAATATCCACTGCACCACTGAATTTTTTAGCTTCTACCTCCATATTCAGAAGAAGAGACAAATATCGTGTTGCTCTGAGCAAATCACTTTTTGCCTCCACTTGCCTCAGTTTCCTGCATTGCAAAATGGAGATAATAACAGATACATCCCAGGGAGGTTGTGAGGATCTAGTGAGACAAGAATTGGAAAGCACTTAGCACAGGGCCTGGCACGTAGCAGATGCAATCTAAATGCTAGGTCTTCTTACTGCATATGCCATATTGCATCAGTCCAGCACTCTGCACCACACATTGCCTGGGTCCCTCTTACATCCTGCCTGTCTCTTCTATTTACAATCACAGAGTCCATTGAATACCAATGTTTGCTGTGAGGGTGCACCCATGAAATTTTATTGTTTACATAAATGGAAGATGGTGTTGGTGGTAAGAAGGACAGGAGATGCACAAGTCTTCAGTAATAAGTGACCATTGCAGCTGCTCTTTCCAACTCCATTCCTCCCTTGGACTCTCTGCCAAATCCGGTAGACTGGTAGTTTGAGCCTACTCTTGCATTAAATGCTCCTAGAATTAGGAATTTCTTCTTTTTTGGCACTTTGACAATAAGGGTCTCAGGTCTTCCTAACATTTTTCTTTGATCTCATCAGGGTGCATCATGGTAGGCGCATAGGCACTGATGATGGTGGCATGATGTTTTCCTGAAAGTGCCATTGCATTGTCATGAGCCTGTCATTCACTCCTTTTCACAGGCATACAAGCTTGTTGACGAGATTAGTCTTGATTGTAAAGTCTGTGTAAGTTGGGTGTTGGGAGTAAACATATATTCCAAGCTAACAATGCATTCAGCATGTATAGAATGAGCTAGGGAATATACATACACTTGAATCTAGGCCACATACAATAGGTATGGCCCAGTGTTCAGCTGCTTCAACCAGTACACAGCTGGGTCAAGCTACCAAATTCTATAGGTGCAGCTGGCCACTGGAATAGGAAGAGAGAGATAAGTATTTTCCTAGGACATGCTGCCCTTGAGCTAGAGAGAAGGCACCTGAGAGTGTTTTGAGGCTAGGGATATTTGAGGCTAGGAACAAATGTGATTTTGTAACTGGATGTGATTTTACAAACTGGGTTCAAGCACAGGCACCCAAGCACCCCATCCATATGTCAGGGGTATATGGGAGACTCAGTGCATCTGGATTTCAGGAAGACATGTGATAAAATGTATTCTATTCACAATGGAGTAAATAGTTGTAACATCAGGGTTATGGGACAGCCTGCAAGGTCTAGAAATGTTCAAGAGGAAGGGAGTTCAGTGGAAGATGGAACAGTCAGAGGCAGGTTGGTGGAGGAAGATGGATTTAAATGAGGCTTTGAAGGTTGGGTAGAATGAACTTAATAGAACAGAGAAAGGACAGCATTCCATTCAAGGGGAACAAGGCAGTAGCTTAGAAAGGTAGACTTGACTGGTGTAAGAGAGGCACAGAGCGGATATCAGACTGACTAAGTCAGAGGGTGAATGTTGGGGATTAGGGGAAAATAAATGGGAAAGGATCTGGTAGAGCTAGATTCTGCAGAGTGTGGAAAGGCAGGCAGAGGCATTTGGATTTCATACTTAGCCTTCAAAGGAAAGTTTATTGAGCAGAGGACTGTCACAGAAGATGAGGTTGAAAATTAATCTGGTAGGTAAGATTGATTGGAGGAGATAGAAAACGAAGGTAAGGGGAAGAGCTAGGAAGCTACTGAAATCATCCAGTTACAAGGAGATGTAGAACCAATGTGGTTTGTATTAGACAGAATGCATCATGTAAGTCAGAAAATTATTCCAGAGAACATCCTGCAAGGCCTTGCCTCCATCACCTTTTATCCTTATTCCTAGGTGTATTTGCAAGCCAGTGTGGGAGCAGTTTGAGAGTGGATGGAGGCTTTGTTGCCCCATCATCCACACAGCTGCCCAGAATTTGTGTTGGAGAGTGCCTATCAAAGCTGTTTTAGACAGAGACTAGGGAAGTCATGAAGTGCACAGCAGTAAAAGTGTTCATTAGGTAGCTGGAAAGTCGTTTTTTCAGGGATATTATAGGCATCATTACTGAAGGAGGTTAGAAGTTGAATGAGATGCTATCCAAGGATTCCTTCCTTCCTAAGGTATGGATCTACGACATTGCTGAATGGTCAAATATACATGATGAAGGGGATGAGAAAATAGAAAAGGACCAACCACAGTGGGTGAGGTTGGAAAGAAACACTTCTAACTGTATGTTAGGAAACCCCCCTTAATAATTAGAGCTGAAGAGATGTGAACAAGGCTACCTAGAGAGGTGGTGTGGTGTCCTTCCTTTGAGGTCCTCAAGGAGAGGCTGGATAACCAGTTGTTGGATTTGTTACTTGGGAAACTCTTCCTCTCTGGTGTAGACAAGCTAGCCCCCGTGGTCACTTACAACTTCCATAGTATTCTCTGGTTCTCCATTTTCACTGCCATGCTCCCTGGGTGGGTTCTGGTTACCTCTCACCTATTCTAATATAGCCTCCTAATTGGTGTCCTTGCCTCTAATCTCTCCATCTACTCTGATCTCCACATTGCTTCCCAGAATAGTCTTTTTTAAGGAGACTTTCCCTGTTCAGAAACCTGCAATGAGCCTTCCTTGCCCCGGATTAAAAAAAGCTCCCAAATCTCAAATATTGGGCTCATAACATCCTGCCTAATTATTAGACCTTGCCACCCAGACCTGGTCCTTCCCACTTCTCAAAGTTACCTCTGTGCATAAGTGTGCTGGAAAATGTTTAACATTTATCTCTACAGAAAAAAATAGTTATCACAGCATGCTTGAAGTTTTATTTCCATATTATCCTTTTTCTGGGTCACTTTGTTAAGGCTAGGCAATGGACAAAACATTAACTCAAGTCCTGATCTGCAGTGTTTGCCTATGGCCAATGTGTAAATGTTTACAGTGAATCTTGAACACCTGGATCTTGGCAGTGGTTCACCCTGGCTCTAGAATATCCTTGACTATATTTATTGATCTTAATGATAACATTTGTCTATCCTTATACCCTATATAACAATGGTAATTGCAGAGAGTGATGGGACAATTTCTTTACTTCTGTTTATTCAGCTGCGCCAAAGTGCATTTGTTTTCTGAGGGAAATCCAAAGCACACTATAGGTCTGGAAGGGACTTTGTAGGGGATCTGAAAATTTCTCTCAGAATATTATACTAATGGCAGCCTTATATTTAGTTAGAATGCAAGGAAGTCATTGTGTGTTTCATATTTTCTATATCTATTTGTGTCATCTTTGGCATTTTATGTGAAGTGAAATATCCTCTGTCCACATCAATTTGTTACTCTGAGTGCTTGTATGGGAGCTGTTTTCAGGATCCTCCCATCCTCATTTAGTGAGAACCCCACATTAACCATATAATGTAATTTGCATACTTTTCCAGAGTAAATCCTAGGTGGAGACACATGATAGAAAAGAGAAAATGAATCTTTCAGTCAGCCTTTAAAATTGTACTTCCTTTTTGTCTGCCCAGAACAAGAGGGGAGAAGCCTTGTATTCCAGGCCATGGGTTATGAGAGCAAGGGTGATAGTCATCCTACTGATGGAAACAGAGAAGTTGAAAGACTTAGCTTGTTTGAGATGAGGAAGAAAACGATGGCTTTGGTTTTAGACATGGTGGTGTTCCAGAGCTGGTACTCTTGGGAGAGGTCAAAGGTAGTGATGCAAGTTTGGCATGTATCTGATGGATGGTATTCCTTTTGTGATGTCCTTGTGATGCCTTTGTGGGCCATGAAACATGCATCCTCTCCTCCTCCTGAGAAGGTCATAAGATCACAGAGCCAGAGCTGGAGGGGACCTCAAAGTCTTTCTAGTCCATTTGGCTTATTTTACAGCTAAGGAAACTGATGCCTAGAGAGGTAAAGCCACTTGCCCAGGGTCAGGCAGAGTTATTATCTTGAACTTGGTTCTTTTAGCAGTACGTCAGCAAAACAGCCTTGCTGTGGTCCTTACCCTTTGCCTTAATACTCTAAAGTCACCTGGCTCCTGTTCCCAGACCAGTAACTTCCAGGGTTTTCTGACCTTCCAGGCATGGCCTAGACTAGTATAAAGTTGGGATCAGAAGATGTGATCAAAGGCACAGTTGGCACAGACCTTGTGACACAAAGTTGTCACTGCCCAAGCCTTTGGTGCTGTCTGTGCCTAAGTCCTCAGACTCTTTATAGCCTCATCCGAAGCACCACCCTCTCTATGCAGGGACATGCAACAGAATGCAATACAAACAGGGTGAAATCCCCCATATAGACAGCCTTCTCACAACTGCACTTCTCTGCCCTAAAGAAAGCTCTTCTGTCAGCCCACTACATTCTATAGTCACAGTATCAGAGCCAGTTCATGGAATATGTGCACAGGGGTGCATACAGAGTGGGTTGGCTATCTCCATGCACACCGGTGAATAGAAGGCAGAAATCCATACTCTCCATGCTTTTCTGTTCTGCCTGTAGAAATCCTGAGCATGGGAGCAAGGCTGATGCCCCTGCCTCTCAGGTCTCACAGGTGTGTGCTGGCCAACGCTGGGGCTCAAAGTAGGCAGCTGTGTAGGGAAGAGAGAACTCTCTCAGATCCCAATTTCCCTTTGAAGAGAAGGGAGCCTCCAGCTCAGTGTGTGGCCTTAGGCAAGTGTTCCAACATCATCATATAGCTGCTCACATCTTCATCATAGCTACCATTCATATGGTGCTTACCATGTGCTGGGCACAGTGCTATGAACTTTAAAATCATAATGTTATTTGATCCTCACCTTGTACCTGGGAGGTAGGTGCTGCATATATCCCCCCTTTGCAGATGAGGAAATGAAGACAAACAGGAGTTAAATGACTTTCCCAGGGTCACACAGCTAGTACTGTGTGTCATAGACTGGACTTGAAGTCTGGTCTTTTTGACTCCAGGCCCAGTATTCCATCTCCTGGGCCACCTAGGTACTCTCATCATATGTCAATGAGTCCTTCTTATTAAAGCTAATGACAGCTATGACAGATGATATGAGAATGAAGGAAGTGATATCTATGATATTCTTTGAGCTCTTTAGAAATATTAATGATCTAAGATGTGAAATTTCAATGTTTCCTCTGAAGGAAATGAAATGGTAGTGAGAGAGAATTAAAGAAATCCTCTTGTGTCAAGAAATCCACTACCAATTGGAAAATCAATCCACATTAATCTCATAGCTCACTGACTTAGGTTTGTACAACTGCAGGAGATCTTAGGAACCATTTAGGCCAGCCTATACTTAAATGAAGAATTGTGTCTCCAGCATCATTGATAAGTGGTTATTCGACCTTCATTTGAAGCTGAATATCCCAACTGTGATATGGATGGTCATTATCTCCTGATAGAGCCCACTCCTTTTGGACTACTACATTCTTACATAGTTCTTTCTTTGAGTAAAAAGCTAAAGTCTGCCTCTTTTCACCTTCTATGCCTGCTGCCTAGTTCTGCCCTCAGAAACAGGCCCAGAGTCTAAAGAAGTCAGTATTCATGCAATATCTGGGATGACCCAACTACCTTGCTCTGGGCAGTCCGCTGGCAGTGTTGGTCAACTACAGAATCTGCATTTTGAATGGCTCATACCCAAAATGATTTGCTTGGTGTCTATGCAGGTGAAATTGAGTGAAATTCATTTATATTTTTAAAAGATTTTTACACCTTTGTAACTCATAATTGTACCCTTATATAGTCATTTTTGCATATTTCTCACCTTTTCCCCTTTTTCTTCCCAATAGTGAAATAAAGCCTGTTAAGCCAAAACAACTGACACAGAGACTGAGCCTGATAGTGTATGCAGTATTTAATACTTATAGCACGAAGGAAAAATCGAACATTTATTAAGTACCTATTATGTGCCAGGCACTTTATTTAGTGTTTATACATATGATCTCGTTTGATACTTGCACCAGCCCTAGATAAGATGATGGATGCTATAATTATCCCTATTTTGTTGGTGAGAATACTGAATCAAATAGGGGTTAAGCAGCTTGCCGAGGCTCATGTAGATAGCAACTATCTGAGCCCTGATTTGAATTTAGGTCTTCTAGTTTCTAGCCCAACAATTCTGAGAGATAGGGGCTATTACTGTCTTTTACAAATGAGGAAAATGAGCTCACTGATCTTCCCCAAAGCACACAGGTAGGAAGTGCCTGAAACATAATTTGAACACGAGTTTTCCCAACTCCAGCTTCAGTTCTCTATCCATTTTACTAACAAACTCCATAAATTTACTTGCTTTTTTTCAGAAATTCACATCTGTATTTTGATCCATGCCAACTTCTTAAAACTGTCAAGTTCCACAGATCCCATAGTATAATGATTTCTCTGTCTTGAGTCAGTTTCATCCATACCCATTATTTGGAGTAGGAATAGATTACTCAAAAGAGGCAAAATTTTGTCACAATCCTTAAAATCACTGTATCTGATGCTATGATTTTTGTTGCGTTCCTGCAATGGACAGCAGACCTACCTTTGCCTGGGGAGGGCTATGTCCACAGTTTTAGATTCTATTGATCTCTTTCTGCATGCTTGTTGCTATACTTTGCTCTGGTTGTACATGGAGCTTTTTCAAGATCTCCAGTGTTAGATTTGATATCTTCCTAGTTTACTCCATTAAATATTATAATGGTTCACAATTCTTCACCTCCAGATTAGCATTTGTCCCTCTGACCAGTAATGACACATGTGGGATGCCACTGAGGTCCAGGGTCTCAGCTCCAGGAGGGCTGACAAATGTAGAAGTAGTCAACCTTCCCTTGGTGTCTTTGCAGGGGGCTCTGAGAGAATTCATAGCATCTTAGGATCACTGTTCCAAAACCAGAAAGGCCCTTAGAGGTCACTGAATCATAGGACCAAGGGAAGGCCTAGAGAGAGCAGAGGGGGAAAGTGAAGAAGTCAAAGTCAGTGGTAGGAAAAATCCTTGAGGGGTTGCTTAAAGGAGGGGTTCTTCACCTTTTTGTGTCACAGACCCTTTGGGCTATCTCATAAAACCTATGGATACCTTTTTTGAATAAAGTTTTTGAGCGTATGAAATCCAGAGGATTAATTACAGAGGAAACCAATTATGTCAATTATATATATGTTTAATTAGTATGTGTATAATTGGAATACATTTGTATATGGCATATAAAATATAGGTCATACCTACATATAAAATAAAATAAAATGTGTCCAATGGAAATATGAATTTTTATATGATATATATTTGCATACTGATAACACTGAAAACAATTATTGCTGAATTTGAATAGAGCCTCAAATACTTGCTGTCTGTGTCACCCTGGGCAAGTCACTTGGCCCTGTTTACCTTAGGTTCCTCATTTATAAAATGAAATGAAGAGGAAAATGGCAGACCCTTCTGGCTTCTTTGCAAAGTAAACCTCAGAAAAACAGTCTGGACTGACTGAAAAATGCCTTAACAACAACAATCAAGCTTTGTAAATGTTGGTAACAAAATTGTATTTTGTAATCCATTGATTATACATAAATTTTTTCCATAGAAATATTATACATATATAAAACAAGTTCTCAATTCTCATTTGAAATTTTTGTTGTCATAGGTTTTGTTATTACATTGTCTTCATTTCTTCATGAAGTCTGCCTTCCCTGAACCTAAACTTTGTCAGAAACAAACGGACTACAACATCCAAAAAGAAAAGAAAAATAGTAAGCAGTTTGGTAATACTAGCCAACTTATCAAGTGAGTCTCAAAGTTATCTGGATTGCCTTGACATCATGAAGGAAGTGAGAGAGATACATTTTCTCAAGTCCTTTTCCAGGAAAAGCTTGGTCATTGTAGGAACACAGGTCATTATTATATAACTCATTTTCTCTTTTTATTCTTTTCATTTATATTGTTCAGTCATCTATATTGTTTTTTCCTGAGCTTTGCCTTTTTTCATCTATATGTCTTAAAAAGAGAGAACACAAGGATTCTGAGATAAAGAAAAAAAAGAATGCCAGGATGCCTTGGGCCGATAAATAGAAGTATCAGATGAAAGGGGAAAACTTCTTTCATCCTGCTCCTTCCTAGTTTTATTGTTGAATTTTAACAAAAAGTGTAAACTGAGATAGGTCTTCAAGCAAGATAGTATTTATTAGCAAGGACATGTTGCCTATCAATAAATGAAATCAATGGCTTGCCTTCATTAATGCCAAAGACCCCGAGCAGATGAACAGTTACTCTCCCCCTTTTAATTTATTTTTGGGAGTACAGAACAAAGAATAGAACATGATAGAACAGATATCACCCACCTTCTTCTCTCATGAGACTAAGCAGTACTTATTATTTGAGTCGAAATGAGAATTAGCAGCCCAGACATTTGGACAGTAAATCAGACATCCTTGAAGGATAGCTTGACGGAGTAAAAACAAAACAAAACACCAAATTCCCTTGCTTTCTCCCCCATTCCTCAAAACCAGTCAAATTCCTTGAGGCAGGAGATCTGTATTTTTAAATTCAATCCATCACAGTCTAGTTGGACTCTGAGTAAAGCTCAGAGACAAAGAACTATGGATTAAGCAATCAAAATAAAAATCAATTAAATGCAAATAGAATAAAAACGATGAAGGATCAATTTTAATCTTCCCACTTAACATGTATGATGGCAGGGGAAAATTTACTTAACTCTGCTTCATTCCAAGGACAAGTAATATTTGGCACCCAATCATGTCACACATTTCCACATTCCTCCTAAGGTTTCAAAGTCATATTCAGAAGTCACCTGGTGGGAAAATTTCCCATTCAAAAGGAAATAGTGCCATAGGGAAAATGGGTCAACAGGATCCTTTTGTAGACCATGCCAAGGTCATCTCCTAACCTTTCCCCAGGGATAGACATCTACCTGTGGCAATTCTGAGATTGTTTATGTGCCATCTTCTTCTTATTCGGAAGGCTCTTGGTTTCACGACAATTAAGACAGCCATGAAAACAATCAAACTCAAAGCAATATGAACTTATAGAACTAAGTGTTTTTACCCTCAAAGAGAAAAGTTTCACTAATCACAGCTAGTTTTTGCCTGTTTTCTTTTTTTTGTTTGTTTTTTTGCTTTTTGGAGGGCAATTGGGGTTAAGTAACTTGCCCAAGGTCACACGGCTAGGTTTTTTGTTTGTGTGTGCATTGTGTCTGAGGCCGGATCCGAACTCAGGTCCTTCTGACTCCAGGGCTGATGCTCTACTCACTGCGCCACCTCGCCTCCCCATTGCCTGTTTTCTTAACAGTTACATTTCATTTATCCTTCACTTATAAATTAAAAACAACCACCTTCTGGAGTTTTTTAAATTATACATATAGTGAATAGATGAGAGTTGACTGAAAACTCACTTGGCAACTGTAGACCTCAGATTCAAAGACCCTATCTTAAAATCTTTGTAACTGGCTGGTTCCAAAATCTAACTTCATGATAGATTATTAAGGTGAAATCCATAATTTTACTAGTGATAGCCAAATAATTTCAGATGGAAACTCATTCTTTATTTTAACAGATTTGAAAATTCCCCCCTTTTGACAAAGAGTGGGAAAGGGGATCCTATTTTCTTAGTTGTAGGTTTTCAAAATATAATACTTTTAGATTTTTACAAACTGAATGCATCAGGGCTGAGAAGTTGCTATGATCAAGCTTGAATGCACACTCTGAAGGGAACTTACAGATGAGGACTTCTTAGAGGGTCTATGCAAGTTTTCCCCTAACGAATAATAATAATAATTAATATCTATTTGAAAATGAAATATACCCCCATTAAATAGCAGTTTTCAAATGTATATTTTGAAAATCACATTATTTTCTTTCTTAAAAAAGAAAGTGGATCTTAGTCTTTTTTTCTTCAGGAGTGGGGGGAAAGGCAAGGCAGTTGATTTTAAGTGATTTTCCCAAGGTCACAAGGGTTGTAAGTGTTAAGTGTCTGAGGTCAGATTTGGCCTCAATTTCTCCTGATTCTAATACCAGTGCTCTCTTCACTGCACCACCTAGCTGCCTCCAAATCATATTATTTTAATAGCTGAATTTGTAATCAAATATGATCAAATTAAAGAGAATTTATTTGCTAAACAGCATGTCTGACAATGGTTTCTCACGTTACAATATGAGAAAACAATTTTAGACACAGAAAAATCATGTATTTAAACATGAAATGGAACTTATTCTGAGATGACATCAGTTCAGTCAAATGCACTTCCAAATTATTGTATATAGAAAATCATTCACTTTAACACTTTAGCATTTTAAACTAATCACTTCTGAAAGTTGCCATGGAGTTATCTAGTATGTAGAAATAATATTCAATTGAAGAAATAAAAATAAAAATAATAATAACCAATAATTTATAGAGCTTATTATATGCCAAGCATCATTTAAAATATTTCACAATCAATATATCATTTAATCCTTGCAATAATTCTGGGAGGTGAGTGCTAATTCGAGGAAACAGAGGCAAACTGAGGTAAAATTATTTGCTTAAGGTCATACGGGTAATAACTTTCAGAGGCCATAGTGAAACTCAGGTTTCCATGATCCAATAATTTTTTCCAAGGTTTTTTTCTTATTTGATGCCACAGTTAATAGAAGAACACATTTTACCATATCACAATTTAATTATAGGATAAACATCAATGAAATCAAATCTGAATTTCCAACCACAATTAAAATATCCATTTTCAGGGTTGTTAGGAACCTGTGCTTTAAAATGTAGACCCCCAAAGTTAACAATTAGCTTATTTTCAAAGCTTTATGGTAGCACTTTCACCTTTTTACAAACTTTAAAAAAATTTCCTCTTAAATTATTCCAAATCCCAATTCTCTCCCTTCAGCTTGAGGTTTTTCATTTTCAATTCTAAAGAAAGGAGGGGCAAGCCTTCAAATACTAGCCTGGTCTTCCCAACACCTTACTTTGGAGCTTGGGAGGATTCAGAGGATTGGGATACATTCTTAGAATGGGCTTTTAGGGATAGAGGACCACATTTTCTAATTGTACCCCAGATTATTTAAACAACTAATCTTCCCTTGTAATTCTCCTTTGCAAATTAGCACAAAAATTTTAAATCACCCCAATGAATTGAAATATTGTAATTTTGGAGGATTTTAAGAGCTTACAAATGCATAGTTTCTAGTATCCTTTGGAGAATTTGCTTCTGATTTACTTGAACAATTAATTCTGTTATATGTAAAGACAACATGGACCTTAGTTATTCATTTCCTTAGTTATTTCAGATTTTAACCATCCCAGTTTTTGGCAAACTCAGCCAGGATGACAAATCATAATTTCTTCCTGAGTGTAGGTTATGCTCTCCTTTCATTTTTCCTATGGTGCTATTTCTTTCTGGACAGGAAAGGCCCTCCTCCCCCCACATTCCCCTCCCCCCATTAATTCTCAGCCTGGCTTTGATACACTAGGAATAATGTGGAGATTTGTTACTTGATTAGCTCTTAAATACTGCTTGTCCCAAGAATGAAACAGAGCTAAGGGAGTTTTCCCCCTGATATGGTATATGTTAGGTGAGAAGTTTAAGACTGATTCTTTATGGTTTATTGATTCTATTTAGGTATAAAAAGTCTATAAACATTCTACTGAAGCCTTCCTCAAAACCTTTCTAGCTTCTGGCCCCCTCACTCTGCCACTTCCCCTCATTGTCAATGTCTATCTCTATTATTCATAACTGAGTGTGGGTTCAGTCAACCTTGGGATTGAGTAGGTGGTCCTACATGGCTGGTCCCCCTTCATAGGTTCCTCTTCAATAACTCTTCCTTTCCATGCTTTCATTAAATTTCATTTATTTTAAAGTCACGTAATGTTCTAAACAAGTTTCCTCTTTTCATGGTCAAGAAAGGGTTAAGCACCAGATTAAATTTAAACTGCTCAGCATAGACTCATTTTTCCTTTTTCTCTAATCAGTAGAACTTCTTTCCTTTCTTCCAGAAAAACAATAGCTCTCAAACTCCAGGGAAAGGGTGACAAATACCTGTAAGTTTGACTTTCCAAGTCTTCTTTTTATTTTTCCTTAAACAAATTCTACAGAAGTAGTACCCCAAAGCTCACTGAGACATTTCAGAATTTGTTAAACTTCTGTTCAGTGCCTTATGAGATAGGGGAAAGAGAAAGGGATGAGTTCCTTATTTGGTTCTTGCTTCAAAACTGCTCATCCCTATGGAATCAACTGATCTCAGACCTCTTTCCAACTCTAAAACCTACCCTCCATAAAGGGGATAGAAGTAATTAAGCTTGATCTGCAAACTCTCAAAATTTACTAAGATTTTTAGCAGCTTCCATAATTTGGAAGTTTACAGTACAGATATTACTTAAGGTTATAAATTCCATCTCTAATTTATTTATAATGCCACAATCGTTTACACACCAGAAAAGAGCTCTTCTTTGATTTCTAATTTCTGTAAACCCAACCTGACTAGGGCTGAAATGACAGAGAGAAACTATCTTGCAGGGATTTTTATTTCTTTTTAATTCTATCTCCTGCTAAAAGCTTAAAATGGGAATTAGTCCTGCTCACTTGGACAGAGAGTTTAGCATAAAGTTCCAGAAAGCTGGGAGAGCTACCTTAAGTATGAAAGATCTTTAATCTTTCTAGCTAATATTTCTAAATCTCATTGGCAGCTATTTTGATAGCAGTCTTTATGTTAGTTATGTTTTCTTCTTAGAATTTTTCCAAGTTAGCAGAATCTACAAACAACATGAATGAAAACCGAAAACAAAGACTTTTTCTGAGTACTTTAGAAAGAAAGAAAAAAATTGACAAAGTAATGGGAGAAGTACATACTTGCAAGGCTCCTTATCTCCTACTGAAAGTCTAATCTCTGGGCCTTTATTTTGTTGTCATTAAAGGTCTCTTCTTCAGGTCAAATTTGGGGTCCATTTTAATGTTTTAGAAGACTTTTTTAGGACATTCTGAATTTCATTAATGTCAGTTTTAGCTAGGGTGTTCTCTTCTTGGTCCTAGAATAAAAGAAAACTTTCCAGGGGTGTTCCCGTTGTGATCCCATAATTTCCTCAAGGGAACTTGCCCAACAGCATAGAGCCTTACCCTAGCATATTTCCCTAAGGGGACATTTCCTCCATTGAGGAAACTTGCCTTAATCTATTTTCTTAAAGGAACCTCCCTTAGAGGGGCTTCCTGGCTTCAGCAATATGGGGCCTTACCTTTGCTCAGAAAGAAATTGAGATTGAGGGGAGTTCAAGCTCCTGGGGCAGACTTTCTTAAAGAAGGCCTTCAGAGAAATGCCCAGAATGCACAAGAGATGTTTTTTTTATAAGCTGGTTTCCTTTTTTAGGCCTTACTCACCCTGGCTGACTACCAAAAACTGTAATGGGTGAAATCTGAAGTAACAAAGGAAACAAAGGCTCAAGCTTCCAAGCATATCAGTTTATTAAGCAATGCATTCCAATTGTATAAAAATTTGGGATCAGGCTTCCTCAGCTTGGCACTAGATTCCAAATACAGGGGAAGAAAGATTTTTATGTATTAAAAGTGAAAAATTAACAGGATGTCAGTCAGAATACAAGATTAGGCAATCTGATTTTTTTTTTTGTGGTAAAAAAATTTTTTTTTTTGGACAGCAATTGGGGTTAAGGTAACTTGCCCAAGATCACAGGGCTAGGTTTTTGTTTGTGTGTGTTAAGTGTCTGAGGCCAGATCCAAACTCAGGTCCTTCTGACTCTAGGGCCGGTGCTCTACTCATTATGTCACCTAGCCGCCCGGCAATCTGATTTCTAATTGGAAGAAGGATTATGGATTTTCTGAGTTGGGAGGGGGACTTGGGGAGTTTGAGGAATTGGGAGGGGTGAGAATGAGCATGTGGATGTTCCAGGAAGTGAAACAGTATATCACCCAATTCATGATTAGCAAGCAGGTGGAATCTATGGGAAAATAGAAACTTGAATCTCAAAATGGGAGTCAATTTTGTAAGATGAAGTCAGATTGGTTGAGACAATTCCCACAGTTCTCTCGGTACATATCCACCCAGCTAGATCTCACAAAAAGTAGCCATAAGATAAGAAAAAAAAAATCAGAGGCACCCGGAAATTCACAAGAGACAGAAACAAGAAAAGAATCAGCAATAAAACACATGACCTCAGATGGACAAAAATGAACAAAGTATGAGTAATAAGTAAGGTGATAAAGAGATTCTACTTCAATAATTCACATTTGACTAGATCATTTCTCCAGAAATGCTTATGCTTCCCTATGTTGATTATCTCCAATTTATCTTGTACATATCTTGTTTGTAGCTTTTTGAAATCCATGCCAACAATCTTCCTCATTAAATTGTGAGATCCTTGATAATAGATGATCTTTTTTAAATTTCTCACCTTTATTATAATTCTAGTACTTTGCATAGTACTTGGTGCATAGGAGATGCTTAATAAATGCTTCATGACTTGATTAAAACTTGGTGGGATGAGAAAAGACCTGGGAAAACAACTCTGAAAGATATACCTCATTCAAAAGGAACAGAAGAGAAAAGTCAGGAGAGATTTAATGGAGCATTTCATATTAAGAAGATACACTCAAGGAGGAAGTTCAGAAATCAGGGATGGTGGAAAGCTAATGAGAGCTTTAGGATGAACATCAGGAAAGACACAAACATATTATCCTTGATTGGAGTATACCACAGACTACCAGGACAGAAGGGAGAAAGAGATGAGAAGTTCAGGAAACTGACCATAGTTACCCCAAAAGTCTTTATTTATGATGAGCCTGGCAGCCAGATAGCCTAACATAAACTTACTATAAGATGAAATAAATGATCTGGAAATCTTTTGGAACTCCCTTTCTGCCAAAACCAGAACAGCTAATTATTCCTCAATTTGCCTGAATGGCAATCTCATTCTTCAAAAGGTAGAAGAATCAATGAGGGCAATTTACATTCCAGATCAGATATTTATCAACAAGAAAGAACTGTTTGCTGGGATAGAAGTGATAAGGACTCTGGTGGGAAGTGACCACTCCAATTTTTGACAGAGAAGAGGAAAACTTGGAGTAGTCTGACCTGTACCTTACATTCTGGGAGACCAGATGTCAGAGGGTTGAAGGAAAGTGTTCTAACCTATGGCAGAAGTATTTAGAGACATTTGGACCCAGGGGAGTTGCTGAGCCCTTCATGAATAAAATTCAGAGCCTGCAAAGAAAAAAATATATAGTACAATGCAAAGTAGGAATTGTTGATATTCATACCTGTAGAAGTTAGATTGGAAAGGTCTGAGGAGGCAGTATATGTTGAGAAAATGAAGATGGTATGTACAGGGTGATCTCTGTGAGAAATGTAGGAGTGAAATCACTTTATTGTCTGAGGCAATGTCAACTTTAAGGATGGGTCTTCTCATGTTAGGTGAGGCTTGAACATGTTTGTAACCATTATAAAGGAATCAATAGAAAGGAAAATTAGAAGGGTGGGGATAATCTTTTGCATAGGATGCAAGAGCCATTGAAAGGGGAAGAGATCAAAGACACAAGCAGAGGGCTTAGCCTTCCTAAGGAGAAGGACCACTTCATCCTCTGAGATCAGCTCAATGTGGGATTGGATGAGTGATAAGGTACAGATCTTTGGAAATACGGATCTGAGGGGATAAAGGAACTCATGATAGGCTTTAAAGTGTAGTGACTAGCACAATGGACTTTGAATCAGGAAGACCGAGGTTCAAATCCTTCTTCAGACATGAGGCAAGTAAATTAACTTTTCTCAGCCTCAGTCTTTTATTCTGTGAAAAAAAGGAGAGAGAGTTGGATTCAATGGCCTCTGAGGTACTTTTCACTCTTCATCTGTTATCAATCATCTAGATCATTAATGCAGGAAGTGAGGTAATCTGCTGAGAGCTGTGAAGTTGGGAGCTTGAGGGGAAGGAGTTTTGAAATAGTATGAGGAGCATAACATTATCTAGAAGAAACATTGGTCAGCCCTGGAGAGGGTGATGGGGAGAGAGGTACCTTTAGGAAAGATCCAGGTTTCCATGAATACCAAAAGATAGGTAGAAGGAGTGATAGAGGAAGAGATTTTGATGATGAAGGAGGATTTGTGCAACAGTGAAGGGAAGGGACACAGTGAGAGGAGAGGCTAGCTAGAGGATGAGTAAAGCTGAGTCAGACAAAAATTGGAGTACAGGAGACAAAACCTTGCAAAAGGAGGTTTTGAGTAATAAAAGTCAGGGGAAAAGGATGTCAGAATTTGTTATTTTCCTGACAGGGGAATACCAAGCACAAAATTTGGAGACCACATGGACCCAGAGTATTCTAATGAGAATGTAAGTCTGAAAGTGCCTGCTGGAGGGAAGGAAATGGAAATGACTACTCCTGCCATTCAGAGAATATTAGTTAAGTTTCCCAACTATCTCTGGAGTCAGGTGAGATTTGTTTTCAATGATCCCCTCAGCAAATAGAGGACCTAACTTTGAATCTTATCTTTGCTGCCTGTTTACCTTGGATATCAGGCTTGTGTGGAGTGCAGTTTTCCATTTGTAAAATAAGGTGGATGGACTACATGACCTCTAAGGTGCCTCTAAATTGCACATCTTTGATGAAAAATTTTTTATGACTGACTTCTGCTTCAGAGGTTGCACATAGAAAATGTTTCAGTTAGTATCATAAGTTTCTGTCTTATACTCAGTCTAAGATGAGTGGATGATAGATCTTAGTCAGTTAGACAGGATTGGGATACATTCTCATCTGTAAATCTTTTTTTTTTAATCATCTGTAAATCTTGAAAGAGGGAATATGAGTGAGAACCCCTTACTGGCCATCTAATAGGTAGCACCTGATGGGCCTTCCTTTTATGCTTGTGGGTAGTTTGAGAGGGGTCATTAGATGGCTGGGAAGTGCAGATGGCTCATATTCCAAGGGTATCTTGAATAAGGGTAAACTTCTGAGGAAACTACCTATCACTTCCACCCCATTAGGGGCAAGTGATACAGAGTGATAAAGATCTTTGATGTAATTAGTATAAAGAACTGCCAGATGAGGAAACTCCCTCAGCCAATGGGTATTGTCACTTTGTCTGCCCAGGTTTGCATAATCAGTATGTGTCAGAGGCCAGACGTAAACACAGGTCTTCTTGTTTCTGTAGCCAACTCTCTATCCATTATACCAAGCTGCTTTTTCAGAGTAAGCCTCAAGGTCCATTCTAATTCTTGCTCTTTCTTCTACCCACAGTGTTCATACTCCTTAGTCTTTTGATAAGAGCAAATGTAAAGAAATTTCCAACAAGTCTTGTTTCTACAGTGTTGTAATGAAAGTGAATTTCAAAAAAATCCTCTCGGTTTAAGTTCATATATTAATTCCACATTCAGGTGGCAGAGCCAAGTTGGCCACATAGAAAAAGGAGAATTCTGTGAGTTCCCTCCACAACCACTTCAAATACCTAAAAAAATATGACTTGGGGCAGGTAGGTGGTATAGTGAGTAGAACATTGGCCGTGGAGTCAGAAGGACCTGAGTTTGGATCCGGCCTCAGACACTTAACACACACACACACACACACACACACACACACACAAATCTAGCCACGTGACCTTGGGCAAGTTACTTAACCCCAATTGCCCTCCAATATATATATATATATGACTCTAAAAACATTTTAGAGTTACAGAACCCACAGAGTGAAAGAGAGAAACAAATCTCCCATTGAAGGCAGCCTAGCAGGCCTCCAGGAAGGTTCCCTCCTAGAAGGCTGGGAGCCCAGCTCCGCCCTGAGTGAATTCCCCCATGGTGGGAAGTATTGGAAGTTCAGTGGCTACACAGTGTGGCTGCTTCCAGAGCTCTTGGCCTGCAGATTATAGGTGGGCACCAAGCAACCATTCAGAGGGTAATCCCTCTTGTTTTAACCAGCTTGGACCTGGATCACTGTCTTTTGTGGAGGTCCTGGGGTGTGGGGCAGTGTGCCAGAGCTTGGGTGGGGGGCTTCAGAGAGGGCACCCAACTAATATCTCCAGCAGCTGCCAAAATCCCAGCAATTTGGGACAGAGCTCTCCTCTCTGGAAGCAGAGTTCTACCATGGCAAAGTGCTCAAAAGTCAGGTGATTGAGTGGCAACATGAGCAAGCAGAGGAAACAAAGCAAGCACAGCAATCAAACCTTACATTCTGTTTTTGGGGACAAAAAGGATCAGAGCATGGAATAGGAGGAAGACAACAAAATCAGAACTCCTGCATCAAAAGGTTCCACGAACAATATAAACTGATTACAGGCCATGGAGAAGCTCAAGAAAGATTTTGAAAATCAAGTAAGAGAAGTGGAGGAAAAATTGGGAAGAGAAATGAGAATTATGGAAGAAAATCACAAAAAGGAGTCAACAACCTGACTGAAGAAAATAGCACTTTAAAAATAGACTAACTCAAATGGCAAAAAAAGCCCAAAAAGCCAATGAAGAGAGGAGTGCCTTAAAAAGCTGAATTTGCTAGATGAAAAAGAAATTTCAAAAGCTCACTGAAGAGAATAATTCCTTCAGAATTAGATTTGATGCCCAAAGGACTATAAATAATTTCACATCCTTTGACCCAGCAATACCACTTCCAGGGTTATATTCCAAAGAGATCATAGAAGTGGGAGGAAGACCGAAATGTACCAAAATATTTATAGCAGCTCTTTTCATGGTTGCAAAGAATTGGAAACTGAAGGGGTGCCCATCAATTGGGGAATGGCTAAATAAGTTGTGTTATATGAATGTAATGGAACATTATTGTGCTATAAGAAATGAGGAGGAGACGGATTTCATAGTTACCTGGAGAGGCTTATACAACCTGATGCTGAGCGAGAAGAGTAGAATCAGAAGAAATTTGTATACAATCACAGACACTTCATATGGGTGATGACCAACTATGACAGACTGGACTCATCTCAGCAATGCAGTGATATAAGTCAATCCCAAAAGTCTCATGAAAGAGAGAAATACGACATCCAGAGATATAACTAGAAAGAACTGAGGTTGAATCCCGATGGAAGCAAGCTAATTGATCTTTTTCTTTTCATTGTTTGGTTTTATTTCTTCTTTACCATTTTTCATCCCACCTAGTACAATATGCCTTTGTAATTGGACTAATGTCTAATATGAATGTATTTGCAGATCCTATACTGGACTATATGCTGTCGTGGGGGGTGGGAGGAGGGAAGTAAAGAAAATTTGAAAATCAAGGAACTATGGAACTGAATCTTGTTAACTGAAACTAAACTAATATATTATTTTAAAAAAAGAATTAGATTTGAGCAAATGGAAGGTAATGACTTTATGAGAAATCAAGATACTATTAAACAGATCTAAAGAAATGAAAAAATAGAAGGCATGTGTAATATCTCATTCATAAAACCACTGACCTGGAAATTAGATATGATAGATAATTTTAAAATTATTGGACTACCTGAAAGCCATGTTGAAAAAACGAATGTAGGAATCATCTTTCAAGAAATTCTCAAGGAATTTTGCCTTGGCATTTTAGAACTAGAGGGCAAAATAGAAATAGAAAGAATCCACTGATCACCCCTTGAAAAAGATCCCATAAAGAAAAGTCTTAGGAATATTATAGCCAAATTCCCCAGGTCAAGGAGAAAATATTACAAGTGGCCAAGAAGTAACATTAGAATATTGTGGAAACAGAATCAGGATAACACAAGATCTATCAGCTTCTACCTGAAGCGATTGAAGGGCTTGGAATGTGATATTCCAGACGTCAAAGGAGCTAGGATTGGAGCCAAGAATGAACTACCCAGCAAAACTGAGTAAAATGTTCCAGGGGAAGATATGGCCATTCAATGAAATAGAGCAGTTTCAGGCATTCCTGATGAAAAAACCAGAGTTGAATAGCAAATTTGACATTCAGATACAAGAAGCAAGAGAATCATGAGGAGGTAAACAGGGTAAAGAAATCATAAGGAACTTATTGAAGTTGAACTATTTACATTCCTACATGAAAAACGATAATTGTAACCTCTGAAACTTTTCTCCGTATGAGGTTAGTTGAAGGAAATGTAAATGTATATACATGCATACATACATAATACATATATTTATATTGGAGGGTATATATGTGTATAAATACATATGTGAGGGTTTGTATAGATGTGTACATGTATACATCTTCAGAGGGCACAGAATCAATTGAATAGGAAGGGGTGATATCTAAAAAATAAAATTAAGATGTGTGAGAGGAATATAATGAGAGGAGATAGGGAGAGACAGAATAGAGTAAATTATCTCCAAGAAAAGAGGCAAGAGAAAACTGTTCCAATGGAGAGGAAGAACAGGAAGGGCAAAGGGAATGAGATAACCTTACTCTCACTGAACTTGGCTTAAGGAGGGAACAACATACACACTATATGGGGTATCTTACACTACATGAAAGCAGGGGAGAAGGGGATGAGGGGGGATGATATATGGGAGGGTAGATTTGGGGGGAAGGTAGTTAGAAGCAAACAGTTTTGAAAAGGGACAGAGTCAAAGTAGAAAATAGAATAAGTGGGGGGAGGGCAGGATAGAATGGAGGGAAATATAGTCAGTCTTCTACAATATCCACTATGGAAATGTCCCAGTACTGGTGGGTGATGAGGGAAGAAGAGAAAGAATCTGGAATCCAAAGTTTTAAAATCAAATGTTTAAAATAATCATAATAATCATAACAACAATAACAATGATGATGATAATAATAATAGTTTTTACATGCAACTGGGAAATCAGATGTACCGACTCTGGGGAATGGAGATCCATCTTGCCCTACTGGAAAGTCGGAGAAGGATAGGGGCAGATAGAGGAGAGAGCAGATTGGGGGAGGGGGTATTCAGTGAGATTGCTGTTTTGGGGTGGTGAGTAGGGGAAAGATGAGGAGAAAATCTGTAACTCACAATCTTGAGGAAATGAATGTTGTAAACTAAAAATAACAAAATATTCTTAATTAAAAAAGAATAAAGATAGTGAAACATAAAAAACAATAGGTTGCTATGTAAGCCCCTTGGCATATCTCTTTTTTTCCTTTTCAACAAATGCTTTATAAAATTCTGGTTTACATCATTCATTTCCTCTAGATTTTGAGTAACAATTTTCCCCCATTTCCCCCCTCCCCACCACCCCAGAATAGCAGTACCACAGGATATTCCCTCATCCAATATGCTCTCTCCCATATCTTCTCCCATACCGCCTTCAACTATACCATTAGGGCAAGGTGAATCTCTGTGCCCCAATGCCTGCACGTCTTATCTCCCAATTCCATGCAAAATAGTATTAATAATAGTACTTATATATATTTGAAACATTTAATTTTAAAACTTCGAATTCCAGATCCATTCCCTTTCTCTCTTGTCACCCACTCCCTCTGGGAAGATAAGCAATTCAGTATGTGTTATACGTGTATAGCTATGCAAAACATTACCATAGTAGATATATTGTAAAAGACTGCTAGTATTTCCCTCCCACTCATCCTACCCCCCACCTGGTCCTTTCCCTACTTTGATCCCATCCCTCTTTGAAAGTGGGTACCTCCAACCTCTCCTCCCCCCAGAATGTCCTCCCCTCCATCATCCCCCCTCCCATCCCCCTTCCCCCTACTCTCCTGCAGGGTGAGAT
This sequence comes from Gymnobelideus leadbeateri, assembly GCA_011680675.1. Lineage (NCBI taxonomy): Eukaryota > Metazoa > Chordata > Mammalia > Diprotodontia > Petauridae > Gymnobelideus > Gymnobelideus leadbeateri. Next base: position 111,382 of record WOXC01010270.1, read on the forward strand.
ATCCCATTTAGTATGTATGTCATTGTCTCCTTGAGCCAAATTCAATGAGAATATGGTTTTACCTTTTTGCCTTCCTGTTCTTCCCCTCCCCTGCAACCACTTCCCTTTACCTCTTCTACATGAGTTATTTCCCTCCCCACGTCTCTCCCCATCTCCTCTTGCCACATTCCCCTCTCACCTCTTAAATTGACTCCTTAAGTATCATCCCTTCCCACCAAATTCAACCTGTGCCCTCTATCCATGTATACATGTAAACATTTATACACCCATTCGCATATGTATTCATATGCCCATATACCCTTTTTCAATTATTTTTATACAGAGAAAGGGTTCATCAATCACAGTTATTGTTTTTCCATGTAGGAATGCAAATAGATCAACTTTGAGAAGTTCCTTATGATTTCTTTTCCCTGATTACCTTCTCAGGCATCTCTTGCTTCTTGTATCTGAATGTCAAATTTTCTCTTCAACTCTGGTTTTTTCCTAAAGAATGCTTGAAAGTCCTCTATTCCACTGAATGACCATATTTTCCCCTGAAACAAAATTCTCAGTTTTGCTGGGTATGTAATTCTTGGTTTTAATCCAAGATCCTTTGCCCTCTCAATATCATATTCCATGCCCTTCGATCCCTCAGTGTAGAAGCTGCTGGGAAGATCCTGGGCTATTCTGATTGTGTTTCCACAATATTGAAATTGTTTCTTCCTGGCTGTTTGTAGTATTTTCTCCTTGATCTGGTAATTCTGGAACCTTGCTATAATATTCCTAAGAGTTTTCTTTTTGGGAACTTTTTCAGGAGGTGATGGGTGGATTCCTTCAACCTCTGTTTCCCCCTCTGGGTCTAAAACATCAGGGCAATTTTCCTTGAGAATTTCTTGAAGGATGATTTCTAGGTTCTTTCTTTGATTATGGCTTTCAGGTAGTCCAATAATTTAAAATTATCTCTCCTGGATCTATTTTCCAGGTCAGTGTTTTTTCCCATGAGATATTTCACATTGCCTTCTATTCTTTCCTTTGTTTGGATCTGTTTAACAGCATCTTGATTTCTCATAAAGTCACTAGCTTCCATTTTCTCCAATCTAACTCTGAAGGAATGAATCTCCTCAGTGAGCTTTTGAGATTCTTTTTCCATCTGGAAAATTTGGCTTTTTAAGGCATTCTTCTCCTCCTTGCCCTTTTGAGCCTCCTTTGCATTTGAGTCAGTCTACTTTTTAAGGTGTTATTTTCCTCAGTCAGGCTGTTGACCCTCATTTCATACTTTTCCTGCATCCTTCTCATTTCTCTTCCTAATTTTTCCTCCACTTCTCTTATTTGGTTTTTAAAATCCTTCTTAAGGTCCTCCATGGCCTGTAACCTGCTCATATTTTCATTTGGGGCTTTTGGTGCAGGATTTCTAACCTCACAGTCCTCCTCCTATTCCATGCTTCGATCCTCTTTGCCCCCCAAATAGGAGTCTAATGTTGTATTTTTCTGTTTGTTTTGTTTCCTTTGCCTAGGCATGTTGCCACTCAATTACTTGACTTTTGGGCTTGTTGCCACAGTAGGACTCTGCCACCAGACAGGGGAACTTCTGTCCCAAACATTGGGGTCTTCTCAACTTCCAGAGATATTAGTTGGGTGTCCTCTGTGAAGCCTCCACACACTCTGGCAAGCTTGATACCTCCCCCAAGACCTCCACCCCACACTGCAATCCAGATCCAGGGAGGTTAAAGCAAGAGTGATTAACCCCCAGACTGATAGCTGGATCTCCCTACAGTTAGCAGGCCAGAAGCTGAAGCTGCAACTGAAACTGCAAAATGGCGGTGGTGCCACGTTTCCCCAGCAGCTTCTCATCCACATTCCCAAATATTGGTCTCAAAGTCCATAGGGCACTCACCTCTCACTTTGTCCTAGGCATATCTGTGTTGATGATTCTTGAATCACCACAACTTCTGGTGTTCTGGGGTCCCTCCAGCTGGCTGCTGCCCTGCCTGCCCTGGGGCTAAAACCACAGCTCATGCAGACCTGGGCTCTTCTCCCAGAGCACTGTGCTGTTGGTTCCCAGAGTGCTGCTCTGGCCGTTCCCTGCAGGGCTGATGGGCTTTCCTCAGTGGGAGGTTAGCTTCTCTGTGTCATTCTGTGGGTGCTGGAGCTCCAGAAGTTGTTCAGAGTCCCCTTTTACATATTTTGAAGTGGCATGGGTGAGAGGGCCTTGGAAGTGCTGTTTCTTCTCTTCCCCCTTGGCTCTGCCCCCAACGGGGAACAATTTTAAAGAAAGATTTACCTTTTGGATTACTCTCTCTAGTGACCTCCAAGTGAATCATGGAACACATAACATCAGATAATGTCAGAAAGATAGCCAAGGCAAGGAGAAGGCTTAGCATGGTATACTATTAAAACAAATAAAAGAGAAAGACACAAGTTGGGCTTGGAGGGAGAGTGGTTAGGTTTTGTTATTTTGTAATTTAAAAAGATTTTTTTAACTTAAATACAAAATAAGAAAAGAAAAAACCAACATTGCCATGTGCACAGCAGAACATGAGAGAGTATTCACAATATACAGCAATAAATTTCCATTTCAAAAAAGTCTATATAATTATTACTACACATTGTGTTCAGAACTGTATGTCTTTACTTCTTTGTAAGTTTGATTTTGTTCTCTGTTGTGCACTTTTTACTTTGTTCTTTTCTCTCCCTTCCTTTCCGGCCTCCCTCAAGAAGGCTGCGATTAATTGGGGATACACACACACACACACATTCATATATATGTATATATTTATACACATATACACACAAACATACATACATCCATATAGACACAAATACATAACATACATACATATATCTATTTTCATACACAGATATACACATATACATTCATATACATCTATATAGCATTGTACTATATTTTTTTGTGGTCTGTTTTCCTGAAAGTGGATAACATCTTCCTTCATAAGTCCAAGTCTTTCAATATTTTTCTGAATGCACCAACTCATCATTTCCTATACCACAGCAATATTCCAACCCTTACTGTCTAGTTTATTTTAAGTAGTCTGAAATAATTGATTAATATGATTGACATATAGTGGTTTCCCTATTTTTCTGTTTTGATAAATCTGGTAGTTTTACCTTTGTCTAAGACTATGGTTGCTACCCCTGCTTTTATTCCCTAATAAATTCTGTTCCCAATATTTATATTTGTGAGTTTCTCTTATTTCCTTTCCCTCTTGACTCCTCTACTTTACTTTTGCTAGCTCTTTTCCCCTCTTATTACTTACCTCCCCTCACTCCAATGATCCCACTAGTATCCTCTCCTTTCACCCTTTCCCCTTTCCTTCATGTTTCTATATGAATTTAGAAGACTTTTTTAGCCTTCCAAATATCTGTTTTGTTCCCTCTTTATCCCATTTACATTAATCTAGATACTCTTCTATAATCCCCATATTCTTTTCCTTCACCATCTTATTTTTTATTAATTTAGAAGACTTTTATTCCATTCTAAATGTATATATGGTTCTCTCTTTAGCCCAGATTTTATGTGAGTAGGGTTTCCCCTAAAAATCCATCCTTCCTCCCTGTCTCCTATTTCTTTCTAAATTAAATAGACTTTTATACCCTTCTAGATATGCATATGTATATATGTGACTATGTGTGTGTATACCTAAACACATATGTATATGTGTTGTTTCCTCTTTTACTAATTTCTGATGAGAGAAGTGTTCCAGAACTACCAGCCCTCCTCCCTCACCTAATTCCTCTGGGTCAGTTCTTTCTCTCTCTCCTCATTTGTATAAGACAATTAACTACTTTTTACCTTTTCCTACCAGGGATGCAGAACTTGGGGCCTCAAGGCCACATGTGACCCTCTAGGTCCTCAAGTTTGGCCCTTTGACTGAATCCAAACTGCACAGAAGAAATCTCCTTAATAAAAAGTTTTGTTTTGTAAAACTTGGACTCAGTCAACAGGTTCCACCCAAGGACCAAGAAGGCCACATATGGCCTCATGTCTGCAGGTTTCCCACCCCTGTGAGATGATGTTATGGGAATGGGAATTTAAGATCTTCCCTGCCCTGAGGCCCTTTGATAGGCTTAAAGGTTCTGAGAACCTTCCTTGATTTGAAAATATACTCTGCCCCCTAATAGGCTAAATGTGGTCACATGGAGCCTGTGAAGGAAAGCTTGTCTTTACTTTGTGATTGGGCAGTGGGTCAAGAGGATTGTGTCATTCTTGGATCCAGGAGAAGGATATATATACCTTTTTTTTTACGATTAAGTTGCTTTATTATTATTATTTTTTGTATTGTCATTTATCATCATCCCATCCTCCCTGAGCAGCCAGGTGTCCTTCTGACGAATCTCCTCTACAGTAATATCACATATATCATATACAATATCTTAGTAACTTATTTTTCCCATCTAAAATTAAATGTAGCTTTTATTCTAAGATTACTTTATACCTATACTCTACCTTGTCTTATTTTTAAATTTTTATTTATTTTTTATTTTTAATGCTTTATTAACTTCTGGTTTACATCATCCATTTTCACCAGATTTTGAGTTACACATTTTCTCCCCACTTTTCCCCTAAACAGAGATGTTCCCAAAACAGCGATTCTACTGAATATCCCTTCATCCAATCTGCCCTCTCCCATATCTTCCCCCATATCACCTTCGACTTTTCCAGTAGGGCATGGTGGAACTCTATGCTCCAGTGCCTGTATATCTTATTTCCCAATTACATGTAAAATATTATTGATAATAGTATATATATATATATATATATATACACATACACACACAGACACACACACACAGACACACACACAGACACACACACACACACACATATATATATATATAATTTAAACATTTGCTTTTAAAACTTTGAATTCCAGATTCATTCCCTTCCTCCCTTGTCACCCACCCCCACTGAGAAGAGAAGCAATTCAGTGTAGGTTGTACATGTGTAGCCAATGCAAAACATCATCATAGTAGATATATTATAAAGGACTGATTATATTTCCCTCCCTCCTATCGCACCTCCCACTTGTTCTATTCTCTACTTTGGTTCTGTCTCTTTTCAAAAGTGGGTGCTTCCAACTTCCCTCCCCCTCCAACCTGCCCTCCCCTCCATCATCCCCCCACTCATCCTCTTCCCCTCTATTCTCCTGTAGGATGAGATAGCCTATTTAGTGTGTATGTCATTCCCTCTCTAAGTCAAATTCAATACCAATAAGGTTGACCCATTCCCTTTTGCCTTCCTGTTCTTCCCCTCCATTGCAACCATTTTCCTTTGTCTCTTTTATATGAGATAGTTTACCACATTTTGTCTCTCCCCATCTCCTCTCCTTATATTCCTCCCTCACCTCTTAATTTCTCCTTTTAAGTATCACCCATTCCTATTAAATTGGTCCTGTGCCCTCTATCTATATATACTTGTCAACATATCTATTGCTATCTATCTATCTATCTATCTATCTATCTATCTATCTATCTATCTACATCCATATATTCACATATGTATTCATATGCCTTCTATTCCCTTTAACTATTTTCATACTAATAAAAGTTTCATCAGTTACAATGATCATTTTTCCATGTAGGAATGCAAATAGATCAACTTTGATAAGTTCCTTATGATTTCTTTTCCCTATTTACCTTCTTATGCTTCCCTTGTTTCTTGTATCTGAATGTCAAATATTCTATCCAACTCTGGTTTTTTCTTCAAGAATACTTGAAAGTCCTCTATTCCACTGAATGACCATATTTCCCCCTGAAACATGATACTCAGTACTGCTGAGTAAGTGATTCTTGGTTTTAATCCTAGCTCCTTTTACCTCCGGAATATCGTATTCCAGGCCCTGTTTCTACTCCTATTGTCTCCCAGGCTATATATACCTTGATGTGAAGCTTTGCTTTGGGCTCAGTTTGAGAAGAGTTGTATGATTTGACCAGATGAGACTCTGGGCAGCCATTGAGCCCCCTAGCTTTGAAAACCCAGATGTTGGTGCTTCCCTCTCTTGTAATTGTTACTAGGTATGGATGTAATGGTCAGACAGTTGGAAGTCTGTCTGCTGCTTGTAACTTCTGCTTGTAACTTGTTTGTATTTTGTTTGTATTCTCTGGAATTCAGGGTGCTGATCTTTTCCCCTGAACTCGGTAAATGCCATATGTTTGATTAAAGCAAGATTAACCCATTTTGAGTTGCTTTCCTTTAGAAAAGCAGATCTAACAACCTGTATTGGCAGCCACCCTGGGTATGCTAGGGTGCTTGCTGCTACAGATGGTATCTCTTTTCAGAATCACATAATAATTGGCTCTGTTCCAATCTTTTTTTTCTAACTACAATTACTAACTGCAATGAGTAATTATAATCTTAGACATATAGATTAAATTTCCTCATATAAACAGTAAGTAAACAGTCTGTCCTCATTGATTACCTGGCAATTAGTCTTGAATGTTTACTTTATATTTCTGTTGGATCTTGTATGTCAAAATTTTCTTTTAAGTTCAGTTCATTTTGTAGTGAAATCCTGAAAGTCTGACAATTCATTGAATATCCATTTTTTTTTCATTCAGGATTAGGCTTGACTTTGATGGGTATGATATTTTCAGCCAGAACACTTGTTCTTTTGCTTTTCAACACATAGTGTTTCAAGATCTGCAGTCTTTTAATGTAGCCACTTATAGGTATTCTGTGATTCTAATTGTGGCTCTGACAAATTTGAGTTGCTTTTTTGTTGCTTTTAATATTTTTTCCTTGAGACGGAATTCTGGAATTTAGGTATAATATTCCCGTGTTTTTTTCATAGGATCTCTTTCAAGAGGTGAGAGGTATGTTTTTCTATTATTTAAAAAAGTTTTATAGATGCTTTATCTTTTCATTCCACAGTCACTAACCAATATATAGTGCTACTTCAAAGGAACGGATCATTCCTTTGACATAACAGAGTCTACAAAGAGGAATAGTGGATAGAACATTGGACATGGAGTTAGGAAGAGTAGAGTTCAAATCTGGCCTCAGACACTGTGTGACCTTGAGCAAGTCACTTAACCTATATGCCTCAGATTCCTTATTGTAAGGATCAAATGAAAGAATATTTTAAATCAGCTCTCCATACATAAAATAGTCTAGCAAAACCAGCCAAACACACTTAAACAATTATACTTTATAGGATCCCAGGATCATATATGTAGAGCTGAAAAAGGAAACTTAGAGATCTCAATCCAGGAACATTGTTTTACAGATGAGAAAACTGACGCCTGGAATCATCACCTGGCCTGATGCTGGCTTGTTCAGGGTCATGGAGTTAATGGGTGAGGCATGGTTCAAATCTTTATCATCCTGATTCTATGTATCCACTCTACCACATTGTATACAAAATTCTGCATCCATAGTCAACCACCTTTCTGACAAGGCAAAAAAATAGATTTTGTTCTCTACTCTCAGGAAGTACAATTAATCATTATATTTCATCTGGATTCAGAAGCTTTTTAGGGTTTTTTTCTTTCCATTTGTATCACTCTCCTCATTTTGTCCATTGTTTCCCTTAGCCTGTTCTCTTCAATCTGTATCAGTTCATAGAGGTCTTGCCAGGTTTCTCTAATCTCTTACTCACCATTTCTTAAAGGTAAATAATGTTCCATTTTATGCTACAATTTGTTAAGCTAGGCCCAAAGCTAGGAGAACTTGTAAGTCAGAAGAATTCATTTGGAGGGTAAAGAGGTAAGGAAAATACCTAGGATAGTCCTTTACTTTTAAAAAGAATAAAAAATGAAGGTTAAAGGAAAGTGGAGAGGGAGAATTCCTAGAGTGCTTTTTAAAAAATATTTTATAGTTCAACAATGAATGACTTAGCTTTTCTGATCAATGCAATGATGCAGGACAATTCCCTAGGCCTTGTAATGAAATGTTCTCCACCTCCAAAGAATGAACTAAAGAACTCTGAGAATACCCTAAATCATAAATTTTTTATTTTTTGAAAAAATTTCTTGCTTTATTTTACAACATTAGCTAATATGGAAATGTGTTTTACATGATTTCACTTGTATAATTGAAATCATATTTCTTGCCTTCTTAATGGGTATGGCAGGAGTACTATGTGGGGAGGGAATTCCCCCCCCCCAAATTTAAATGAATGCTAAATGCCCATTTATTGGGTAATGCCTGAATAAGTTGTAATATATTATTGTAATAGATCACTACTGTGTTATCAGAAATGATAAATAGGCTGACTTCAGAAAAATCTGGAAGGACTTGCACAAAGTGATGCAAAGTGAAGTGAGTAGAACCAGAACATTGTACATAGAATGTATACAGAAATACTGTACAGTGATCAGCTGAGAATGCTTTAGCTATTCTAAGCAATACAATGATCCCAGAAAATTCTAAAGGACTCAAGATGGGAAATGCCACCCAACCTCAGAGAAAGAACTGAGGGAATCTGAATGCAGATTCAAGCATACTATATTTCATTTTATTTTTTGTGGGCTTTCCGCCTTTGGGGCTGTGTCTTCTTTAATAACAACTAATATGGAAATGTTTTGAATAATTGAACATGTATAACCTATATCAAATAGCTTACTGTCTCAGGTAGGGGATAGGTGAAGGATGGAGGGAGAAAATTAGGAACTCATATTTAAAAAGGTGAATGTGAAAATTGTCCTTACGTGTATTTGGGAGAAAATAAAATATTATTTAGAAAATAATATTATAATGCAAATTAAGACAAATAAAAATAGCCCTCCAAAATAAAATATATTTCCCTTTCAAAAAATGTCATATAGTTTCCTTCCCTTTTTATTCCACAGTCACTGCTGAATATGCAGTTTCTCTTCCCTACAACTAACAATTCCTGTGTAATAACAGAGGCAGGTGGGGGTGTAGTGGAGGGAAGGGGATAATGGGATGGGGATGGGGATACTTTGTTGACACAGGGTATTGCTTGCCTATGGGTGTAGTGAAAGTTGAAGAGGGAGGCGTCTATTACAAGATAATTGAGTAGAAGGCAGCACCCAGAGGAGGGGCACTGTGACAATGGTATTTGGAAGGGGGTAGCAAAAATGAGTCTGAGATGACCAAACCATATGGTAGTTTAAAGTGCATTAAAAAAAAAGTAGATCTGTAATTTATTGGTTGAGGGTAGGGAGGCTTCTAAAGAAAATACTCTCTCCAGTAAAGCAGATGGACAGCTGTCCTGCCACTTTCAGCCTGAAATTTGAGTGGGAGACTGACAACTAGTGTGAGTGCTAGGATCTGAAACCTGAACTTCTGGCTCCTCAGGCTGTTCCCTGTCCACTACCTCATGCTGCTTCTCTCCAGGGAACCCATGAGGAAAATATTCAACCAGTTCCATTGAGGAATTTACAGGTTTCTGCAGAAACTCAAATTTTTACTCCATCAAAACTGACACAAACAAAAACAAAACAGTAGAGTTCTCCCTCTTTCCTTCCAAAGAGGCATCTGTTCCTTATCAATGTGTCTTACTAGTGTCTCTCTTCGAAAGGGCTGTTTCTCCCCTAGAGCATATGTGTCAGGTCTATGGATGTGGTAGATTTTGTAGTAACAGTCAAGAGGAAATAGAACACATCAAAAATTATGAATATTGTTGTATAAATAGAAGACATGTTACCAAATGCAAATTTATTCATTAGGTAGATTGTACACTCTTGTTTGCACCTTGTCTCTCCATTAGAATGTGAAATCCTTGAGTGTAGGGACTGGTCTTGCCTTTCTTTGCATCATCAGAGCTTAACACAGTGTTTGGCACAGAGCAGCCATTCAATAAATTCTCTTTGACTTGATTTGACATCCAGGTGAGCAGCAGACTCATCCCCTTCTTTTATTCTCTTCCTCAATATCATTATAAAAGTGTCCACCTTTTAGGTGTATTTTGATTTCTTCACCAGCATCATTCTGAGTTTGCACATTCCTGACACTTCTTACAGGACCATGACACTCTTGTTTGTATCCCATACCTGGAAGGTTCTCCCTCCATACCTCTACCCCTTGGCTTCCTCAGCCTCCTCCAAGACTTAGTCAAATCCTAATTTATGGAAGAGATTTTACCCAGCTTCTACCCCAACCCCACAAATATTAGCATCTTTCTTCGAGATTTTTGTTCAGTCATGTCCAACCCTTTGTGACCCCATTTGGAGTTTGCTTGGCAAAGATACTGGTGTGGATTGCTATTTCCTTCACCAGCTTATTTTACACATGAGGAAATTGAAGCAGTCAAGGTCAAGTGATGTGCCCAGGTTCCCACAGCTGCTAAGTGTGAGGACAGATTTGAAGTCAGGAAAAGGAATCTTCTTGACTAGAGGCCCAGTGGTCTAATTTCTGTACCACCTGCTACTCCTCGCTCTGAGATTTTTTCCTGTTAAAACACACGCACTTTTGATAGTATTTTGCATCTTGTTTCCCCCATTAGAATATGAACTCCTTAAGAACAGGAACCATGTTTTTGCTTTTCTTGGTATTGTACCTGGAACAGAGTAAGTGCTTAGCCTATACTATTGATTATTGACTGATTCCTATTACCTTCCTTTGCTGTGATCTTCTATACATATTTTATTTAAATCTCAGTTGATTAGTTCTAGAAGTATGCCTTTAGACAATTCTTACTTTTCCTTTTACTATATTTGTTTTTCTTTGTGGGTTCGCAATTTCATTTTTCACTAGTCCAGGAGTCCTCTTGTCATTTTCCTTTTCTGTCATATTAGCTTAATTACTATGTGTTAGCTGTTACCCCAGATATGTTTTAATTTGCATTTTCTCTAATCAGTGGTGATTTAGAGCATTTTTCATATGGCTAAATAAAACTTTTATTTCTTAATCTGAAAATTGCCTGCTCATGTCCTTTGACATTTTGTCAAATTTGGGAATGACTCATATTAATAAATATTTGACTTAATTCTCTCTATATTTTAGAGATGAAGCCTGAATCAGAAAACTTGCCATAAAAATTTTCCATGTTTTTCTGCTTTATTTCTAATCTTGTTTGTATTGGTTTTGTTTGAAGGGAACTTCTTTAATTTAATGTAATAAAAATGATCCAATTTACTTTCTGTAACACAATCTTTGTTTTGGCAATAAATTCTTTTATGAATAGATCTGGCAGGTAAAATATTCTACCCTCTCCTAACTTACTCATGGCATCACCTTTATATCTCAGCCTATTTTGACCTTGTCTTGGTGTATGGTGTGAGGTGGTACTCTATACTTCCTTTCTGCCATACTGTTTTCCTGTTTCCCCAACAGCTTGGCCGAATAGTGAGTTCTTGTCCCAAAAGTCTGGATCTTTGCATTTATCAAACACAAGATTACTATAGTTGTTTCCTCCTGTGTACTGTATACCTAATCTATTTCACTGATCCAGCACTCTATTTCTTAGCCAGTGACTGATTGTCGTCATGGTTAGTGCCTTGCCATATAGGTTGAGATCTAATACTGCCAGGGTCCTTCCTTCACATTATTTTCATTAATTCCCTTAATATTCTTGAACTTTTGTTCTTCCAGGTGAATTTTTAGTTTCTTTTTCTAGCAGTATGCAATATTTTTGGTAGTTTGGTTGGCAAAGCACTGAAAAAGTATATTAATTTGGCTAGAATTCTCTTTTTTGCTATATTGACTTCACCTACTCATGAACCATTGATATTTTTTGAATTGTTTAGATCTGACATTGTTTGTGTGAAAAGTGTTTGGTAGTTGTGTTCATATAGTTCCTGGGTTTGTCTTGTGTAATGGCAAGAAAATAACATTTTTTGCTGTTTTTCTGGATTGAGTTTTAGGTAATGAAGTGCCTTTGAGCCTCACCTTGGATTGAATCAAGAGTCTTTCATTGCAAGCTGTATAGACTGTATTGCCCTTAATAGGCCTAAGGGAATGTGGAGATCTCCCCTGCCCTGAATAAGCCAGATACAAATACATGGGAGCCCATGGTAGGAGGAGCTTGCCAAAAAGGTGAATGGGCAGGAGAGGAGCAGAGAAAAGCATGTGCAGATCTGGGAGGACTCCCTCTGCATAGCCTCAACAAGCTGTGCCATGTCAGCACTCCTTACAAAAAGAAGGCAACCCAAGACTTTGACCAAGATTCAAGCAGGGCAAAGCAAGAGAAACCTGCCTCAGCAACAGCAAAGAGTTTCCTACAAGTACCCTTTGTCAGTAGCTTAGCAGCTCCCCACCCCTCATTACCACCATCTGTGGGCCTGGAGCTCAGGAAGCAGCTGCCACAGCAGCAGCTGCAGCCACTGCCACCTCCACCACCCCTGTCTTTCTTAGACAGAAGTCCTGTCTGTTGCTTTGTATTAGTTTTCTCAGCTAGAATGTGAATTGAGATGGTAGCACTGGTAATGTATGTAAAAACTGTTGCAGCCCCGTTAAGCTTTGTTTTTCTTGAAGAAGAAACTATGAAGAGTTTGGAAAGGAGAAGTCCCTATGAGCTGAGATGTGGAACAGGAGTAGAGAACTTCATTTGTGTGAATCCAGGCAAGTGTTGGGATTGGTCATCCTGAGGAGAAGGAGCCATGAGGTTTGGAATCCAGCCTCCCGCCAAGACGAAAGAGAACTTTATTTTGGATACTGTATAGTTACTGAGAAGATTGTAACTTATTGGTACCTAGGGATGGATGGCATTTGTATTTTCTGTTAACCCTTAAGGATGATCATAAGATATACTGCATGATATGTTTTATTTAAGCCTATGTGGCTATCTTAGTAATAAGTTTTGTTATATTGTAATGAATATTATCCTTCAGTTTCCTGAATGTTATGCTTTAGTTTATTGCTGAATAAATAGATAGTTTAATATAGTATGCATTAAGACCTTTAAAATTATTCACAGTAGCAGTCCTTAGGACAGCTGCTTGGCTTTACCCTATTCTACTTCTTTTAATTTCTTGTTATTGTCTTATTACCATAGGTAGTATTTCTAGTGCTAACTGAATTAACTGAATAATTGTTAGGATAATAGGCATCCTTGCTTCTATGCCTGATCTAGTTTATCCCCACTTTAGATAATATTTGCTACTGATGTTAGGTAGAAATGTAGATGAAACGTAGACCTGACTGGTGTAGGAGAGGCACAGAGAAGATATCAGACTGACTAAGTCAGAGGGTGAATGTTGGGGATTAGGGGAAAATAAATGGGAAAGGATCTGATAGAGCGAGATTCTGCAGAGTGTGGAAAGACAGGCAGAGGCATTTGGATTTCATACTTAGCCTTCAAAGGAAAGTTTATTGAGCAGAGGACTGTCACAGAAGATGAGGTTGAAGATTAATCTGGTAGGTAAGATTGATTGGAGGAGATAGAAAATGAAGGTGAGGGGAAGAGCTAGGAGGCTACTGAAATCATCCAGTTACAAGGAGATGTAGAACCAATGTGGTTTGTATTAGACAGAATGCATCATGTAAGTCAGAAAATTATTCCAGAGAACATCCTGCAAGGCCTTGCCTCCATCACCTTTTATCCTTATTCCTAGGTGTATTTGCAAGCCAGTGTGGGAGCAGTTTGAGAGTGGATGGAGGCTTTGTTGCCCCATCATCCACACAGCTGCCCAGAATTTGTGTTGGAGAGTGCCTATCAAAGCTGTTTTAGACAGAGACTAGGGAAGTCATGAAGTCCACAGCAGTAGAAGTGTTCATTAGGTAGCTGGAAAGTCGTTTTCAGGGATATTATAGGTGTCATTACTGAAGGAGGTTAGAAGTTGAATGAGATGCTATCCAAGGATTCCTTCCTTCCTAAGGTATGGATCTACCACATTGCTGAATGGTCAAATATACATGATGAAGGGGATGAGAAAATAGAGAAGGACCAACCACAGTGGGTGAGGTTGGAAAGAAACACTTCTAACTGTATGTTAGGAAACCCCCCTTAATAATTAGAGCTGAAGAGATGTGAACAAGGCTACCTAGAGAGGTGGTGTGGTGTCCTTCCTTTGAGGTCCTCAAGGAGAGGCTGGATAACCAGTTGTTGGATTTGTTACTTGGGAAACTCTTCCTCTCTGGTGTAGACAAGCTAGCCCCTGTGGTCACTTACAACTTCCATAGTATTCTCTGGTTCTCCATTTTCACTGCCATACTCCCTGGGTGGGTTCTGGTTACCTCTCACCTATTCTAATATAGCCTCCTAATTGGTGTCCTTGCCTCTAATCTCTCCATCTACTCTGATCTCCACATTGCTTCCCAGAATAGTCTTTTTTAAGGAGACTTTCCCTGTTCAGAAACCTGCAATGAGCCTTCCTTGCCCCGGATTAAAAAAAGCTCCCAAATCTCGAATATTGGGCTCATAACATCCTGCCTCTTTATTAGACCTTGCAACCCAGACCTGGTCCTTCCCACTTCTCAAGGTTACCTCTGTGCATAAATGTGCTGGAAAATGTTTAACATTTATCTCTACAGAAAAAAAATAGTTATCACAGCATGCTTGAAGTTTTATTTCCATATTATCATTTCTCTGGGTCACTTTGTTAAGGCTAGGCAATGGACAAAACATTAACTCAAGTCCTGATCTGCAGTGTTTGCCTATGGCCAATGTGTAAATGTTTACAGTAAATCTTGAACACCTGGATCTTGGCAGTGGTTCACCCTGGCTCTAGAATATCCTTGACTATATTTATTGATCTTAATGATAACATTTGTCTATCCTTATATCCTATATAACAATGGTAATTGCGGAGAGTGATGGGACAATTTCTTTACTTCTGTTTGTTCAGCTGTCCCAAAGTGTATTTGTTTTCTGAGGGAAATCCAAAGCACACTGTAGGTCTGGAAGGGACTTTGTAGGGGATCTGAAAATTTCTCTCAGAATATTATACTAATGGCAGCCTTATATTTAGTTAGAATGCAAGGAAGTCATTGTTTGTGTGTTTCATATTTTCTATATCTATTTATGTCATCTTTGGCATTTTATGTGAAGTGAAATATCCTCTGTCCACATCAATTTGTTACTCTGAGTGCTTGTATGGGAGCTGTTTTCAGGATCCTCCCATCCTCATTTAGTGAGAACCCCACATTAACCATATAATGTAATTTGCATACTTTGCCAGAGTAAATCCTAGGTGGAGACCCATGATAGAAAAGAGAAAATGAATCTTTCAGTCAGCCTTTAAAGTTGTACTTCCTTTTTGTCTGCCCAGAACAAGAGGGGAGAAGCCTTGTATTCCAGGCCATGGGTTATGAGACCAAGGGTGATAGTCATTCTACTGATGGAAACGGAGAATTTGAAAAAATTAGCTTGTTTGAGATTAGGAAGAAAACGATGGCTTTGGTTTTAGACATGGTGGTGTTCCAAAGCTGGCACTCTTGGGAGAGGTCAAAAGTAGTGATGCAAGTTTGGCATGTATCTGATGGATGGTATTCCTTTTGTAATATCCTTGTGATGCCTTTGTGGGCCATGAAACATGCATCCTCTCCTCCTCCTGAGAAGGTCATAAGATCACAGAGCCAGAGCTGGAGGGGACCTCAAAGTCTTTCTAGTCCATTTGTCTTATTTTACAGCTAAGGAAACTGATGCCTAGAGAGGTAAAGCCACTTGCCCAGGGTCAGGCAGAGTCATTATCTTGAACTTAGTTCTTTTAGCAGTACCTCAGTAAAACAGCCTTGCTGTGGTCCTTACCCTTTGCCTCAATACTCTGCAGTCACCTGGCTCCTGTTCCAAGACCTCTAACTTCCAGGGTTCTCTGACCTTCCAGGAATGGCCTAGACTAGAATAAAGTTGGAATCAGAAGGTGTGATCAAAGGCACAGTTGGCACAGACCTTGTGACATAAAGTTGTCACTGCCCAAGCCTTTGGTGCTGTCTGTGCCTAAGTCCTCAGACTCTTTATAGGCTCATCCAAAGCACCACCCTCTCTGCAGGGAAATGCAACAGAAGGCAATACAAACAAGGCGAAATCCCCCATATAGACAACCTCCTCACAACTGCACTGCTCGGCCCTAAAGAAGGCTCTTCTGTCAGCCCTCTGCATTCTATAGTTACAATATAATAGCCAGTTCATGGAATATGTGCACAGGGATGCACACAGAGTGGGCTGGCTGTCTCCAATCACACTGGTGAATAGGAGGCAGAAATCCATACTCTCCATGCTTTACTATTCTGCCTGTAGAAATCCTGAGCATGGGAGCAAGGCTGATGCCCCTGCCTCTCAGGTCACACAGGTGTGTGCTGGCCAACACAGGGGCTTAAAGTAGGCAGCTGTGTTGGGAAGAGAGAACTCTCTCAGATCCCAATTTCCCTTTGAAGAGAAGGGAGCCTCTAGCTCAGTGTGTGGCCTTAGGCAAATGTTCCAACATCATCATCACCATCATCATCACCATCCTCATCCTCATCTTTATCCTCATCATTTGATGTTCTTCAGTCATTTAAGACAATTCTAAGTCTTTCAGAGTACCCATTATTTGGAGTAGGAATAGATTACTCAAAAGAGGCAAAATTTTGTCACAATCCTTAAAATCACTGTATCTGATGCTATTATTTTTGTTGTGTTCCTGCAATGGACAGCAGACCTACCTTTGCCTGGGGAGGGCTATGTCTACAGTTTTTGATTTTATTTATCTCTTTCTCCATTCTTGCTGCTACACTTTGCTCTGGTTGTACATGGAGCTTTTTCAAGATCTCCAGTGTTAGATTTGATATCTTCCAAGTTTGCTCCATTAAATATTGTAATGCTTCACAATTCTTCACTTCCAGATTAGCATTTGTCCCTCTGACCAGTAATGACACATGTGGGATGCCACTGAGGTCCAGGGTCTCAGCTCCAGCAAGGCTGACAAATGTAGAAGTAGTCAACCTTCCCTTGTCTTTGCAGGGGCCTCTGAGAGAATTCATAGCATCTTAGGACCATAGTTCTAAAACCAGAAAGGCCCTTAGAGGTCACTGAATCATCAGACTAAGGGAAGGCCTAGAGAGAGCAGAGGGGGAAAGTGAAGAAGTCAAAGTCAGGAGCAGGATAAATCCTTGAGTGTTTGCTTAAAGCAGGGGTTCTTCACCTTTTTGTGTTGCAGACCTTTTGGGCTATGTGGAGAAACTGATGGATACCTTTTTTTTTTTTTTTTGAGGGCAATTGGGGTTAAGTAACTTGCCCAAGGTCACACAGCTAGGTTTTTTTGTTTGTGTGTGCATTAAGTGTCTGAGGCCGGAACCAAACTCAGGTCCTTCTGACTCCAGGGCCGACACTCTGCTCACTGGGCTACCTAGCCGCCCCCAGAATACCTTTTTTTAAGGATATTTTTTTATTTATTAATTAATTAGTTTAGTTTTAGTGAACAAGATTCAATTCCATAGTTCCTTGATTTTCAAATTTCCTTTACATCCCTCCCCCCACACCCCATAGAGCATATAGTCCAGTATAGGATCTGCAAATATATTCATATTAGACGTTAGTCCAATTACAAAGGCATATTGTACTAGGTGGGATGAAAGATGGTAAGGAAGAAATAAAACCAAACAATGAAAAGAACAAGATCATTTAGTTTGCTTCCATCAAGATTCAGGCTCAGTTCTTTCTAGTTATATCTCTGGGTGACGCTTTTCTCTCCTTCACGAGTCTTTTGGGACTGACTTATATCACTGCATTGCTGAAAAGAGTCCAGTCTGCCATAGTTGGTCATCACCCATATGATGTGTCTGTGATTGTATACAAATCTCTTCTGATTCTACTCTTCTCGCTCAGCATCAATTTGTATAAGCCTCTCCAGGTAAATATGAAAACCGTCTCCTTCTTGTTTCTTATAACACAATAATATTCCATTACATTCACATACCACAACTTGTTTAGCCATTCCCCAATTGACGGGTACCCCTTTAATTTCCAATTCTTTGCAACCATGAAAAGAGCTGCTATAAATATTTCGGGACATATGGGTCTTCCTCCCTCTTCCATGATCTCTTTGGGATATAACCCTAGAAGTGGTATTGCTGGGTCAAAGGGTATGAAATTCTTTATAGCCCTTTGGGCATAATTCCAGATTGCTCTCCAGAATGGTTGGCTAAGTTCACAAATCCATCAGCAATACATTAGTGTTCCAATTTGCCCATATCCTCTCCAGCATTTGTCATTTTCTTGTTTTTTCATCTTAGCCAATCTGACTGGAGAGATGTGGTATCTCAGAGTTGTTTTGATTTGCATTTCTCTAATCAATAGTGATTTAGAGCATTTCTTCATATGCTTATAGATATCTTTAATTTCTTTCTCTGAAAACTGCCTGTTCATATCCCTTGATCATTTATCAGTTGGAGAATGAATTGTATTCTTATAGATTTGACTCAATTCTCTGTATATTTTGAAATGAGTCCTTTATCAGAGACATAGTTGTAAAAATTCTTCCCCAATTTCCCATCTCCCTTTTGATCTTGGTTACATTGGCTTTGTTTGTACAGAAGCTTTGCAATTTAATATAATCAAAATTATCCATTTTGCATTTTATAATGCTGTCTAATTCTTGTTTGGTCCTAAAGTCTTCCCTTCTCCAAATAAAATCATATCTAACTAACTGGAAAAATACCAATTGCTCCTGGCTGGGTCGAGCTAATATAATAAAAATGACAATTTTAGTGCCATACCAATCAATTTACCAAAAAACTACTTTTTAGAGTTAGACAAAATAATAACAAAATTTATTTGGAAAAACAAATGGTCTAGAACATCAAGGGAATTAATGAAAAGAAATGCTAGGGAAGGTGGGTTAGCTATGCCAGATTTTAATCTGTATTATACAGCAGCAGTCATCAAAACTGCTTGGTACTACAGTGGAGTAGAGTACTGGATCAGTGGAATAGATTGGGTGCAGGAGACCCAGCAGTTAATGAATATAGTAATCTATTGTTTGATAAACCCAAAGAACCCAGTTTTTGGGATAAGAATGCACTATTTAACAAAAACTGCTGGGAAAACTGGAATACAGTATGGCAGAAACTGAGCATAGGTCATTATCTAACACCATATACAAAAATCAAGTCTAAATGGGAGCATGATCTAGTATAAAGGATGATACTGTAAGCAATCTGGGAAAGCAAGGAATAGTTTACCTGTCAGATCTATGGATACCTTTTTTGAATAAAGTTATTGAGTTATGAAATCCAGAGGATTAATTATAGAGGAAACCAATTATGTCAATTATATTTATGTATAATTGGTATGTATGTAATTACATATAATTGGAATGCATTTGATCAAATGTGTAGGATATATTTATATATGGCATATAAAATATAAATCATATCTAAATATAAAATAAAAATAAAAATGTGCCCATTGGAAATATGTAGTTTTATATGATATATATTTGTATACTGATAACACTGAAAACAATTATTGCTTTATTTAAGTACAGCCTCAAATACTTGCTGTCTGTGTGACTCTGGGCAAGTCATTTCACCCTGTTTACCTTAGATTCCTCATTTATAAAATGAAATGGAAAGGAAAATGGCAGACCCTTCCAGCTTCTTTGCAAAGTAAACCTCAGAAAAAGAGTCTGGCCTGATTGAAAAATGACTTAACAACAACAATAAAACTTTATAAATGTTGGTAACAAAATTATATTTTGAAATCCATTCATTATACACAAATTTATTACATAGAAATATATATATATATTTGAAATTTTTGTTGCCATAGATTTTATTACATTGTCTTCATTTCTTCATGAAGTCTGCCTTCCCTGAACCTATACTTCGTCAGAAACAAATGGACTACAACATCCAAAAAGAAAAGAAAATTAGTAAGCAGTTTGGTAATACTAGCCAACTTATCAAGTGAGTCTCAAAGTTATCTGGATTGCCTTGACATCATGAAGGAAGTGAGAGAGATACATTTTCTCAAGTCCTTTTCCAGGAAAAGCTTGGTCATTGTAGGGACACAGGTCCTTATATAACTCATTTCCTCTTTTTATTCTTTCCATTTATATTGTTCAGTCACCTATATTGTTTTTTCCTGTGTTTTGCCTTTTTTCATCTATGTCTCTCAAAAAGAGAGAACACAAAGATTATGAGATACAGAAAAAAAAAGAATCCCAGGATGCCTTGGGCCAATAAATAGAAGTATCAGATGAAAGGGGAAGACTTCTTTTATCCTGCTCCCTCCTAGTTTTATTGTTGAATTTTAACAAAAAGTGTAAACTGAGACAGGTTTTCAAGCAAGATAATATTTATTAGCAAGGATATTCTGCTTATCAATAAATGAAATTAATGGCTTGCCTTCATTAATGCCGAAGACCTGAACAGATGAACAGTTACCCTCCCCCTTTTAATCTATTTTTGGGAGTACAGAACAAAGAACAGAACAGATATCATGGGATAAAGGACAGCATGACTGATTGCCAAGCTGAGTCACAGAGAACAATATGATTGGAGGTTTGGTAATGGGGGATAACATATACCCACCTTCTTCTCTCATGCGACTAAGCAGTACTTATTTAGTCCAACTGAGAGTTAGCAGCACAGACTTTTGGATAGTAAAGGAGACATCCTTGAAGGATAGCTTAGTGGAGTAAAAACAAAACAAAACACCAAATTCCATTGCTTTCTCCCCCATTCTTCAAAATAAGTCAAATTCTTTGAGGCAGGAGATCTGTATTTTTATATTCAATCCATCACAGTCTAGCTCAGCTCTGAGTTTAGCTCAGAGACAAGGAACTATGAGTTAAGCAGTTACAGGACAAAATCAATTAATTGTAAATAGAATAAAAAAATGATGAAGGATCAGTTTTAATCTTTCCACTTAACATATACCATAGCAGGGGAAAAATTTACTTAACTCTGCTTCATTCCAAGGACAAGTAATATTTGATACCTAATCATGTCACAAATCTCCACATTACTCCTAAGGTTTCAAAGTCAGATTCAGAAGTCACCTGGTGGGAAAATTTCCCATTCACAAGGAAATAGTGCCATAGGGAAAATGAGTCAACAGGATCCTTTTTTAGACCATGCCAAGGTCATCTCCTAACCTTTCCCCAGGGATAGACATCTACTTGTGGCAATTCTGAGATTGTTTATGTGCCATTTTCTTCTTAATCAGTAGGCTCTTGGTTTGATGACAATTCAGACAACCATGAAAACAATCAAACTCAAAGCAATATCAACTTACAGTCCTGAGTTTTAACCTCAAAGAGAAAAAGTTTCACTAATCATAGCTAGTTTTTGCCTGTTTTCTTAACAGCTACATTTCATTTATCCTTCACTTATAAATTAAAAACAACCACATTCTGGAGTTCTTTAAATTATACACACAGTGAATACATGAGAGTTGACTGAAAACTAACTTGGCAACTGTAGACCTCAGATTCAAAGACCCTATCTTAAAATCCTTGAATCTAAGTTCAACATTAACAAGGTGGCTCAAATATGTAACTTTATGATAGATTATTAAGGTGAAATTCATAATTTTACTAGTGATAGCCAAATAATTTCAGATAGAAACTCATTCTTTATTTTAACAGATTTGAAAATTCCCCTCTTTTGACAAAGAGTGGGAAAGGGGATCCTATTTTCTGAGTTGTAGGTTTTCAAAATTTAATACTTTAGATTTTTACAAACTGAATGCATCAGGGCTGAGAAGTTGCTATGATCAAGCTTGAATGCACACTCTTATGTGACTCACAGATGAGAACTTCTTAGAGGGTCTATGCAAGTTTTCCCCTAAAAATAATAATAATAATATGTATTTTAAAATGCAATGTACTCCCATTAAATAAAGCAGTTTTCAAATATCTAATTTTAAAATCACATTATTTTCTTTTTCTAAAAAGAAAGTGGTTCTTAGTTTTTTTTTTCAGGAGTGGGGAAAGGCAAGGCAGTTGAGATTAAGTGACTTGCCCAAGGTCACAGGAGTTGTAAATGTCAAGTG
This sequence comes from Gymnobelideus leadbeateri, assembly GCA_011680675.1. Taxonomy (NCBI): domain Eukaryota; kingdom Metazoa; phylum Chordata; class Mammalia; order Diprotodontia; family Petauridae; genus Gymnobelideus; species Gymnobelideus leadbeateri. The sequence goes on from WOXC01010270.1 coordinate 133,200, forward strand.
TCTGAGGTCAGATTTGGCCTCAATTTCTCCTGATTCCAATGCCATTGCTCTATTCACTGCACCACCTAGCTGCCCCCAAATCATATTCTTTTGAAAGTTGAATTTGTAATCTAATATCTTCAAATTAAAGAGAATTTATTTGCTAAACAGCGTTTCTGACAATGGTTTCTCAAATGTTACAATATAAGAAAACAATTTTAGACACAGAAAAATCATGTATTTAAAACAAGAAATGGAATTTATTCTGAAATGACATAAGTTCAGTCAAATGCACTTCTAAATTATCTTACATAGAAAATCATTAATTTGAACACCTTTAGCATTTTATACTAATCTTTTCTGAAACTTGCCATGGAGTTATCTAGTATGAAGCAATTATATTCAATTGAAGAAATAATAATAATAATAGTAATAACCAATAATTTATAGAGCTTATTATATGCCAGGCATCATTTAAAATATTTCACAATCAATATAACATTTAATCATCACAATAATTCTGGGAGGTGAGTGCTAATTCTATCCTTTTTACAAATGAGGAAACAGAGGCAAACGGAGGTAAAATTATTTGATTAAGGTCATCCGGGTAATAAATTTCAGAGGCCATTGTGAAACTCAGGTTCCCCTTATCCAATAATTTTTTCCAAGTTTGTTTTTATTTGATGCCACAGTTAATAGGAGAACACATCTTACCATATCACAATTTAATTATAGGATAAACATCAATGAAATCAAATCTGAATTTCCAACCACAATTAAAATATCCATTTTCAGGGTTATTAGGCACCTGTGCTTTAAAATGTAGACCCCCAAAGTTAGCAATTAGCTTATTTTCATAGCTTCATGGTAGCACTTTCACCTTTGCATAAACTTTAAAAAAATTTCCTCTTAAATTATTCCAAAAGCCCAATTCTCTCCCTTCAGCTTGAGGCTTTTCATTTTCAATTCTAAAGAAAGGAGGGGTGAGCATCCAAATACTAGCATGGCCTCCCCAACACCTTACTTTGGAGCTTGGGAAGATTCAGAGGATTGGGATACATTCTTAGAATGGGCTTTCAGGGGAAGAGGACCATATTTTCTAATTGTATCCCAGATTATTTAAATAACTAATCTTCCCTTGTAATTCTCCTTTGCAATTTAGCTCAAAATTTTTAAATCACCCCAATGAATTGAAATACTGTAATTTTGGAGGATTTTAAGAGCTTACAAATGCATAGTTTCTAGTATCCTTTGGAGAATTTGCTTCTGAATTACTTGAACAATTAATTCTGTTATATGTAAAGACAACATGAACCTTAGTTATTCATTTCCTTAGTTATTTCAGATTTTAACCATCCCAGTTTTTGGCAAAGTCAGCCAGGATGACAAATCATAATTTCTTCCTGAGTGTAGGTTATGCTCTCCTTTCATTTTTCCTGTGGTGCCATTTCCTTCTGGACAGGAAATCCCCCCCCCCCACATTACCCCCCTCCCCTCCCGACCCCCTTAATTCTCAGCCTGGCTTTGATACCCTAAGAATAATGTGGAGATTTGTTACTTGATTAGCTCTTAAATACTACTTGTCCCAGGAATGAAATAGAGCTAAGGGAGTTTTCCCCCTGATATGGTATATGTTAGGTGAGAAGTTCAAGACTGATTCTGCTTTTTTTATTGATTCTATTTACATATAAAAGTCTATAAACATTCTACTGAAGGCTTCCTCAAAACCTTTCTAGCTTCTGGCCCCCTCACTCTGCCACTTCCCCTCATTGTCAATGTCTATCTCTATTATTCATAACTGAGTGTGGGTTCAGTCAACCTTGGGATTGAGTAGGTGGTCCTACATGACTGGTCCCTCTTCATAGGTTCCTCTTCAATAACTCTTCCTTTCCATGCTTTCATTAAATTTCATTTATTTTAAAGTCACTTAATGTTCTAAACAAGTTTTCCTCTTTTCATGGTCAAGAAAGGGTTAAGCACCAGATTAAATTTAAACTGCTCAGCATAGACTCATTTTTCCTTTTTCTCTAATCAGTAGAACTTCTTTCCTTTCTTCCAGAAAAACAATAGCTCTCAAACTCCAGGGAAAGGGTGACAAATACCCGTAAGTTTGACTTTCCAAGTCTTCTTTTTATTTTTCCTTAAACAAATTCTACAGAAGTAGTACCCCAAAGCTCACTAAGACATTTCAGAATTTGTTAAACTTCTGTTCAGTGCCTTATGAGATAGGGGAAAGAGAAAGGGATGAGTTCCTTATTTGGTTCTTGCTTCAAAACTGCTCATCCCTATGGAATCAACTGATCTCAGACCTCTTTCCAACTCTAAAACCTACCTTCCATAAAGGGGATAGAAGTAATTAAGCTTGATCTGCAAACTCTCAAAATTTACTACGATTTTTAGCAGCTTCCATAATTTGGAAGTTTACAGTACAGATATTACTTAAGGTTATAAATTCCATCTCTAATTTATTTATAATGCCACAATCTTTTAAACACCAGAAAAGAGCTCTTCTTTGATTTCTAATTTCTGTAAACCCAACCTGACTAGGGCTGAAATGACAGAGAGAAACTATCTTGCAGGGATTTTTATTTCTTTTTAATTCTATCTCCTGCTAAAAGCCCAAAATGGGTATTAGTCCTGCTTATTTGAGAGAGAGTTTAGCATAAAGTTCCAGAAAGCTGGGAGAGCTGCTTTAAGTATGAAAGGTCTTTAATCTTTAATCTTTCTAGCTAAATATTTTTTTTTTTGGAATATAACAGTTTAACTTTATTGAGTCTTATGTTTACCTTTTTTGATTTTCTTGAATCTTGTGTTGGAACGTCAAATTTTCTGTTCAGTTCTGGTTTTTTCAACAGGAATGTTTGAAAGTCCTTTATTTCATTAAATATTTATTTTTTCCCCTGAAGGATTATGCTCAGTTTGCTGGGTATTCTTTTTTTTTTAAACAAATGCTTTATTAACTTCTGTTTTACATCATTCATTTCCGCCAGATTTTGAGTTACAATCATTTTCCCCCCATTATTCCCCTACCCAACCTCCCAGAATAGTAGTCCCACAAGATATCACTTCCTCCAATCTGCTCTCTCCCATACCTTCTCCCATACCCCCCATCGACTTTTCCATTAGAGGAAGATGATCTTTGTGTCCCAATGCCTGCACATCTTATCTCCCTATTACAAGCAAAAGAGTATACTAATAATAATATTTATATATATTGAAACATTTAATGTTATGACCTCATCAGATCCATTTCTTCCTCCCTTGTCACCCATTCTTCTGGGAGATAAGCATCAGTATATGTTGTACATGTCTAGCTATGCAACACATTATCATAGTAGATATATTGTACAAGGCTGCTTATAATTCCCTCCCACTCATCCCACCCCCCACCTGGTCCATTCCCTACATAATCCTGTCCCTCTTCTATAGTGGGTACTTCCAACTCCCCTCCCCCCAAGGATGCCCTCCCATCCATCATCCCTCCTCTCATCCCCCTTCCCCCTATCCTGCTGCAAGTTGAGATATCCCATTTAGTATGTATGTCATTTTCTCCCTGAACCAAATTCAATGGGAATGTGGTTTTGCCTTTTTAGCCTTCCTTATTCTCCCCCCCTTGCAACCACTTCCCCTTGCTTCTTCTACATGGGATAGTTTACCCTACCCTGTCTCTCCCCATCTCCTCTTGCCACTTTCCTCTCTCACCTCATAATTTCATCCCTTGAGTATTCTCCCTTCCCAACAAATTCAACCTATGCCCTCTATCCATATATAACTGTAACCATATACACACACATTCACATATATATTCATATGACCACAAACCCTTCTTCCATTATTTTCATAGTGAGAGAGATATCATCAGTCACGGTTATTGCTTTTCCATCTAGGAATGTAAATAGTTCGACTTTGTTAAGTTCCTTTTGATTTCTTTTCCCGATTACCTTCTCAGGCATGTCTTCCTTCTTGTGTCTGGATGTCACATTTTCTATTCAAGTCTGATTTTTTCCTCAAGAATGCTTGAAAGCCCTCTATTCCACTGAATGACCATATTTTCCCCTGAAACAAAATAATCAGTTTTGCTGGGTAGGTGACCCTTGGGTTCATTCCTGCCTCGCCCTCTGAATATCGCACCTGCGCCTTCATCCCCGTGCGCGTAGCTGCCAGGTCCTGGGCTATTCTGATTGTGTTTCCACAATATTGAAATTGTTTCTTCCTGGCTGCTTGAAGTATTTTCTCCTTGATCTGGGGATTCTGGAACCTGGCCATAATATTTCTGGGAGTTTTCTTTTTGGGATCTTTTTCAGGAGGCGATCGGTGGATTCTTTCAACCTCTATTTTGCCCTCTGGATCTAAAACATCAGGGCAGTTTTCCTTGAGAATTTCTTGAAGGGTGATTTCTAGGTTCTTCCTTGATCATGGCTTTCAGGTAGTCCAATAATTTTTAAATTGTCTCTCCTGGATCTATTCTCCAGGTCAGTGGTTTTTCCCATGAGATATTTCACATTGCCTTCTAATCTTTCGTTTGTTTGATCTGCTTAACAGCATCTTTATTTCTCATAAAGTCACTAGCTTCCATTTGCTCCAGTCTAACTCTGAAGGAATGAATCTCCTCAGTGAACTTTTGAGATTCTTTTTCCATCTGGCAAATTCGAATTTTTAAGGCATTCTTCTCCTCATTGCTCCCACTTCCTTTGCCATTTGAGCTAGTCTTTTGGGTGTTGTTTTCTCCTTCTCAGTCAGGCTGTTGACCCTCATTTCATACTTTTCCTGACCTTCTCATTTCTAATTTTTCCTCCACTCTTATTTGATTTTTAAAGTCCTTCTGTCCTTTCTATACCTGCAACCCGCTCATGTTTTCCCCTGGGGCTTTTGGAGCAGGACTTCTGACCTCACAGTCCTTTTCCTGCTCTATGCCCCCAAAATAGGAGTCTAGGGTTGCATTTTTCTGTTTCCTTTGCCTTGGCATGTTGTCACTTAATTGCTTGATTTTTGGGCTTGTAGCCACACTATGGCTTTAAGGGCAGATAGAGGAATTTTCGTCCCGAACGTGTGGGGGGCAACTTCCGTTTCTGGCAAGCTGTAAACCCACCCACGACTTCCACCCTAGATCACAATCCAGATCCAGGGAGGTTAAAGCAAGAGCCATTACCCCCCAAGACTGATCGCTGGATCTCCCTACAATTAATTGCAGGCTGGGAGCTGGAGCTGCCTTTGAAAACTACAAAATGGCGTGTCTCCTCAGTGGCTTCTAGCCCCCAGGGGAGGGAGCCGACGCATTCCCTAAATACAGGTCCCAAAGTCCATGTAGACTAACCTCTTACTTTCATCCCAGCATGTCTATGCTGTGGATAATTTGAAACACACAGCTCCGGGTTTCTGCCCTCCAGCCGGCTGCTGGTCTCTGCAGGCCGCCTCAAAGGGAGCTGTGTGTGCAAAACTGGGTCCACATGACCTGGGCTTGGCTCGCTCACCCTGCGCTCCTGCGCCTGCCGGCTCCAGATCGCTGCAAGGTCCTTTTCCAGGCTGTCATTGTCCCCTTTCAGCGGAGGTTGCTTCTCTGTCGCTCTGTGGTGCCAGCTGCCAGAAGAACTGCAGTCCTTGCTGGGCCTAGGGGAATCTGGGGGCAGAGAGGCTTGGAAGAGCTGTTTCTACTCCGCCATCTTGGCTCTGCCTCTAGCTAATATTTCTAAACCTCATTGGCAGCTCTTTTGATAGCAGTCTTTATGTTAGTTACATTTTCTCCTTAGAATTTTTCCAAGTTAGCAGAATCTACAAACAACATTAAAGAAAACCCAAAAGAAAGACTTATTCTGAGCATTTTTGAAAGAAACAAAAAAAATCGATAAACTAATGGGAGAAATACATACTTGCAAGTCTCCTTCTCTCCTACTGAAAGTCTAATTTCTGGGCCTTCATTTTGTTGTCATTAAAAGTCTCTTTTCTGGTCAAATTTGGGGTCCATTTTAATGTTTTAGAAGACTTTTTTAGGACGTTTTGAATTTCATTAATGTCAGTTTTAGCTAGGGTGTTCTCTTCTTGGTCCTCGAATAAAAGAAAACTTTCCAGGGGTGTTCCCATTGTGATCCCATAATTTCCTCAAGGGAACTTCCCCAACAGTATAGAGCCTTATCCTGGCATATTTCACTAAGGGGACCTTTCCTCCATTGAGGAAACTTGCCTTAATCCATTTCCTTAAAGAAACCTCCCTTAGAGGGGTTTTTTGGCTTCAACAACATGGGGGCTTAACTTTGCTCAGAAAAAAAAATGAGATTAAGGAGAGTGCAAGCTCCTGGGGAAGACTTTCTTAAAGAAGACCTTCAGAGTAATGCCCAGAATGCACAAGTGAGTTTTTTTTTAAACAGGTTTCCTTTTTAAGGCCTTACTCACCCTGCCTGACTACCAAAAATTGTAATGGATGAAAGCATATCAGTTTATTAAGCAATGCATTCCAATTGTATAACAGTTTGGGATCAGGCCTTCTCAGCTTGGCACTAGATCCCAAATACAGGGGAAGAAAGGTTTTTATGTATTAAAAGTGAAAAATTAACAGGATGTCAGTCAGGATACAAGATTGGGCAATCTGATTTCTAAATGGAGAAGGATTATGGATTTTATGAGTTGGGCGGGACACTTGCGGGGGGTGGGGGGCGGGTTGAGGAATTGGGAGTGGTGAGAATGAGCATGTGGATGTTCCAGGAAATGAAACAGTATATCACCCAATTCCTGATTAGCAAGTAGGTGGAATCTGTGGGAAAATAGAAACTT